>OY735206.1:30955679-31155679 GCA_963457665.1 Thysanoteuthis rhombus
TTTCTCTCTGTGATTTTTCTGCCTCTCTCTCTCATTTTTGGGTTTCTCTTTTTCTATGTTATTTTCCTGTCTCTCCCCCTCTCTCTCTCTTTTCTCCCTGTTATCTTTATGTCTATCTCTCTCTTTTTCTCCATGTTACCCTTCTGTCTATCTCTCTCTATTTTCTCCCTGTTACCTTTCTGTCTGTCTCTCTCTATTTTCTCCCTGTTACCTTTTTGTCCGCCTCTCTCTCTTTTCTCCCTGTTATCTTTCTGTCCGTGTCTCTCTCTATTCTCTCTGTTATCTTTCTGTCTGTCTGTCTCTCTCTTTTTCTCTCTCTTAATTTTCTGTCTGTCTCTTTCTTTTTCTCTCAGTTTTTTTTCAGTCTCTCTTTTTGCTTCTAGCTGTCCTTATTTTCATTTTTCTTTCATTTCTCCTCGTCTTGTTCTCTCTTTTTCAACCTTACATATTCAAGCATATCTCTCTCCTCTCAGTCATTAATTTTCATTTATCTATTTCTTCTTCCTCGTTGTACAATTCTCCCCTTCTCTCTCATTGCCTCTTTTTTTCTTTTCCCTTTTCAGTTCTCTCTCTTTGTCTATGTATTTCTCTTTCTGTCCTCTCTTTTTGACTTGCTTATTAACAACCAACAAATGAAAAGGAAGAAAATAGTAACAACAATCAACAGAGCAAGAGTCTACTGATTATTGCTATCTTTTGGTTAGACTATGTACCCATATAGACAATATCAGAGGAACCTTGTGACACATTACCCCATATATAATACGGGGTGAAGCCAGTCAGGCACTAAAGAAGATTCACAGACAGGTTCTGGTAGCTGTGGGTTAGAGCAGGGCTTCTCAATTTTTTTTTTGTTTGCAATCCCCTTCAATTTTTTGCTACTCCTTTTGATGAGACAATATTTTTCGTGACCTCTCACTCAAAACATAGGTACTAAGACTATATCTGATCGGTCTTTAGCCATAATCTGATAGTTACTAAGCATAGAAACAAATACTTAACGAAAGATTTTTTAAAATTGCAACGTATTTATAATCTATATAGAGTTTTATGGTGTCTATTAATTATAAAAATGTAAATTTGAAAAAACAATTAGTGAATAGCATCGAGCCATTTTATAGTACGTAGCAGAAGTATATTTTTGTATAGATAATAAAAAAAAGCATCACTACTTATATAATTATTGAAAAAAAAAAGAAAAGATTTTCAGATATTTTTGCGACTCTCCCAATAATCTTCACGCAACCCCTGGAGTGTTCCCGGCCCCTACTTTGAGAAGCCCTGAGTTAGAGAATATGTGTAGATCCATGTAGATGTGACGAAATAAGCTACAGGACTGGAGTGTACTATACCTTGGCTTGCAAATTGATAGCATTGGTGTGGGCTGCCCACTGGAATGATGTGAATTGTCCGAACCTGCTACTTCGTGTTCTTCTTCTCTGTCTTCTTTTCTTCCTTTCTTTTTGAATTGGAGTCTCCTGATGCGGATTTATTTCATTCATGATGCTCTACGTTGTTGCCGTGAGTCTTTGGCAGTTTTTTTTTGTTTACAGTTTCTTCTGTGTGTTGAGTTGGTCATTCATTCAGATACACTTATCATTATACTTAATCTGTGCGTACATGATGCTTTATATATGAAAAATATCTATGATATAAATAAAAACAAGTAAATGATTTATAATTGGTATCTATTAGTGGTTGTAAATATGTTGTGTGAATCTAGTATATTTATATCCAGTATTTAATTAGTGCACAAAATCATTCTCTACATCCATATCTTTCTGCCTTTGGTGCATAAAGATTCAGATGTCTAACATCTATATCTTCCTAAAATAGGTATTTTGTTTATATATTCTTTCTTAACAATTAAACCCTTGAAAATTACACATTGTTTCTACATGGGTTTTAACTTCTCCATATTGCTTGTGGGTAAAGTACCTCATCATACAGGGTATTCTAAAAGTCATAAGAGGGTTTTGAAACTAAATACCTTTTTTGCTGTTTATCTTCCTTCTATTCAAATAAAACAATTGAGATTTATCTTCATTTTGTAAATTTAATTTTTAAAATAAGTTGATAAAAATAATAATCAGATTTTAAAACCCCTTCATGACTTTTGGACAACCTTTTATTGTGTTTGTGTGTGTGTGTGTGTGTGTGTAATTATTATATGATATGTATATGAAAGAGAGTATGCATGCGTATGTGTGAAATATGTCATATATATATATATATATATATATATATATGTATAAGAGGGTGTGTTTGTATGCACATTAGCTGTTGTTCAGCATGCACCTTTTTTATATATCATGTATACTTCAAGTAAAGTAATTATCTTCTATAAAAATATAAAAGATGACATTTAAGTAATATATAATGCCATCTACGTACCTGTTAGTTCACTAAAATAAAGAACTCTTCTAAAAGTGACATATGACGATCTGTTTACACCCTATAATTATAAATTACCTATCTGTGTGTATCTGTGTTAGTGATATTCAAGTATGTACATTTATTTTTGTGAATACTTCAGCTACATTGTTTGACATAGTCATCATGTGTATTTTAGGGAGTGTAAATGTGAGTTAAATTGTTCTAGTGTATTGGTAGACTATATATTATTCAAAACTTGTTTGTTATTAGATAATTTTATCACATTATCAAACTTATCGATTATTTATTGAACTGCACTTGTGTCCTCAAAAAAGGACTACCAGTTTCTCTTTTGTTTGTTTTTTTGAATTCTTCCCATCAGGCCCTGAGCTGCTTTGATGTGTTGTACCCTCTCCCCAATGTATACAATCTGACTGACATGCTTAATGCTTAAAATTTCTTCATGTCATCAGTGTACCCTTGACCTATTGGTAAGTCATCTGGCTGCTAAAGTCCATGTTGGTGTTCAGTTCATGGCTATTACATATTGGTTCCCTCCAGCATGACAGAAAACAAATAAATGAATAAATAGAAACACTTTGGTAATTATCATGTGTATTGATTGCTAAACTTTTCTTCTGTTGACAGTGTTAAATGAATTAGCTAGCTTTTAATTTATACCAGTTTTTATCTTGTAATGTTAAAGTCATATCAAGAGGAGTTGTGATTCTAAATTTAACGTCACATTGCAAAACAGTGGCGCCCCATCAATGGCCTACCCAACTGACCAGCAAAGTGGGCTACACATTCTTCTGTTTTTGTTTGTCTGTCTGTGCGTGTCTCTGGGTGCCCCTGATCACATTTTGGGGCTTACAACCTTGAAGATTTGTCATTAGACTTTATCTTAAGGACACTTACTATTGTTTTTTTCCATTTTGGGGTCTCTGTGGTCCTTTAGGTCAAACAATGCCCAAATCTTGTGCTTGTATTTTTAGATAATTTTTGATCCATTTATTTTTTTTCATTTTTCATTTTTAGATAATCAGTTCTAGTGTATGTGTGGACTATGGTGATTCATTTATGTTAGGTATAGATATTATATTTTACTTTTTATGATCTTCTCAGATTATAGAGATTTTCTAGTGTTTGAAAAAAATTAACAAATGGTAAACTTGTTTTAAACCTAAACATATGTAAGAAAATGTTATAGTTGTATATCTAAATCTGTCAGTGCTTGTTGCATCTGATTTGTTGGGTCTTTTGATTTGTGAAGAGTTTCAGCTTTTCTCAGGAAAATTCTCTTTGCTTTATTTGCTGTTTATTTTTTTCTTTCTCCAGTAATACCTTGGTTTGTGGTCTAGATATATTCCTAAAAATTGCAGCGCTGAACAAAACTGCACAATTCAAGGGTCGTCATCATCAGCCATATAATTAAGTCCACTGCTGAACGGAGGCCTTTTCCATCTCCTTCCATGATGACTGCAACTGCGCTGATCTCTGCCGTACCAGCAAACTTTTCTATCTCATCCCTCTATTTTCTGTTTGATATTTTCCTTCAGTGTTTACTGTCCCATAGGCATCAGTCAAGATTTTGCTTTATCTTTTATTGTTTTTTTTTTGCTAAGTCTCCAGCCCATCACCATTTTTGTAGCTTGATTATTTGTGCAACACCTTCACTCTAATCTTCTGTCTGCTCCGTGTTGATTTTTCTCTATCTTCTAGTGTTATCTCTAGCATTGCTCTTTCCATGGCTCTCTCTGATTGGTTTTGTTAATTTCCATGTTTTGCATCCATAAGTCATAGCTGGTATTATGCATTCATTGTAGATTTCTAAGCTTTAAGCACTTTGAGGAAGCGCTCTTCATTGGGAGTATGCTAGCAATCATTTAAAATATATCCTTGTTGAGCCTCAACAAGATAGAATGGAATAGGGCTGTGTGTCTTATTTGGTAGCGACTTCCTGGAGCTGGTGAAATGTCGCTAGCTGTCAATTGAAATTGCGACATGATAAATTATTGTTTATGTGTTTATTCTTATGCACATGGCATATAAACTAAAGTTAACCAGAGTGTCTATGCTGTAGTAAGGATCAAATTTGATTGCTATCGTCTTCAAGACTAACTAACTAAACGTCACCCTCAAAATGAATAGGTATTGCTTTTCTGTTCCTTGACAGTGTGTAGATGAACTAAAACCTGTTGTATAATCTGTTG
The DNA here is from genome assembly GCA_963457665.1 of Thysanoteuthis rhombus. Classification (NCBI taxonomy): domain Eukaryota; kingdom Metazoa; phylum Mollusca; class Cephalopoda; order Oegopsida; family Thysanoteuthidae; genus Thysanoteuthis; species Thysanoteuthis major. Next base: position 30,960,269 of record OY735206.1, read on the forward strand.
AATCATGAGACATAAACACAAGACGAAAACAAAAACTCAGTTTGTCAATGAAAAAAAACAAACCTAGCCTTGACCCCTGATTGACCCGAATAGATAACTTGGTTTATTTGGACCAGCACCATCATCTTTGTTGTTTGATTAAATAGAATTTTCATTGTTGTGCTGTACAACTTTCATCAGATAAAGATATGAAATCAAATAATAATAATGCAAAATTAGATCTTTGTTATACATTTGTAATGAAAGACTCGCCTATTTCAATGCTGGTGTTTGGATCCAAGAATTCTGAATTTTAACTGATTTACGATGATTGCATTGCGGGGTTGGGTATGTGCCATATTCATAGACGAGAGTAAGAATGTCTAAGATCATCTATATTATAAAAACTTATTGAGATTTTAACGAATAAATGAAGGCATTTTTTAATGTTTTTTATTAAATAATACCACCAAAATAACTCCAATGTACAACAAAGTATATGAAATTTCAGTGTTTAAAAACAAAATATTTACAATGACTCAACACTGAGACACTAATTCTCAATCAATATTAACAAGCTTCAACATGTTTCTAATGATAGTGAAAGACTTGAAAACATGAATAAATAGAGATACTTATAAACATGTGATTTTTTATTTTTTTTATTTGTTTACATAGGAAAAAAAACTCTGATAAATTTAAACTCTGATATGAACATTTCTCTCCATGATTGTGAATGACCCCCACCTCCAAGTTACACTTTCATTGAATGTGCAGGTTGTCATCACCAGATAATTAAAAAGCTTATATGCTTAAAACACTGCTGGTAACATTTGAGAGTTTTCATAGTCCTTTTTACCTGTCATAGCTGGAAATTACAACAGCTATTGACAGTGTTACGGGGCTTCTATAAATCTTGATATTTTGCATAAATTTTTGGAAGTTTTTTTTTAATATAAATCGGGCTACAACTTTTTAGTTTTTTTTGTTAAAATGTATTGTAGATCTATTAAATTCTCAGAAAATCTTTAAAAAATATTCATGTAAAATTTTTCAAAAAGATTATCAAAGAATTTGATCAATTTAAAAATGTAACTGCTTTGACTGAATCTAAACTTTTATATCGTCTAGATATTTTTCGTTTTTGAAAATAGATATAAAAAAATTTCGTAGTGGGGGGCTAGTGAATTAGCTCTAAAATGGGTGATTGATTTACAATGTATGTATGATCCCAAACTGGAACCCAACATATTTACATCAATGACTTGATACTAAGACACAACAATCTTTTTGGCACCTTACATTTCCACTTTAAAAGTTACTTTCTCTCAAAAATGAAAAATATCCAGGAGAAATGAGAATCAGATTCACTCAGAACAGTCCAAACTACATAGTAAAATAATATTCTTTCATAATATTTTACTTTGATTCCTTAAATCAAATCTCAAATATGGTTCGTTACTTACTGTCATATTTTATTCGCTTTCACTAACAAAAAGCCAGAATTAAAAGCTTTGATTATTACGTTATGTTTCAGAAGTCTTTTTGAAAATAGCACTATGCCTTCAATATCTGTTGCTTATTTTTCTTCTCCCGAAATGAATGTTATTGAGCTTATTTTAAACATCAAGGCTAATTTTGCAAAATCTAATGAATGCATGATTATTTTTCTATTAGTAGGCTGACAAAAGTTTAAAGAAGATTTTTGTTTGAGATTATAAAAGATAGTGGAATTGCAATTGATATTTATGAATAATGCTCTGTGTCTTCCTTCATAAGATCTCTCCTCTTTTTTTCCAACAAATCCAAATTTCAGTATTCTTTCTGCTGAACAAATTAACAATTAATATAGTCATCATGATGTGATACTAATTCCACCTATGGCAGATTGCGAATTCACATGAATTCTGCCTTTCCAGAGTTTAAGTTTTTGAGCATGGGTTTTTATCCAAGTCTAGTTGTTATATTTTGAACATAGGAATATGTTGTTATATCATCTGTGTTTTGGTTTTCCCTGTTTTGTATTGGCCTGGTACACAACGTTCTAGACATAGTTTTACTAATCCTGTGGTTGTCAGAAAATGAGATGATGTGATGAACTAAACAAGCTCAGGGAGTGTTATCTCAATGACGTCCATGATAGAGAAGTCTCATGAATTTGGGGAAAGGTCTATGTTCAACAATGGATGCTAACAGGCTGCTGATGATGATGTGTCCAAATTGTTTCAGGGACTTGTTTTCCACCTTATCAAAGAGAGGACGGAGATTGGTCTGGTTTTGTAGTGAGGTCATTGTGATCTTATCTCTTTGTATGCACCCAGTGATAAAGACATTAATAGAAGTGATTAATATGGTTCCATTATCATTAATTAGAGACCATCAACCAAAACTATCACTTGAAATGTTAATATAGGTTTCTTCAGTTTTCAAGTGGATTTGGCTGGCCATGTATAGCATGTATCACTCACCCAGGTTGCATCAATGGAGCAAAAGCGCTGAAAATTTAAACATTTACTCCTTATCATGTGTAGAGAAATTCTATTCTTTGTTTGTTGAATTTGCCCACCTTCCCCCAGTTTTGATTCAATTTGCATTCAAGTCGATGCTAAATTGATCACTCAGTTTGTGTCCAGCAGTATTTATGCTTATTTTCTGTAAATTCAGACTTTTTTTAGTGATCACTGCCCAACAAAAGTTTAGAGAAGTAACTTATTCATTGACAATCCCCTTTTTCAATTTTTTAATTGATCATCCTTTACTTGAGCATGCTGTCGGAAGACATTGGCCACAAACGGGTTTTCTATTACGTAACTAACCAGACTTGTTTTTGGCTAGTTTTTCTTTCATCAACTTTTGTTGATTTTTATAGTAACATTAAGATTACATTTATATTCTACAGTTGTAAAGTAGTCTGGATGTGGAAAAAAAGGAATGAAAAATCTTTGGCAATAAAAAAAAAATGATGGTTAGCTTTTTATAAGGTGGAAAGGGGACATACCTCAAATTATACTTGTCTATCTTCTATACTAATGTGACTACAGTACCTATATACAGGGTTGGTGAGCATTAACTCCCTATTGGAAATTACGTACAACCTTTCGTAAATATTGGTCTATTATGTGACTTTTTCCTGTAAGTGTGGGCGAATTCTACCATTGTATTGTCCAAAGTTGAGTTAGTTTGACTACAATCGACCAATAATCAAGTTATTACCAATTTCCAAAATGGAGTTTCTTTTCATCAATCCTGCATGTACTTACTTTTCCTTGTTGATTCAAAAATTCTTCACTTTTTCCTTTCTCTCTTTATAGTTCATTTCTTAGCTTTTTCTCTCTCTTTCATCATTTCCTTTATTCGTCAGTATTTTTTTGTTTTGTTTCCATTTCTTCCATTTTCTTTTTTTTCACTTTCTTAGCTGAAAGCTGCGATTTGTATCTGCAATAAATCTGAATAGCTGTTCAACCTACACACATACGAGAAATTGTTGAAATTTACATAGAAATCATGGCTATGAAGCCATAATGATGTAAAATAAAGTAGGATTAAAAACCCATTTCGACTTGAATTCAACTGAATTACCTCATTATTTTTTATGGAAATTACTAGATAAAACATAGAAAATTACTTTCTATGACCAATTATGTAACTCTTACTGTCTTTAAACTAAATCATCATTTCATATATTGCCGTTATAATTCCTGTAAACTGTATGCACTTAGTGTATTCACATCAGTATCTTGAAGAACTGCTTTGTCTGTCTGTGCCTGGATTACATCACCGACTGGATTAAAAATTGACATTCTACTCGAATCAAACTAACTAATTGGCTTTGTTCTGCCATAGTTTTCTTCTTCACTTTTCACATTAGTTTGACGTCTTCACACAGCGTTGGTGATGAAAATGAAAGTTGAATAATGTTATGGTTTCATAGCTACATGCAGAAAAGATGGAGAAACCATTTTCTGGAACGTCTAATTCTTGATCTTACCCATCAACTTCAACAGAGTAATAATTATCCATTGTAAGATGAAAGCCCTGATCTGTTGCAAGATAATCCATTGCAAGTTAAAAGCCCTGACACACGGATAGAAATGAGTTTCCATCAATCGCAACAAAATGGAAATTTTTATTGAGTTAGCAATAAAACTACAACTGAAATTTCTATCATTTTGTAAATGGGTTTATGAAGATGCTTTTGTGATAACTTGGTCTTGTGTGTGTGTAACAATGGAAAAATTGAAAATTCAACGTGCTTCACATGGTTTGCATATTTCTTCAAGCATAGACACTTCTGAATATCAGATGAAAAGACGTATATTTTTGTACTAAAAGCACAGTTAGTGATATAATGCGGATGCATTTGCACTGCCACTGCAAGCCCTGATCCGTTGCAAGATAATCCATTGCAAGTTAAAAGCCCTGACACTCGGATGGAACTGAGTTTCCATCAACTGCAATAAAAGGGAAATGGTATTGAGTCATCAAAAGTATTACAACTCATTTACACCCCTCATTGTTTTGAAATAATGTTTACTACACAAATTTAATTAGTTTTGTCTTCAGAATAGTCTTGAATGAAAAAGTTGTGCAGTTTTTATTCAATTTTTGTATTTTTCAATTAGATAAGTAATTTATACATGGAAGAAGTTGCAACTTCTGGATTTCTTGACCCTTATTTAACCAAAAGTGATTCAGACTTTTTATTTCCATATAATTTTTACATTTTGGCTTGCTGGCAGTGTTTGTTGATATCGTAGCTTGTGAATTGCGTTCATACAATATCGACGTATTGACATCTACTTCCTGTAATTTTTCACATCTCTCCCCCCTTTACCAGCAATGGAATTAGAATTATAGAATTACTTCCCAATTTTGAAACTTTGTTTTCGTATAACTTTTGATTCCTTTGGGCTGTTAAGAAAAAATAAAACATTTTTTGTCCCTCAGTCTGTGCTCTTCAGAAAATGTTGGCCTGATTACCCTAATGATAGCGCAATTGAAAATAACGAATAATCCTTTGCCGAATATAACCTTTTGTGGGTTCCTCCCCCCAGAAATATATCCTTTTGTCCCTCTCTGGAACAGTAGCAGTGAATACTCATGACTATACCTTTGCCAACTAAGTTGGAGAGGTATATGTATCACCTGTGACTTTCCCTCCGTCATTTTGTATGTCTGTCTGTCTGTGTGTCTGTCCATATGATATCTCCAAAAGTTCACAACGAATTTCAATAAAATTTTGTGGAAGGGTGGGCCAAGGGAGCAATGATTAAACTTTGGGGTGGATCCAGGGATTTCTTTTCGGATTGAGTTGGTGGAAATATGCAAGTAGTTTCTACTTCCTTATGTAATCCTAGTTTGAAGTTCTCCAGTTCTTATACAATCACTTAGAGCAGTGGTTTTGAAACTTTGAAAATTCAAGGACTCTATTCTTTGAAGGAAATAATCTAGTGGATCACTGATTTTAGTATTTAGTTAATCAATTAACTATAATAATAAACAATTTTTGACCTTTGAAAATCATATTTATTCTAAATGGATTAATTTCATTTGAATTTGGGTCAGATCTGTGTATAATGATTATGTTTTTGATAACTATGTGATAAATGATAATGTTTCTCTGTCAAGTTGATGTCAGGTTTAGAGGGAACACTGCTGTGGACACTCAAGCATTATTTGTCAGACACAAAGTGTGGTTGATTTTATCAATATTTTCAATGTTTATTCGCATCATCAAAATATCAACAAAATCAGCCCCATTTTTTATTTGTAAATCAAATCTTTATTTACACGTGCATATTTTTTTCCTTCGTTATTTTTATTTGAAAATCCATTTTTAGAAGTTCTTTTTTTATAATAGTTTATATATATGTATATTTGTATGATTCAGCACTAAAATTCATATAAACCACTCTCACTAATTTCATCGCTGTTTTTGACATTTGAGTGAGTTTTTACCTCATCCATGAATATATAGCTCATTCTACTATTATGCTCTTTAACCAAAGGTCACACCAAGAAGTTTATTGAATATTTTCACAGGCATCCCCCAGTATAACGTGGGTGTTGGGATCCAAGAAAGCTAACTGTGTTATAACCAAGCTGTGATAACCTCTTTTGGAGGTATATTAATATTTTGGGGCCATCATCCACCAACATTGAATCGCCATCTATGCTATGATGAACTGTGTTATAACACAGGGAAACCTCTTTCTAAACTGACATCTTTTAAAAATGGTTGAATGATATAAGTATGAATTTAAAAAATCAAAAAAACTAATCTGCTCTGAAGGTCATATTTTGTTTTTTAACTGACAAGTTATGAACTTTGATCTGACGTAAAGGTCATGAAATATTTTTTTTGTAAATGCTTGCAAACATTTTCAGTCATTTCAGTTTCAAATTGTGGAAAGACGGAAAGAAAAGACACACGTCATATTCAGATATCTAACAAATCCTTTCTCCTGAACACCTTTTTTTGTTTACTCCAACAATAATGATATGCATATTTATTGGAAAGATGCTGTTGTTCTATCGAGGAATCCAAGTGATGTTATACAGTGTATTTCATAAAGGATGCCACTGCAAGGATAAGAGCGTAAAATTTTTGCACATGTAAATTTTATGGTACAATATTAGTTTTGGGGCAACATTGTACTCAGCAACGAGTATTTAGCAGTTCAAATGATTGCATTGTGCACTAGCCTCATTTGAGCATCCATTTCTTTATGTTGTGTTAGCTACGTTGTTTTCCAATGCGATGAAACTTTTCTGTAATGAAATAGGTTGAACCCTGAATCCAGGTTGAAATTAGTCATTTTCAACATCTACTGTAAAGTTGAAATGTATGTGTAATTTGCGTCTTTTTGTAATCTTTGCTTTTGAAAAATGGTTTTTAGATTAAGAATAGTTTAAATATAAGTTATCAAAAAGAAAGTAGAATCCTTTTCTGAAACAGCCTGTATCTTTGTTTTATTTCTTTAATTTTGATTAAATGTTTTCTCATTGGTAAAGTAATGTTTATGTTTAATTTCAGATTTGACTGTCCAGTATGTGAAGCAGGCCATGTTAGGATTAAGTGGGTTATCTAGGCCTCAACGGTTGATCCTGGGTGTGGTGGTGTTGTTGGTTGTTAATATCATCTGGGTAGCATCGTCTGAACTAACAAAGGTAAGAAGTGGAGACATCTTCTGCTAAAATCTTTTGCCACTTGATGTTGTATTGTTTTTGTAGCAATACCTGCTTAGGTATTTGCTCATCTATTTATGTCCCGGTTATGTTATTGGGCTAGTAACATAACAGATAATGATGATAAAGTTCTTCTCTATGATTTTTAATTTTTTTATTAGTATTATCTAATGTGATTCGGTTAGCATGTAAAAATATATAATGTTGATGAAAGTGACAAGTGGAAGGTGAAGAGAAAAACTTAAGAAAAAGCTGGTGTTACTTCCCAAAAATTTTTATTACCATGTGGGCATATTTTGATGCATTTTGACGGCTGCCAGCCATCTTTTTCTGAGAAAAACTTGCAGCAGTTCTGAGAAAATTTTGCTGTTTACATGGTTGAGGTTGAGGAAATAGATGAGGATATTTCTGTGTTTGTTCAGTAGGAGCAGAAAGGGAGATGTTTGTATCTGTGTAGGTGAGAGTCAAGTTTGGTCTGAAATAAAAAGGGTCTGTGTGAGGAGGGGTCAGAAGCTGTTTGCTTTCTATCTTTGTGGGTATTGGGCTAGTCCAAGATAAGTTGGGGGCAGTGAGAGGAGAGGTCAGGATGAAAATAGTCAATTCCCAGGAAAGTGCTTTTAAAAAAAAAAAAAGTTTTTTAATAATTTATTTTTCTAGAATGGAGAGGTGGTGTCCAGCATATGATGGATAGGTGTTGATGTATGTAGGGTAGGGTGTGTTGTTTTTATTTTCTATTTTTTTTTTAGTTGAAGGTGGGTGAGACTTCTTTTTCTTTTCTCAAAAGGGTGATATGTGTGTGCTTAAACTATTTGTCAAATGTGTTGTGATGTATTGCATCTGTGATTTTGTTCTAAAATCAATGCATTTCCAGGGTTTGCAATCAAGAAGTGATAGCTGGCACCCATCGAAACATGCTTTGAAACATGCCCACGTGATTATAGAATTCTTTGAGATACAACACCTACTTTCTCTCCAGTCTTTCTCTTCACCTTCCAATTGTTACTTTCATCAATATTTTGTCAGATCATTTCACATCCATGGTACAAATATAGATGTGTGTGTTTGTGTGTGTGTGTATATTGAATGAAGAGTTATGGTCCAGTTTTGCATTATAATTATATGAAATAAAATGTTTGAAAATGTTTTTGTTTTCGAAACTTAATTTAGGAAAAAGTCTCTTTCACTCTTGACCCATTAGAGGGTGCGTTTCCTTTCACTTTACACTCTTTGAAGAATTATGCATAAATGTATAGAATGAAAAGATATAGATGGGCAGAATAGGTCCCAGTTTGGCATCATATTTACATTGGAAATAGGACCCCCCCTCTATGTCCTCTTTGAAATATTTTTCTCAAAACATTTTGTTTTAAAACCTCCCCACAGGTCCATTTAGTCAGCATGCTGAATTTGATAGGGCTGCACCCATATTTAGGTACTTTTTACTGTATGATGGACAAACGCGCAGACACTTCTCACTTGTACATTTATACATATATGATATTATATTTAAGTTTGTATGTGACCTCTAAGTAGCTGAAGCAGTGCATTATGGCCTGAGGTATTGACAAGAGGTACCCCTAAAATGTGATAACTGACAAATGCAAAAAAAGATCCAGGTAAATTGTAACTGAATAATAGTAGTATGTGGTATATGTTTGTACTTACCCCTCTCTACATATCTTAATGAGCGATTTGATAAGGGGGATAACTATGCTTGTTATAGAGTGGTTTCTCTTATTTGTTTTTTTGTGGATGTATAAAATATTTGGGTTCATTTTAGTCACATCAAATTGTACTAATTTTCTCTCAAGAGGTAACCCAACAGGTTGCGGGACTGTTTAGTATTATACAAAAAATCTGATTCTATTTATCTGTGTGTGACCTCTAACTAGCCGAAATGGTGTATTGTAGCCAGAGATATCAAATTGATCTACCCCTAATACATGGTAACTTGAAGAATGCAAAAAAAACAAAAAAAATTTGTGACATAATATGAAGCATCTGAAAAAACACAACGGAAAATGGGGTCATTTTATAGGCCAGAAACGAAGGATGGGGCTAGTGGAGTACTGATGCTGATTTTCAGGTCTGTAGACTAAACGGTATGATGAAAGTTGCTGGAACACACAAACACATGAAAAAAAACATAAAAGTGCATAGGGCACAAGTTATAGGTGGTTCCTATAGTGAGTGAGGGAGAGTAGTGATTGTAGCTGGGTTCGGTGTAGTGATGAGATGATGTAGTGGTTGAAGATAGAGGATTTTGTCTCCATGTGTTTCGTTTTTACCATCACATGCCGACATCACTGGAAGTATTGAAGAAGAAGTTGGATGATTATTGCCATGACAGAAAGATTATGTATGGATATGGACATAGAGATTTAACAGAGTTTGTAATTGCAATAACGACTCACAAATATTCAGACAAACAAATAGAACGTAAAATTAATAAGGATATTGTTATAACAATACATATTGAATCAAAATGAAATATGTGTGAAGAAACATTGATAAGATTGATCATGAAGAGGGCTGTTTAGATCAGATTACTATGTAGGATCATTTATAAAGGAGATGATTTGTTATTCGGTTATCCCAGTACATTAAAATGTAATATAGGAGAGAATGATTAGTTAGGGAAACACATAATATAATGGGTCTAATGTCGTTTGATTTATCTATCAAATGGAACCTGATTAGTAATGCCTGTAATAATGAGTGGTAGGTTTAACCCGGCTAGATTATCAAAATGTGGTTGGTTCAGTTTGAGGTGCAAGAAGGAGCTAAAGAGACGAAATGATAAGTGAATTGATTGCAGTGTTTGCATTGTGTTGCCAAACATGAGATGAGTGGAATAATTGCAGTGTTTGCATTGAGTCGCCATAAAGCTCTCATGGATTTTTACATCGAGAAAGATTAGGGACAAAAGTTGATATATATATATATATATATATATATATATATATATGTCCTCACATCAAAAATCGGAAACATCGCCAACCATGAGGTTAGAGAGAAGGAATGGAAGAGTAAGGGAGGAAATAACCGACTAAGAAAGCCGGGGCAAATCAGCAAGTGGACATGTGTTCAGAGCTTTTATAGACATTAGCTTAGAAGAAATTACTCGACCATGGACTATCTTTATTCAATAAATCAGCTGAAAGAGAAGGCAGCGGAATACAAAATGCCACCCGTGGTAGCATTTATAGACTTCAAGAAGGCATTCGACTCGGTAAAAATTCCCATGGTCATGAAAGCCATCATCCTACAAGGTGTAGACCCTGTATCGATTAAAGTACTGCAACACATAAACAACCACAGCAACACCTTCTTTAGGCTACATAAGAACTCTGAACCGTTTCAGCTCAAAAAAGGAGTAAGACTTAGTGATACCAGCTTACCCAAACTCTTTATAGCTTGCCTTGAGATGATCTTCCACAACATGGACTGGGAAAATGAAGGAATCAAAATAGATGGTGAATATTTGAGCGATCTTAGATTTGCAGACGACATCGTCCTTTTTGCGAAGAACCTACATGACCTCCAACTAATGCCAGATGATCTAAACGAAGAAAGTAAAAAAGTTGGCCTACACATGAACTTCAATAAAACGAAAATCATGTGCAATAATCATATTGAGAATAAGAACATAACTGTCAAGATAGAAGATACAAAACTCTGCAAGGTGGACCACTACATCTACCTGGGATGATGAATCTCCATGAGACCCTCAAAAGAGGAAGAAATCAAGTGAAGAATCACTTTGAGATGGCAAGCCTTCGGCAGAGCAAGCTCAACTTTCAAGAACCAAATGATTCCAATAATCCTAAAAAGAAGAGTATACAACCAATGCATTCTCCTGATAGTCACTTATGGAGCTGAAACATGGAACCTAACCAAGAGACAGACCTGCAAACTGAGAAGTATGCTACGTGTGCATGAGAGAATCATGCTCAACCTTACATGGAGAGATCACAAGACAGCACTGTATATAGGGAACAAAACGGGTGGGTGTCCATGACATTATAGAAACTATTAAAAAACTCAAATGGCAATGGGCAGGGCATGTTGCAAGAATGGAAGACAACTGATGGACATCACGTCTCACAACATCACGTCTCACAACATGAATCCCCAGAGATCACATAAGAAACCAAGGCTGATAAAATACAAGATGGAGAGATGCACTGGACAGATTCAGGAAATACTGGCTCTGCGATACCCATGATAGAGAATTGTGGTGAATCCTAGGGAAGGTCTATGTCCAACGACGAATGTTAAAAGACTGATGATGATGATTAAGAGAAGTGATGTTTTGTACATGTAGCTAGGATTAAGGTTTTGTATCTTAAACTAATACTCATTTATTTTTGTATTTAATTTTAACTTGAAATAAAAGATCCACCATGAAGTGATAGAACTCTTTGCCACCTTTGGTGGCTATGGTTGTTCAATCTTCTGAGAGTCAATTTATAGGGAGCACTCCTCAAAGAAATAGCTAACAATTAAAACCGCTGTTATATAAGCCTCTTCTGTTACTAGTCTTAATTACTACCTTCTAACTATAACTTGTGATCATTCAACACCTGCTCAATAAAAACCTGTCCAAACAACATAGGCCCGTTGAGATAGCTGAACAGAATGAACTCTCTCCAGCTGGCAAAGCAAGGAGTGGAGGTTGCAGTTCTCTCTAATCTGTGTTCTTACATATGCACATTCTTTTTGCTATCAGTGCACAAAGGAAATTAATTTGTGCACAAAAGGTTAATTACCTAAAATAATGTTGTAATTGTTAATTATACTTCTACTCATAAGTGCAATAATAATACATTGAATTACCATAGCCCACAAATGGCCTGCCCAGCCAACCAACCAACCAACCAACCAACAAAGTGGGCCACAGATTCTTCTCTGTGTGTGTGTCTCTAGGTGCTCCTACTTATATTTTTTGGGTTGCAACTTTGAAATTTTGCATGAGTACTCTCTTAGGCATCATTGGAAAATGTTTTTTGTATTCCCCCAAAAATGCTTTTGGGGGTTATTTTTGCCCAACAATGTCCAAATCTTATACTGGAATTTTTTTAAAGATAATTTAAGATAAAAGCTGGCGCACACGAGAGCTACTGTGATTCATTTATTTGAGGTACAATTATATATATTATAATTATACTTATTGAAAATAGTCTCATAGTTGAATTTTTCTATTAACTAGCTTGTCACATCTGTGTATCAATGATTTCCGGTTGCAGCTGTGTTGTAGAACAGTGTTTATATCTTTAAGTTTATGGAGATCTGTTTCATGTTCTGTCTTACTGAGTTTATTGATTCTCTTTGTAGAATCCAAAAGGACCGAAGGTTGGGAAGTGTTGAAGAAGTATAAGTTTATTTAAAGTTGTACAGCTTGTGGACATGAATGTTCAGCTGTGAGAAGTATTTATGAATGATTCGGAAATGAGTTATCTGATTGCATTTTCATGTTGTGTAAGTTGCTGAAGGGATAGGGTGTGCCAAAATTATCTGGAAATAATTTCAAGTTTATCCTTGCTTAAGCAGTCGGTGCGGACATACTTTTGTCACAGGAAAAAAAAATTGCACCATGTAAGATTTTCGTGCAGACTGGCAACTGAAAATTAGAGTGATCATTGGTTAGACCCACCCTAACCTATGCTCCATCTAATTTTGTCGTCTATTCTCAAGTTCAGGGAATGGATTGAATAAAAAAAGTATAAGAGAATTCTGAGAACAGGGCTTGTGGAATGGATAGGATGTCTATCCCTCTTTCTTTATCATTTTGTTCTTCAATCCTTCTCTTATAACCATCACAGAGAAACATGTATTGTAATATTTATTTTATATCAGAAATATATTGCCTATTAGATTTGCCTATAATGTATTAGAAAAAACTCACTGACAATTGACTTTGGATTCTTCATTGAATGATTACCACTGAAGACTGCTTCAATGTTTCAAATTTTCTAATCACGGTTTTCTTGATGGAGGCTCATTTTTATCAAAGAACAGTTTTATCGTATGCAAAGTAAAACTAAAAAGAAAGATATCTTTTTTGTTATCTGGAATAAAGTTCATTGTTATTGAATTTTACTCATCGTCTTGACTCTCCAAATGTCAACTGTATCTTCAGTTGACTGGTGGAAAGTTTTTCCAAATCAAATTAGAAACTTAGGTCTTAAAGAACAGTGAAGAATGATGATTTTTGCAAGTCATTATATAGATAACAGATTCAAATGTCCATCACTTATCTCTTTCCATGTTTTTGTTGTCTTTTTAGTAACAGTCACTAAAACAGTCAAAAGGTTTCTTCTGTTCTTAAGTTGGTCTGGCTGGCTGTATATGTATCCAGCATACAGGCTTCACACAGCTGTAGGGTTAAAAATATGATCATTTATTCTAGATAAAAGCTGTTTTTTTCTTTCTTTCTTTTCTTAAAAAAATCCTCAAAAATAGGTGGTGGTGGTGGTGGTGGTGGTGGTGGTGGTGGTGGTGGGGTTTCAATTTACAATGCAAGTTTATGCTAAATTGGTCCCTCATTATGTGCCTGGCAGTGTTCATGCTTATTTTTTTGAAAATTCAGGCTTTTTTAATGATCACTGCCCCAACAAAATGTGAGAAGAGTAATTTATTCATTGATTTGCCGCCAAAAGACATTGGTTATATGACGATTTCTATTGAGTGACTAACTAGTCCTGTCCTTTTGTATTTCTTTAATATTTAGTGTGCTAAAATCAAAAGTTATAAAAGTTAATATTTTGAAATGTATTTCAAATCTGGACAATAATGGGAAATTTAGGCAATGTGTAATACAGGTATACATCTATATATATATGTGCGTGTGTGTGTATATTTGTGCATATATATATATATATATATATATATATATATATATATATATATATATATATATATATATATATGTATGAATAATAGGATGTGGATTTGCTACACAAACAAGCTTATGTTTCTACTCCCTTTGGGCCTCATCAGGTGAATTCGCCTGATGAGGGCCCAGAGAGGGCAGAAACATAAACATAAGTGGGACCGACAGACCAACCAAGAGACATCTAATAGAGATGTGTGGACACATCTGAAAAAGGTCCAAAAGATTTGAAGTTAACCTTGGTCAGATTATATACCTCAAACTCGTATCTATTTTGCTCTTTATTTTGTGTTGCAAGACAAAATGGAATAAGTTGCGATAACAAATTTGATGTTTTCTTTATCTAAGACTTACCTGACCTCTTTCCCATCTCTTAATGTGAGTATCAGGCAGGTTCAATTCGTTGAACTTAGTTTCTGTTCAATGGTATGAAGTTACAAAAAAAATATCCATAGCATGGTCAGTGTTTGGAATGTCACTTGCCTTTCTTTCTGTAGCTGTGGAACTAGCAAGTAGATAGACAAATGTTTACACTACTTGTAAATGAATGCGCTGTTGGTTGGCATGTTACAACTGTCATTAGTCTTGTTATCTAATGTTCATGATGTATATTTTGCTAGCTGAAGACATTCAACTGCTTTAATAGCTTCAAGTTTTGAAACTTCATACATTATCTAAGAGACATGATCTTCTTATAAAGTTTTTAGATAACATACTTTAATCTTACTGTTTCTTTGAACTTTTTCTTTTAGTTGTTCTTAGCTTGATATTAATGGTTAATTCTCCAGCCTTTAGGTAAATTTTTCCTTTGTTAGTAATCGTGTTTTTGAATAATTTCTCATCAGATTTATAAAATCTGGACTTTGATACTGGCCAGACTATCTGAAAAATATTTGCTGTTTAGAAAATATACTAAGGAGAAAACAAGTTGAATGTTGCAAACTTTAAAGTTGTTCATATGAGTTTTTGTATTTAGCATTTTCTTTTTCGGTGCAATATAGATTTTCTCAACTTGTTAGCCATGGGCATGAACAAATGTTACGTGATCAAAACAAATAGAAAATATTGAAGGCAACTCAACATTTGTGAACACTTACGAGCAAGTAGGATTTCTGGATGAAAATGTAATACTGGGTGTGTCTCAAAAGTGACTTTTTCTTAGATTTCTGTTCAATCCCTGTGAAGTTCATATCAATCAATAACTGAATTTCTGAAAAATGGTGGTAGCAGGAGAAGGAAGAAGAGCAAGTAATCTTACTCTGAGTCAATTGATTCTCATACCTGTAAAATATTGTGGTATGAAATATTCAGCAAATATTACTTTCAATAAAACTCGCCAAATGCTATTTTTGGCATTTTTGGTTTGGCCATGTTCGGCTTTTATGCAGACATTGGATATTCTATTATGATACCATCAGCAGCTGGTATAAGATTGGATCAGAAAAGATGTTACGCCATTTAATGATGGCATACCTTTTAATGACATCACAACTTTTCCTTACTCTTTCTGTTGATTGACATTTCTGGAATTGCCCAATAGACCAACTGAAAAGCATCTTGTAGAGATGTGTGGACACACCTGAAAGAAAAGAAAAAAAATGTGTATAGTCACTTTTGAGACACCCTGTATAAGTTTGTATAGACTTCTTGGATTTAGTGGGAGATCATTTTAAAAAGAATTATGAAGTGAAGTAATAGAAGTTCTATTTGGATACTTGAAGATTAATCCTATTTGGATCAACTGTTTTATTTCTAGGTTCAGTTCAATTGTTAAGGAATAGGGCTGAAATCCAAGAAGTTCTATCCCAATTGCTGAAATGGTTGAATTTTAAATTGATTAGAGAAGACCATTCTGGATTCAAATTAACTAAAATGAATACAGGTCTCAACGGGTGGGATGAATTGCTGTCTAAAAATAAAATTTATAGATAGATGCTAATCATATTGTTAATCCTGAATGTTGTCCATACAGATTTATAGTCCTTACATGAGTGGCGCTCCTTAATTAGATGGACATGTGACTGGGTCCTGGTCAGCCATATTGTAATTACCAGTGGATCCAAGGTTATATAGAGAAGTAGTTAATAATGATCTGCTGTCTTCCTACCAGTTGCTAGTGTCTTTTATAATCCATTCACACAAATAGTCTTCAAAATAATCTGTTTTAAAAAGTGATGTTGGTGACTTTTAGAGTTTTTTTAACAATTTCAGAAAAATCTTGAATTTGCATTGACACTGCTGAAGATAGAGTCATTCTTCCTCTTACTCTCACCTCCACTCTATGAACAATACAAAGTTCCCACTACTTATTTTTATCAGCACAAGTCATTCAACTAAAAAGCTGGCACAAAAACTAATGTTTCACAAAATTTCATTGAAATTCAGTGATGTCTTGATTAATGTCAATGAAATTTTGAGGTGAGGGAGAAGTTATCTAATCTTAGGATGGATCCAGGAATAAGATTTTGATAGAGATATTTTTGCATTTTATTTTTCTTATACATTTCTATATCTGCTCCTGTTTGTCCCCATGATATCTCCGAAGATTCTTATTGAATTTCAATGAAATATTGTGGAAGGCTGGGCAATAGGCCATGGGAGAAGTGATATATTTTGGGATGGATCTATGCATAATGACTTTGTCATAATTGGAAGAAATATTCATTCAGTTGTCCATTTTGAATTTCAAAATGGCCACCCTTAAAGTTCATAAAGAAAAAAAATCTTTATGTAGATGGTTTTTAGAAATGATTTAACCTGGTTGCCGAGCTTCTACCCCACAAAAATGAAAAATTTGAACTCTCCGGTATAAGGGAAGTGCTATTTCGAAAAAGTAAATTACATGATATCTCCAAAAGTACTTGATGAATTCTGATCAAGTTTTTTTGGAGGGTTAGTTAGAAGGTAAGGTTTTAAGTTGAATCCAGGAATATCTTCTCAATTGAAATATATTTTCCAATTTTTGTATGTCCAAATATATGCTTATCTCTGTCCTCACAATACCTACGAAGGTTCTCAGTAAATTTCAATGAAATTTTAAGGTAAGTTAAGCTGTTGGTTACTGAAGAAATAAGTAAATTCAAGAGTAAAGATTCATGAAAATTACTTTTGTTGACAGCGGTATGTGCTCTTTGAGTGCTTTTTAGTTTTATATGAGGGTAGGTTTGTTTACAGAGTGATTACTACCATCAAGCTACAAAATATACAAGGTTATCATACTAAAATATGAACTAAAGACCTATAGGACAACAAACATACAAAAATTGTTTGGCCACCTGGTGGTATTCATTTGTGAAAAGATCTGGTTTGACCCCTGGACTTCTAGTCTTGAATGAGTTGAATAAAAACTTGAATCAAACAAATGCTGAATAAAATCCCTTTCTTCTAGTGGCCATAAAAACATAATCCATTATAGTGTATTTTATTTGTTTAATTATCTTTATTGTGATGTGCAGGTTTGGCTTGTGACATAGTAAATGAAAAATTGAAAGCTGTGAGAACTGAACTACTGAACTTATTATCAGGCTTGTTAATACCAATTGACCTAGGAGAATAACAAGTTATTATAATGCTAAACCTATTAGTATTTACTCTTGTATGATTAAATACACAATTATCTTCTTATTATCATTATACAATGTATTGTAAATAGCATCACTAATTAATGTGATTTTTCAACTTTTTGATATTGTTAGTTGGATTAAAGTTTAAAAAATTTTTTTGAAAATCTCGATGGCAACACTGACATCTGAAATATTGAAAAAAAAAATTCAAAAGTCTAAACATTGTCAATACTGGACTTACAAATTTGAAAAATCAAAATAAAAATCATATAGATTGACAAACCCTGATTGTAATCAAGCATATCAATTTGGCTTACTATTGGATCACTCATCATGATCATGATGATCATCATCATCAGTCTTTTAACGTCCATCGTTTGACATGGACCTTTCCCAGGATTTGCCACAATTCTCTATCATGAGTATCGCAGAGCCAGTATTTCCTGAATCTGTCAAGTTCATCTCTCCATCTTGTATTCTATCAGCCTTGGTTTCTTATGTGATCTCTGGGGATCCATGTTGTGAGACGTGATGTCCATCAGTTGTCTTTCTTTCTTGCAACATGGCCTGCCTATTGCCATTTGAGTTTTTTAATAGTTTCTATGATGTCATGGACACCCACCCGTTTTCTTCCCTGTATACAGTGCTGTCTTGTGATCTCTCCATATAAGGTTGAGCATGATTCTCTCATGCACACGTTGCATACTTCTCAGTTTGCAGGTCTATCTCTTGGTTAGGTTCCATGTTTCAGCTCCATAAGTGACTATCAGGAGAATGCATTGGTTGTATATTCTTCTTTTTAGAATTATTGGAATCATCTGGTTCTTAAAAGTTGAGCTTGCTCTACCAAAGGCTTGCCATCCCAAAGTGATTCTTTGCTTGATTTCTTCCTCTTTTGAGGGTCTCATGGAGATTCGTTGTCTTAGGTAGATGTATTGGTCCATCTTGCCGAGTTTTGCATCTTCTATCTTGACAAATATGTTCTTATTCTCAACATGAATATTACACATGATTTTCGTTTTATTGAAGTTCATGTGTGGGCCTACTTTTTTTACTTTCTTCGTTTAGATCATCTGACATTAGTGAGAGGTCGTATAGGTTCTCTGCAAAAAGGACGATGTCGTCTGCAAATCTGAGGTTGCTCAAGTATTTGCTGTCTATTTTGATTCCTTTATTTTCTCAGTCCATGTTTCTGAAGATCATCTCAAGGCAGACTGTAAAGAGTTTGGGTGAGCTGGTATCACTTTGTCTTACTCCTTCTTCTAGCTGAAACGGTTCAGAGTCTTCATGTAGCCTAAAGAAGGCGTTGCTGTGGTTATATATGTGTTGCAGTACTCTAATGTATACAAGGTCTACACCTTGTAGGGTGATGGCCTTCATAACCATGGGAATTTTTACCGAGTCGAATGCCTTCTTGAAGTCTATAAATGCTTCAGTGAGTAGCATTTTGTATTCTGCTGCTTTCTCTTTCAGCTGATTTATTAAATGAAGATGGTCCATGGTCGAGTAATTTCTTCTAAATCCAGCCTGTTCTCCTGGTTGATTATCATCTAGTGTTTTAGTAATCCGATTGGTGATGATTTTTGTGAAAAGTTTGTATATGCATTCGAGTAGGCTTATAGGTCTGTAGTTGTTGAGGTCTTTAGCCCCACAAATGGCCCACCCAACCAACCAGCCAACTGGGCTACACATTCTTCTTTCTTTGCTCATTTAAGTGTGTTTGTGGCATTCTTGGTCACATTTCTGGGACTTGAAAATTTGAGTGAGTACTTCACTAGATACCATTTGAAACCTCCTTCTCCCCACAACCTCCAAGAAAATGCTTTTTGTGGTCTCTACAGTCATTTTGGACCAACAATTCCTTAATCTTTTACTGGTGAGTTTTTAAAAAAGATAAGTTAGGTGAAAGATGTTTTTTATTTCCTTTTTTAAAGATTGATTTTAGATAATAAGTTCTGGTTGATGTATGGGTTAGATGATTCATTTACTTGAAGAATGTGTATATTCATTCATTTTTATTATCAAATGATGTATTGTAACCTAACATATTAGTTTTGACTTCTATTTACCTTCATTTTAGATTTTTAATTGTTTTTCTATCATCACTCAATAGCAGTGAGCAAGCAGTACTGTTTGGAAATATAGGGTAAGCTTCTGGTAGGATTGGAACTCACATCACTCTTGTTAGAGGGAAGCCTGGTTTACATTTAAATGCTATGACCAATCAGCTATGGATGCTTCTGATCAAGCTCAAGTCAAATCTTACCTTTTTAAACCCACCCTCTACTATAAATATCAGCTTCATTTTTGCTGTTTATATTATATCATATTAGACTAAAAGATGAAGATGAAGGTAAATAGTTGTCAAAATTAATATAATACAAAATATCTACTTGAAAAACTTACCTTATTAAGCATTCTTTTTTGTGTTTCAAATTTGTTTTTATCCAAGACTTTCTTTCTCTTTATTTCAGTACATCTACAAGCAGGCACATTATGATAAGCCCTTCTTTACAACCTATGCAAAAACTGCCATGTTCATGGTGTATTTATCTGGTTTCCCTTTCTGGAGACCATGGAGGCAACAATGCCGCCGGTCCACAAAAGTAAGTACCAGGAAACTTTTATATAATTCGATGTTGGAAGTTTCCTGCTTATATGAATAATGTAGATGAAGTAATTCATATGTACTGAGTCACATTCTCTGCTCTGATTTGTTATTGAATTGAAGTCTGAAACTATACTGTGTATGCCCTTGTGACACTATTCCTTTGATGATTCAAAACTGAGTACTATGTGTAGAGTATTCTAGTCTTACTTCATTGTGATATATAATTCTATTGATGACTTTTCTTGTTTTTCCTCTATTCATTTAGTGTAGTGTGCATAGAAATGAACAAATGAAGAGAAACCACATAACTTTAATCGGCTGTCATCTTTATTTTCATTACCCTTTTTTACTACCAGTTATGGCAGGTTGGCTACAATTTGAATTTCTGTTCAAGGAAACTCCATTTGTATATGACAATCTATTGCCCACCTCAGCTCAATTTTTGTCACCGTGAGGACGATCTTGCCCTTGTTGAAAATGACTGCCTTAGCTCAAGTTTCATGTCTCATTGTTGATTTTTGAAATTTTATAATGGTGGTTTCATCCAAGAATTGACTATACAAAGATCTAGATTTTGATAACTTTGTGGTTTTATTGTATGTCGTATCATTGATCTCTGCTCTCGTCAAGGGTGTTACAGGGCTAGGTACACATGAGCGATTGTTAGTAAGACTTACTTTAAGCTTACCAGGCTTGTCGAAACTTTGTTCTGCTTACAACATCTGGTATTTCCCAATGGTCACCCATGTAGGTACCAATCATACTCAATGTTGTTTAACTTGAGTGTTTTTATGAAAACCTGTATATCCAACGTGATATGGCCATAACCTTTTATTTTTCGGAATAGGTTTCTCAATCTTAATCCTTGTGTTAAGTGCTCAGCAGAGAGGCATTGAGTACCTTTTTGGAAGTCTACGGTATGTTTCAGCAGTGGATTTAACTATGGCCTGCCAAACTGGAGGCTAGCACTCTACAATGGTGATCTGTCATCCTAGTTTTATTTAACCAAAATTATTTATCACAGCTAAAGTCATTATCTTGGGACCTTCAGAACTTGGAGATTTCTTAGTCCTTGCTTTCATCACCATATTTCTACAGTTACCTTTGGATGCCATTCAATTGTATAAGAGAATTGGTACCTCATATAAAAGAATCACAGTAGCTTGCATGTGTACCAGAACTAATTATCTAACAAAATATTGATCTTTTATCTAAAATTATCTATAAAAAAAAAAGTCCAAAATGAACACAATATGAGACCAAATAAAACACTTATTTGAAAAAACAAGTAACAAAAAAATTTTTAGATGGTGTACTCATGCAAATTTTCTAGGTTGTAGCCCCAAAAAATGTGACCGGGAGTGCCCAGAGACACACACACACACACACACACACACACACACACACACACACACACACCTTGGATGAGCAAAGAGAGAAGAATTGTAGGGATGCAGTGATTCGATACTTCATCTCAGTGGGGATATACACTAGAAGATGCACTTGTTGTTTACAAACTTAACGAACCAACTATATATAATTAAAAGTGATTCGTGTATTCTGTATATGATGTACATAAACATTGACATATTAACAAAATAAACTCTACTTTCTTGTTCGTTAATCAAGGAGATTACAAATATGATTCAAAGGTGCTCTTTATATTCATTAAGCATAGCTTTGTACATCACAAGGAAATGAGGTTAGAAAAGGTTTAAGGAAACATAACAGTCTAATCAAGATTTTCTTTCTTTTGTCAGAACTAATTGCTAAATGATCTTTCTTTTTTTTTCCTTTCTCTCCAATTGTTGGTGGGGTCTCCCTTTGATATGCAATACATGTTATTGTTTTCCCAACATATTGTGTGCTACAAACATTAATTTTCTCCGCACACCTAGATAAACAATATCCAACCAGACCTTCTTCCCCCAACTGTCTTTTTATCATTGTGATAAATAAGAATAGTATTTATTTTCCATTTTTTCTGTGTAGGCTTTATGTATTGGAGTAAATTGAAGAACCATTATCTGCCTGACTGGATATTTTCTAAGCACTAGAATACATCCCCCAATTGTTCGAAAACCATTTTTTTTTTTTCATTGTTTGTTTTAGT
Organism: Thysanoteuthis rhombus; assembly: GCA_963457665.1. Lineage (NCBI taxonomy): Eukaryota > Metazoa > Mollusca > Cephalopoda > Oegopsida > Thysanoteuthidae > Thysanoteuthis > Thysanoteuthis major. The sequence continues at coordinate 30,982,618 of OY735206.1, forward strand.
TCTTGAATATTTTTTTGCCTTGGATCTCATTGTGTTTAAATTTTAATTATAGTTTTCATTTGCTTCCAGTTTACTTTTATTTATTTTTCTTCACTGCTTGTTCATGTCTTACTGTATTAGTGTTTATGACATATATATATATATATGTATATATGTGTGTGTGCATAGATGATATATACATAGATCCCTCTTTCTCCCTCTTTAAATAACTAATATATATATATATACAAATTACTCTGTCATATATATATATATATATATATATATATATATATATATATATATATATATATATGTATATATAAAACAAGCTTATATACAAATTACTTGGTACTTTATTTGCCTAGATTCTTGTCATAACCTATTATACATAGTGGACCCGCCATGATCTGATACATTGATGTCTAAGAGATAATCTGGAATAGGGGAAAAATGTGATAGTCTGTTGTCATAATGACTATTATGTGGAAATTTTCATGTGTCCATAGAAGAAGAAAGAAAAGAATAATTTGAGTGAGTCAATCAGACTCTCTTCCTCCTAACTGTTGTTTCTGGATACAACCTGCAAAAAAGGTCAAATGCAAAAAATAGTAACAATGATTGTTTATAGTCAAAATGGTTCAAAATAGAATTATAACCAAACCAAAAAAAAGATCATGACCAAATGCTTTTTTAAAAAAGACGGATTTGTCAAATTTGGCCATAATTCGGCATTCACGGAATTCGGGAATTTTTTCCCTTTATTCCCTCACTTTCTGCTGAGGAGAACACACAAACTAATGTAATTTTTGTACTAAATTAAGATTTTTAATGAATATTAGTAGAATTTGAATGGAATGCATGGTTTATTCAATCAAAATAGAATTGATTTAAACAGAAGTAAGAGTCATTTTCTTAGAAAAATTACACACATTCTAATTTATCCTGTATTATTTCTTGACAAATTTTGTTCTACAACAACAAATATTTCTAGAAAAAGTTTTGTAAGAAAAATCTCAACTGATATAATGTGATCCAAAAATTTGCGTCTGAGCTAGAAATATATGATATGATTATTTTTCTATGATAACTATTTTTCATAATGAAATTATCCATTTCATTGGCTTTTGGATCTTTGCTGTCAATTTTGGCTATTATATTCTAGTATACATATAATCTGTATGTGCACATATATATATATATATATATATATATATCTCACTTTCTATTGTTCAAATAATATATGTATGTATATATATATATATATATATATATATATATATATATATATATATATAATGATATTAGTAAGCAAACATGAACTTAGTATGAGTACTAATGCATATATTTACATACTATATACACACTTAATTTTCTGGGCTTCAAGTAAAGCTAAACATCTACAGATAATTTCTAGCTACAAAATAGAAAGGAACTTTGCCATAAGCAAAATTATTCTAATATTTTCTCCTTTTTCACTCTATCTTTCCAATCAAAAGCAACTGTGGGAAAAATCATACAGTTTGTCATTTTTAAGCTGCATATATAACTTCAAAATATTGAAAAAAAACCCTCTTCTACTATCTGTAGTGCTTGCTGAAAATTCTGCTTGTAGTGCAGGAATTGTGCTACTTCTTGTGGAAGGTCTAAATAGGGCCAGTGATCCGAATTCGTAGAGATAATGGATTTGAACTATGTATTTATTGAATCAAGCCTTATTTGAAAATCCCCATCATGAACTCTTGGATCAGATTCAATTTATCAGGTGAAATTTCACAAAAGGTCAGCGTATGACAGTGAGATAAGATAATTATAGTAAGATCATTATTTTCTCGTTCTGAAGTTACATGAATCAACATATTGGCAGATTGTATACGTCAGAACAATGTGCAATTGAACACAATGTGACTTTTGCCACTCTACAGAAAAAGACTCCCCCCTCTTTACCTACAGATTGTACACCTGGAGAAGGCTGTAGAACTGATCTACCAAAATGTCATGTAAACAACAAAAATCACAAAAAACTCACAGAATGTTGATGACCTTTCTCAGAATTACAGTCGGCGCCTTCGGTTTATTATTAGTATGACATGTCTGTTCTGATTCCTTGCATTTATATTATTTGTTGTAGTATTAATTGAGTAAATATAAGCATGTTTTACTAAGATCCTACTATTAAAAAAAAAAATAAAGAAGTTAAATACTGTTGGAGAAGAAGGTACATTGATCTAAGAGGCCATGAACACACTGTAAACAGAAGTAGATTGAATACTGAATCCGCCAATTCTTTAGCAATAAAGTTGTAGGCTTGTGGAATAGTTTATTAGAGTATGTAGTCCTCTTGCCGGATGTTATTCTGAAGTATTATAATAGTTATATTATAACACCACTAATGATTAAGAGTTTGAAATTGTAAACTAGATTTTTATATGTTTGCTTTTTTTTTCTTTGTATATTTTTATCGTAATTATAGATGTATTGTACAAGTTGAGGGTCTCAATCTCTTTAGGAGAGTTAAGCATTGATTAGGTCTAATTTCAGTACTACAGGGACAGATCATTACTACCATGAGGCCATGTGAAAAGCCTAGAATTTAAAAGTACACTATTAACAAAATACATATCCTGTAGACTACACCTGTAAATAAGAAGTAGATAAATTTATTAATCAATAATTGACGCTCTGTGGTAAAGTGGCTGAAAGCAAAAGGCTTTGCTTACCTTCAGTGGCAGTTGCAAAGATGTCCTCATGAGTCAATTCAGACAGAAACAAAAATAGTACTCCCACATGTATTAGCCACACCTATTTTTCTGGATTTCACTTGTGTAAGGACATGAGCCTCTTCACTCGACCACTTCATACTTTTTGGCCTATACTACTCCTGGCCCCGCATGCAAAGAACCAAGATTTGATTTCCCGGGATCGCTTCTGTTTTTTTTTTCTTTTTTTCCTTCCCCCGCATGGCAATCTGTGGGAAGGGAACTGGTATAAGTGTTATTTCACATTACCGCTCAATTACCACATGTTTGGAGTTCGGCACGAGGTCATGGTCGGATCGGGTTGGGTATCATTGAATCAGGCTGGGTGTGGTGGGTCACTGGGATTGCCGTAATTTGCGTTGTCTCATACCAAAGCCCAACACATTTTCACTCGGCACACCGCCCCGGTATTTTAAACGGTGTTGGGACATTTTCATAAATAGTATAAGTATAAATATAATCAATTGATTATGAATAATAATGAATAATTATTTAATTCCCCAAAATACCCGGATTTCAGACATTACTGAGTTTCAGACGCTCAACCTGCATTATGAAACTGATAAGTACAGTCTTGCTGATGTAGTCATCGTTAGGACATGAGAATTTATAGACTGTTTATTTTTTGCAACATCTGCAATCAACCTGTATGGTGATTAGTTATGAATCGATCATCGGTCTTTTGATAATGCATCATTAGTTCTGTGTTTGTCTTTGATGGATGATATTTTTCATAACTTTTTGATTTTCTAGCTTCTTCATGTTTGGTTATGGTGATAGAATGAAGATATTTCTGTAGGATTTATATGATCTGATCTCTGGTTGGTTTGTTATATACTAGCTGAACCCTATGGAAAAATTCATAAAAATGATTCAAAAAAATTTTAGTTGAAAAGGAACTATTAAACTCAAGTGGAAAAATCCATTGTCTCATATGTTGGGTATGAAATATTTTTATCAGCAAAATTGTTACCTTTAAGTGGAAGAGTCCATTGTTACAGACAGAGAAACAGAAAAAAAATAACACTTTATTTTATAGATTATGATTCTGTCGACATTCTCTAAATTTCTTCTTTACTAGATAGTTTGGGAAGCCATTATTGAATAAAGTAGGTTTCAATGAGGTAGCACACATCTGTTTATATATTCCAAGGATGTGCCTTACAAGCCTCACTCTCCACGGTCCTGTAGTCTTGGAAAGCCCTCACAAAATCTTAGTTCACAAAGCCAAGCCATTCATTCATTCATTCAGGATGTACTGCCAACATATATCTGTTTATAGACCTGTAAATCCATATATACTCACCAATATGCAGGAAAATACAATTGCACACAAATGGTATTTTATTTTTAGTAATAGTATTTTTATTGATTTAACCAAATTTGTTTTCATAAAAATTAACACTTTTATTTTTAAACTTTGTTTTGAAGCTTTTATTTTTCTGTGGATTATTTTGAGTGTTGCCAGTTAATGATGAGACTATTGTGATGATATTGGTTTTTAGAGGCGCCGTTTTATAAGGGGCCCTGTTCGCCTGTCTGTCCGCATATTGTTTCTCAGCTGTTTTAAGTCAGATTTGATCGGTAGAAAGGTGTTCCTTGATAAGCTGTTTCTTACTTTGAATGATTTTCCACTCAGTCATGTGATCCGGCAATGATGGCGTTTAAACTTTGTTTTAAAATCGATTTTCTCAGCTTTTTTATCCTATTGGATCTACTTGAAACTTGTTAGAATGATGTTCCTTGATAAGATGTTTCTTACCTGAAATTATCTTTTACTCAGGGTCACGTAATCTAGCAATAATGGTATTTGAACTTTATAGTGGACATCTCATTGAACTTTTGGTTCTTGTTATTAACTATTCATCTTGGTATAAATATTGTTGATGTGAATTCTGTTTTGTAGGAGTGCATATGGTCTGATGATAGGTATTTTACATTCAAATTCTGCAGTCTGTTATAAGTCCACTGCTGGATAAAGGCCCTTCCCCTCTTCTTCCATGATGAGAGTGATTGCACTAATCTCTGCTATATATTACTTTCCTATCTTGTCTCTGGTATTTTCCTACTGTGGTAATTGCCCCACAGGCACCAATTGGTAAGTTTCTTGTTCTTCCTTCTTGCTATGTTCTTTGCCCATCTCCATTTTCATTGCTCAATTACTTGAATGATATCCTTCGCCCTGGTCCTCTCTTGGATCTTTGTTGATCTTGTTCTATCATTAAGAATTATTCCTAACATTGCTCTTTCTATTGCTGTCTGTGCTATTCTAAGTTGAAAGTTTTCAGGTTTTGCACCCATATGTCATAGCAGGAATTACGCACTAATAATGTGCTTTCCATCTTGAACATTTTGGCTTTTCTGTATGTCTCTAGTTATGTATATTTTTATTTTTATGTCTCTATTTATACCAAATGCTTTCCAGCCAATGGTCTCATTTCAGTTTCATGGTCTTGCTCAAGCTTTGTTGCTTGACCTAGGTAAATGCATTCCTCAAATTCTTCAAAGGTTTCTCCATTTCTGTATCTATCTATATATATATATGTATATATATATGTATGTGTATATATATATGTATGTATATATATATGTATGTATATATGTATATATATATATATAATATATGTATATATGTATATATATATATATAATATATGTATATATATATATATATATATATATATAAGAGCATATCTCAAAGCTCCTGGATTAGGTCAAAAAGAATTTAGGAATTTTCAAAAAATTTACTCTGGTGGTCATAGTGTACAAAAAAGACATTAAGTGAATTATAATAATCTTGAACGGACAATAGACAACCTTGGAACATGTGTCCCACTCAAAAACCTGTGTATGATCTAAACAATGTGCACCTAAGCCAAAATCTTGATGAAGCATTTTAAGGGTCTCTGTAGCAAATTTTTAAAACTCCATGCAAAATTTGATGCAAATTGCAGAGATGTTCTCAAAACATCACATAATACCACAACACGAGTAGACTGACTAACAATGAGTGTGCGTTTCTATTCAATAGTACAATCACTACACACAGTCTGGGAACTTTCCGATACTACCGTATGCATGTGTATATACATATACCTGTAGAAAAGGCTATATTGAAATAGTGTAAATTACAGCCAGATAAAAATATGTCAATATATCTTAACATCAGTTACTAAATTCTACATGGCCATTTATCGTTAAAAACGCCTAAAAACAATCTTAGCTATCCCTTCTCAAGAGACGTAAAAATAACCAATGTTTTGCTATAAGCTGAAACATATCCAATATTTCATGCTTTCAAGAACATATGCTAACGTATTTATCATTTGTGTCTGAAGGAAGAAAAATAAATCTCTAATTGCATTTATTCCACCTCTAAACATCATTACCCCGTCTGTTATCTGACCCCACCGCCCCTACTTTTACCACCCCTCATCCCTACTATTACCACCATTTCTGATCAGAACAGGAGCCAATGTTTACTAGTGTTGTTGATGTAGTTGTTATTGATTTTGTTGTCTGACTGAGGAACAGATAGTTACAACCTGTTGCAAGTGACTCACCCACTCAAATTGCAAAATGATTTCATTAAAGACTAGGTAGGCATTGTTGGTAGCACTTCGTAATCTTCTGGAAAGAAACGTAACCATCCAATTATATCTTTCTCTCCTTCCCTCTCCCTTTTCTTTCTCTATCTCCCCACCTTCTCTGTCCCGATCCATCTATTTTCCAGATTTCTTTCCATATAGCTTTTATTCTTCTGGCGTGTCTGTTTGTAACATCAGGTAAAACCTTCAAACAACAAACAGACTTGATGTTTTTTTTTCCCATTTTTTTAATCTTTTTATCTTTTTTTTTTTTTTCCTAGTATATTATTTTCATGGTGAGAAATTCGATGAAAGACCACCAAGATGGTTGACACAATTGATGCATTTGTATTACTACATTTGTTATATGGTTTAACAGAAAGATAAAGATTTGGTTTTGCTTACCTGACAGATACAAAGTGAGGATTCAGTTTAGCATTAAACTTACATCGTAAATCAAACCCCTTGCTAAAAACTTGGTTTTTTAAAATTTTCCAAAAACTGATATGCTAAAACATGCTCAGGACGGCACTAGTAACTACATAAATTTGGTGGCTATTCCTCTAGCCATCCTTGAGTTTTGTCATTACGTAGAGATGGATAGACATTCTGTGAATTATAGAAAATCTGCCCTCAAACCATGCAATGTGCACTGGAGAGAATCATGCTTAATATCACATGGAGAGATCACAAGACAGCATACTATATTCAAAAACAAATGAGTCAGAGATGTCATTTAATCCATTTGAAAACTCAAATGGTAACGGGCTGGTCATGTTTCATTGAGGTCAGATTACTACTGGATATCATCTCACAACGTGGATCCTCAGAGATCATATTTGAAACTGGCTAACAGGGCATAAAATGGCATGAAAAAGTCTAGAAAGTATTCGTTCCATGAAGTCCATGATAAAGAGGTTTGGTGAATCTTGGGAAAAGTCTGTGGTCAACGATAGACATTAAAAGGCTGATGATGAAACTCATCTGTTGGCCTGTTTTGCCATCTCACTTTATATTTGTGGTGTTTGATAAGTAATAAATATGCCCAGTGCAGTATTGGGTTAGCCAGAAAGTTTATTAGATTGCATTGGGTGTGTTTAGTTTTAACTGAATTCAAATATTGCTTTTGATTGTATTCTGAGATTTCTTGTTGAACAATGCTCTACGGTTGGGTGGACCAGTTGAGGTTGGTGGTGGTCAAATCAAGACATTACTTGAGAATAATCAATTTTATATGATATGGGAGATAGTCAACTTATTCAAAACGTCCAAATCGAGCATTGAAAATCACTTGCACCAGCTTGGTTATGCTACTGGACCGTATTTCCGTGCGTGATTCATTACTTAAACATCATGAAAATGTCCTGTTCTTTTTAAACAAATTGTGACTGACTATAAAAATTGGATACTCTACAACAGGTATGGACAACAGAAGACATTTTTGATCTTTATTTAGGCCACACATTCAATAGAAAACGTAGATCATATGATTGAAAACACACTTGATTTCTATTTTTGAAAAACAAATAAATTACAAGTTATTGTATTACTGATTATTGAATTTTGAAGCCAAACCAATAGTAATTTTACAATATAAACTATAAAATTGACTTTCTTGGAAAAATTATACAAGATTTTTCAGTGAATGTCTATGTTGGCCACTGGCCACAAAGAAATGTTGCCATGAGTCAAATCTGGCCAGTGAGTTTATGGTTGCCCATATTTGCTTTACAATAACATGGATCTCCAGAGTTTATTGGGCAAGTGAAATGAACCATCGCAAACCATACTAAAGGCTGTTCTTCGTCCATAGAAGTTTTTGCTTTATAGATGATGAGGTTAGAAAGAGGTCCTCTACCATGAGCTCCTTCCAGAGAATGAAACAATTCATTTAACCGAGTTCTGCTCTCAACTTAACCAATCGTAGGAAGGCAATAATCAGCAAAAAGTGTCTGGATTCAGTTGATAACCCAGAGGGTGTGATATTCCATCAGGATAACACTAGATTGTTTTAATGACGGGGCAAAAACTGTTTCAGATTGGCTGGGAAAATTTTCTGTCATCCTCCATATTTACTAGATATTACACCTTTGGATTACCATTTAGTCCAGTCTTTAAAGAATTCTCTCACTGTAAGAAAAATTCAAATCTCCAGAAAACAGTAGTATTGTTAGAAATTTAAAAGAAAATTGTCTCTTATTTTTACTTGATGAACTGAACAAACTTCATTAGCCAACCCATATATTTTGTTTGCATTGTTCAATTCTGCCAGTAAAGTTGGAAGAGGTATATGTATTCACTAATGTTTGTATGTCTGTCTGTTGGTCCACAAGTTCTGAATGAATTTCAATTAAATTTTGTGCAAGGTTTGGGCCATTTGCTATGGAAGAACTGAATGAGATTTTGGTTGAGATACATTTTTATTCTGCAGGGAAAGACATTAAAAACAAACAGTTATTAAAAGGAGCAGTTTTACATTTTAAGGGAAGTTACTCAATATTTGTACATTTAAAGATCTCTCTTTTATTTTTTGATTTTTCATTATCACTCAGTTTTTAGTCAGTGTATACTGTTTGGCTGAGGCATGCGCTCACTGAGTGCTTTCTAGTTGTATATGTACATATCTAATGAGGTTATTCTATTTGAATTTTACATGCAGAAATTTATATCAATGTTATTTGTGAATTGTAGAAATTATTTTGTGCAATACATTGAGAAAATGTTACCCTTTGGATGTGAGCCTTTTTTTTTTCATTTATGTATATGTTATGAATTATTCAATATATTGAAAACAAAATTAGTCCTTGGTTGTTGTCAACATGATGATGTAGTGATTCTCATTGACTCTGGTTTATTGATACAAATGTAGATCTGGCATTGAATCTATGCTATTATGTAGAATGTTGATTTGTGTTCGAGTTTATAATTGGATATCTAATGGAGGACTTTCACACTCCCACGTGCCCACTTCTATCAGTTTTATATTGATATATCAACTATACTTCAATCACACATACACGCATTTTATTTTATATATATATACATATATATATTTATATTTATATATATTATATATATATATGTGCGTGTGTATATATATATATATATATATATATATATATATATATATATATCCTGTAGCAGCCCTATTTTCTACAATTGTTTATTCTATTTATGTTGTCTAGGCCTAATGATACATTCACTGTATAATAACTGGAGATCATTTGAAACATAGTTTCAATATAATATAACGCATATAATTCTATTTTGATTAAGGACAATAGACAAGGAACTTGTAATTCTTTGTTAACTTTTCTTGTTTGTACACAAGGGTACGTCTGGATCTAATGATTATAAGATTTGTCCAGACATTTGTGATCTAGTGTTTTTATCCATATATCATCTGGCCATTATGAGGTTCAGAGAAAAAACTATGGATGTTATTCATTGAGTGGCAAAAAGTATTCAATAATTGAAAAACAAACAGTTTCTTCTTTCAAGGACTTTTGCAGATGATTTCATAACTCTTCCCTGTTGTTTGTATTGTGAAAGAGTTCAGTCATTCGGAAAAAAAAAACCTCTTTGAATGTTAATGACCCTTCCCAAAACTATAGACAAATAATTTCTTAGTTTTCAGTTTCCTGTGTATTAAATTGTCTTTCTATTGTTTTTCTTTATAGAGTGCCCAAAGATTTGATAGCATTGAGGACTGCCCCATTGATACAGACAAATTATTGGTAAGTGCTGATTCTCATACTGACTGTGCTATCGTGTTACTTTATTACAGAACTAATGGTTCATACTGCAACGTACTTAAGTCTCTTAACATGGTTACACTCTGCTAAAACATTTTGACTTGAATGTCCTACATTAATTTATACCTACTGACATAGTTCCCTCAATCTTTAGTTGTCAGTGTACGCAAGAATGTTATGTTGTGCAAATATTTTCCTGTGACAAAAGTATGTGCAAGGTTTAGCAGTTACTACTACTTTGAGCCGTCCAATTTTAAACAAACTTGCAATTTTTTGCACTTCATACCCTTTGTTTCTTTTGAATTTGATGTAGTGAATCAATATTTTTCCCAATAAAAACTTAGTAAGCTATTTGCTGAACTTGAGACTGATGTTCATGAATTTTATGGTATGAATACTGTCCACCAAATACGGCTGCAGCTGTGCTGTATGACCAGGATAAGGAAATTGGTGATGTACAATTGCAGTATTCGAGAAAGCCGACTAACCAATCACCAGAAACAGTTAGCTTAGAGATTATTTTTAATAAGTATAATCTATTCATATAAAAGCTATACGTGAATTAGTACTTTCAATTGTATAATTGGTTGTATGGTTGTCCTATCTGAGTCCTGTTGTAATATCAGAGTTATAATGGATTTTTCCATGTGAAATAGATTATCAATCTAAGGGATGTAATGTAAAATGAGTTAGTTGGTTATAACATGACAATGAAGATTACGTCACAAGAATGCGTAAGACTTTGTTACAAAGTTTGTCTGATCATATATTAAAATAGCTTGAGTTGAGACTAAAAAAAACTTGGAATTAGGTTACTCAAATTATTAAAAATGATTTACCTATTGAATTAGTTTTACGCTCCTTAGTGCGTAGCCACACATAAATAACTCTGTCGTTTTTTATGGGTATATGCTAGTATCATTATAATAGTTATAATTATGGGTATAATCATTAAGTACTGCATTATTTCAAGTAAGTAACCTTTTATGGGCTCATGAATCACCTTTTGTGTGCCAATAGCAAAATGTGTGTGCACATACTCATGTGCACAGTCAAGAGGAGATTATGCTTACAGATCCATGATGATTTTATTGAAGAGGAGAAGCTCAATGCCATTCTGTCATAATAAATCAAATAAATTAATGATTTTTGTTATTTAGTCAGTGCATTGTGGAATGAAAGTTATGGTCATAGATTTATGCAAAAAAAGAATATTTTCCATAAAAGGAATTGTTTTCTGAAGCTCTTAATGATGTTGAAAATTAAGCCACTATTTTTAAAAAAGTAAATAATTTCTTTTGCTGTATAGCCAAACTGGAACATGAAAATTACTTTGTTTTCTTTTCTTGAATTGTAAATTCAAAGTTCCATGGGTTTTGCTTGCCTGGGGAAATCTTGTACTGCAAATGATAGTCTCTTGGCTTTAAATGATATGCACACACAAAATGATATTAATACTAGTTTATCCCCGTGAAAAAAAAAACAAAGATATGTTTTGATTTCTATGAGATGATTTCTTGAAAAAAAAAATATTGAATTTGTTATGGTGAAGTTCAACATTTCAAATGGTGGGTAGGAGATATTTTTATCAGTAAAATCGTTACTTTAATATGGGAGAGTCCATTGTTATGGACAGAAAAACAAAAAAAGTACACTGCTCATAAGTTGATTTTTGTATGTATTAAGAGATTTCCCAACCTATTTTTTGTGAAGCATATGAAAAATATTTTGTTGTATTTTGTAACATATCAGGATTGATTATGATACCAATTGTAATATAAACAAGTTATACAATGGCCAGTGATCTATTGTAGTGGTAGTCGTAGAACCAGAACATTAGTCCAACAAAATGTCCGCATTCCACATACCATTACAACAATGCAATGAGTCTTAGACTTGCATCAAAAAATTCACATTTATTATGAGATCAGTTAAAAAAAAACTAACTTCCTTTAGAAAGAATGCCTGATCAGATTGTTTTATTTCTCAAATTTTTATGACATCACCAAAGAATTTCTTTTTGATGTAAAGTCAGTCCAGTTCGGCATTTTAATTGTATAGTAAATCGAACCCCTTCCTAAAACACAATGTAACGGAAATTACCTGATATAGTTTTATTGTCCAAGTTGGAGCATGGTGAAGACGCAGGGGTAGAAAGATTCTTTCTATTATGTTTCGAAAAATTGATTTCAACCATATTGGGGATGGACTGACCGACCGACCGACCGACCCTGTTATAAAGATGCATGTGGGCACATTTGAAAGTATAACCTGCAGTACCTCTAGTGGTTGAGAGTCCTTGCTTCATTTAGATATAGGATAGAGAGAGAGAAGCCAAACCAGGGATAAGCTTCCTTATTTCAAATCGTCTGGGTTGAAGAAGGGACAAGGTTTCCTGTCTGATCACTTCTAAAAATTTGCTAATATGTTGAAAAGCAATGAGGAATAATTTTATTGGTGATGAATACTGATGCAAGAAGAGACAATGATTAGCAGTTTATCATCTATTATTGCGGGTTGATAGAGAAATTATTTCATCACCTTCAGGCAGCAGAAAACTGACTTAGCAACAAGGGAAATATATTTCTTCCGCCATGTTTTAACCAACTTGTTCAGCTTGTCTTTGCCTTTATTTCTTCAGTTTTTAATTTTCTTATTTTCTTTCCTTCAGGGAGATCCCATATTCGTTCCAATAAAATTTGATGACAAAAACAGTGGAGCAGAATCTGATGATTCGTCGAGTAAGTTTTTTTTTTTTTTTCAGCTTGCAGTGAAGATCTGTGATATGCTGTTGCTTCTTCTAACGTTGACTAATCTTGTTACGTATTATCTGTACCTCACATAAATGAATCACCATAGCCTGCTTGTGTACCGGAACTAATTATCTGAAATTATTTTAGAAAAATAATCTTTCATCTAAAATTATCTAGAAAAGGGCCAAAATGACCATAGAGAGCCCAAAAAGCACATTTTTGAAAAAAACATAAAAACTGTTTATAGATGTTGCCTTGTAGTGTACTCCTGCACATTTTCAAGGTTGCAGCCCCCAAAATGTGACCAGGAGTGCCCAGAGAAACACCCAGATTTTCAAAGAGAAGAATCTGTGGCCCACTTTGCTGGTTTGTCAGCCATTTGTAGGGCTATGGTGATTCAATACCATCAGGCCTATTTAACTCTTGCATTTGGTAAAAATATCTACCTTTATTTATGTGGAGTTCGAGCAGTTTCTTTACATGCTCTTACTCACTTAGGCTTGATAGTTCATTGTCTCAAAGCCATTAATTGTGTAAATAATTGTTTATTCTAATCAATATCACCTGAACTTTTATCAAAAAAATGACTGAACTGTATAAGTGGAAGAGTTCATTTTTTCAAATAGTATGTAGGAGGTATTTTTATTAGCAAAATTTTTACCTTTAATTGTTACAGGCGGAGAAACAAAGAAATAGGAAAAGTCACATTTCTCATTTTATAGAAATGTGCTGGGTTAAAAATCTCCATTAGAGGGTTTGTTGGTGATATTTCATGCTTTTCAATAACATTGGCTGTTTTATCTTCATTTAGTATCTTATAAACCATTTAGTGCAGCCCAAACAAGATCTCAAATTATGATCAATTGTACATTTTTTAAAAAAAACATGAAATTTCTAACATTGTACGTACCATAACATTAATTTTCAGCTGTGAAGGGAAGTTAGATTTGACTTCTGAGGACTATGAAAGGTCAAACATCTTGAAAATTATACCTTTCCAATAGTCAGACTGTTGTACTTTTACTATGTTATTCAATATACCTGATATCACAAAAAAATGTTAAGAAACCCCTTTTAGTGGAGTAAGGTGTTGTCTTTTTCATAAACGCCCCCAACTATGTGATTAATATGAGATATTACTGCAAATGATGACGTCATAAATTCTGGTCTGTGAATTACCCATTGCATTGTTGGAAAAATTAGCAACATGTTTTTTTCCCCCATCTGCTGAACCTGTATTTTAATCCTGGGATATTGCTTGTAACATGATCAAGATGCTGCCCAGTACTGAATGTATTAGCAAATTAATGTCTTTTTGATATTTTTTGTTTTAATTTTTTATTTTGACCTTGACCCTAAATATATTTCCTTGGGTTCTGGTGATCTCAAAAGTATCAACAAATGAATGGGTCATTCCTAACTTAGTTGGAAATGTTGCCTTAGATGTTTTTCTACTCTGATTTGATTCCAAAATTAAACACGTTCGAACATTAGACCCAGTTGACTCGCGGCCTTCTTGAATTTGACCTCTCACAGCACTCAGAGGTTGAATCTGACTTACCTTCACATCTGAAAATTAATGTTATGGTATGTAATAGGTTAGAAATTTCATGCTTTTTTCAAAAATACATAATCATCTTGGTTGTCTGCCTCACTGAGTCAGATTTTATTTTTTGATGAAAAAAATTTTGCTGCCCAATCTAATGACCAGTAAGTTGTACATGATTCATTGTACTAAAAATAAATAATTGAAATTATCATCAAATTTTAACCCATTAACTGTGCCAGGTGGCAAATAGTTATCCATCGCAAGATAAAATCTATTGTCGATTACAAGATAATCCATGACTCATAGATGGAACTGAATTGCCATCAATCACAATGAAATGGATATTTTATCGAGTTATCCATAGAACTACAATGACTGAAATTCTTGTAACCTATAATAAACGGGTTAAATAAATTAAAGTGCAAATATTTCAGTGTTCCGAAATAGGACTGATAATTTTTAGAATTTTTTGAATGCACGATAATCCATGACTCTCAGATGGAACTGTTTCTTCCAACTTGGAATTCCATATACGTGCTTTATATGTTCTAGAATGCAAAGATTAATATATTGCACGGAGTAAAATCCAAGCTGTAGTTATTTTTATTTACAAGCCACTACTGTGCATAAAATTAGCCCTTATGAAACACTTGGTCACAGCTCTAGATAAGGAGTTTGCAGCCTTCATGTATCTTCCCTAAGCTGTCTGAGGAAAAATAGGTAAATTACAAAATATCAATGTTCTGATCACAAAAGCTGAGTTTGATGAGAATAATAGACATTATTGTTATTATTGCAAGTTTATATTAGAAAAAAAGATGTTTACCTCTTATTGTAATATTTTTGCTATATAATTTGAAGACAAGAAAGAAAAGAACTGCTTTCAAATAATTCAGATATTTATATATTCTTTGGTATATAGTTCTTTTGATATCAAGTTTCAAACATGAGGCACTGTTGGGTGGGAGATACCTCTACTCTCAGAATTATTTATTTGTCTTCCGAACATAGGAATTTGAACCTATGGATCAGAAAGTGGCATAATTATGAAAAACCTCTTGAATAAAGGTTCTGGCATATATTCTGTCGTACTCTCTTATTTATAAACATATTAATCTGAACAAAAATATTGTTATACAAATTAGTCCCAATTGTTTAAAATATATTATGATTTTTTTGACATATAATTAGTGCATTCATTCTCTATGCTCTTTTGTGTACTGACAATGTTGGAGGATAATTAAAATCTCAGTGAAAATGACGCAAGTCAAAAGCTAGGAAGAAATGGCATATTCAATTATAAAAGCTGTAATTTAAAAAGGATTTATTTGGATAAATTGAGAAATAAACCAGCATTCCGAGGGAAATTATGAATCAACCCATATATGCTGTGTTGGGGGATGATCAATCAAGAAGTTGGAAAAAAGGGGTGATCAATAAATAACTCTCGTCTTTTGTTGATCTGTAATTACTGGAAGAGATTTGAATTTTCAAAAAAACAAAAACAAGTAGGCACTAACTAGTGACCAATTTAACATTAACACACATTACATATTCAACCCTACATGAAAATCTTATTAGGGAAGAGAATTTTCGAAAGATGAAGAAAGACGTTTCTCATTTCTCCCATTCATTCTGGGGAGCGTGTGTGTGCAAAATTCCAAGTTTATGATATGAACAGTAAAGGTTCGGCAAAGTCCAGATAGATACACACGAATAACCAAAACTCAACTGTGCTTAAACTGGTCTGTTGTGGATATCTGTGATTAGTAAATCACAAATGTGACAGGTAATATTTATTCAAATCTGGTGAAATAGTTACTTTTAATCATAGAGTTAGAAGGAAGCACAGTAAAAATATATCATTAGACATATTAAAAGTAAATCTTCTGTCCAG
Organism: Thysanoteuthis rhombus; assembly: GCA_963457665.1. NCBI lineage: Eukaryota > Metazoa > Mollusca > Cephalopoda > Oegopsida > Thysanoteuthidae > Thysanoteuthis > Thysanoteuthis major. The sequence continues at coordinate 30,998,897 of OY735206.1, forward strand.
TTTGTGTGGGTCTCTTGTATGAAGATCATCAAACGCCAAACTGCTGTTTTAATGCTTTGTCAAAACAAGAAAACTATCAAACTGCTGTTTTAATTAAATGTGACATTTTTCTCTGTAGTTTTTCACTTGTGCCATTTTTTTTATCCCGCACCAAATTATTGATTACCACGGAGGTGGTTCCTAATCAGAAATTATAGCTTAGAAAATATGCTTGTAGCTCTATTGAAAAATTGTCGATCATTCAAGTAATTCCTCATGCTTATTTTCTTAAGAATTGTATATATCATGTAAATTTTTGACGAAGAGATTCCAAAATTAGTTAGAGAATGACTCAACCAGGAACTAGTTATAAAAATTATGGCTGTGTGTGGGAGTTTGATTATATATGATAAGTTGTTTGAAAGAGTAAAACATGTTCTTCAAGTCAGCTAAAACCAGAAGAGATACTTATACGTGACGTCTTGTGTGTAAAGTGAGTTGAGCTGACTTGATGAACAGTTGTTGAAGTCTTGTGCTTTTTAGGAACTTCGTATTTTTATGGTTCTGTCCTTGGTTTCTAAGAAACTTTGATGATAACGATAAATAAACTTGTTGACTACTAATAAGTAATAATCAGGGATTGGTTATTTATCTGCCTGTCAAACTTTTACATAAACTTGCTGTAATAAAATGCTCGTTCAATGACTTACTGCTTACCGACTTGAGATAGGAAAGGGTTCTATTCTTTTTTTATATGTGTGTGTGTGTTTGTTTGCTTGCTTGTTAAAGTGCTTCTGGCTGTACCATTTTGTCTGCTGACTTGAAAATCGACATCTTCTTGAAATGTTTCTTTAAAAAACTTTTTACTTTTTTCAGGCTTTATTCTGATGGGTTTATCAATTTGTTAGCGTGTTTCAGTGCTCTTGACCCTACCATTTTGTCTACAGACTTCAAATTAGCATTGAGTACTCCACTGAACTTCTGAAAAGTGTTTTTTTTTTTGTTTTTTTTTTTTAAAGATTTTGACCTTTCAGGGCCTTGTGTAAGACACCACTGATGTCCTAAACAGAACTTGTTTTGACCATATTTATCCTTGGATGGAATTTTTTTACAAGTTTTGATGCTAGGGTTGTTCAATTATTAACTGTGATAGCAAGTTCCTATTTTTTTTTTTTTTTTCTCACAGATGATGCCAAGAACAAATCCACTGTAAGGTTCAGTAACCTCTCAGAGGTGCGACAGCTTTCTGGTAAGTTGTATTTGTGATCACCTCCTCTGCTCTTTCTTCTAATTTCCGGCTAATCCCCTTCTAAATGAGAATACATTTTCGAGAGAGTTTTTTGCCTGTGTTCTTCCTGATATTCAAGTTGGTTTTCAATAATTTTCATTAAAAATGAATCAGTTTTCATACTCCAACATAATTATTACAATGTTATTGAAATTTCTACTTACCTGTGTGTAATGAAAGACAGTATACAAAGTGAAAAATATTCTTCTTCTGTCTTGCCATTTTCCTCTTTTTAACTTCCTTACTTTAACTCTTTCATTCTGTTTTGCCTTGACTGTAAAGAAGGCAATATAAGTTATCAGTAGCTAAATACTGGTATGGCAACTATATTCCAGGCTTGTTGAAAATTTCAACTTGGGTATTATTTATTCTTATATAATGACATTGATAGCATTTTCAATTCCCAATAAAATTATTAATGAACCTTTGGGTAGAATGAATTGATTAGATGTATTTTGGAGAAATGAAAGAATTTATGAAAATGTTTTGTATAGCCAAGCATATTCTCATTATTTGGAGTGGTAGTTGAATTTCGAATTAATATTTCATTAATATCTATTTTCTTCCTTCTATTCCGCAGATATCTATGCAGAAGAGGCGGTCATAGCCCGGTTATCCTACAATGCTTCTGTACGTGCTGAGGAAGCCAGGTTACGAGCCCTTAGCAAACTTAGTCTCAAACAAGTGGCAAAGATTGCTTTTATATTCTGTGCTCTGGTAAGTTAGTATTTTATCCTGCACATTGAGTCACTAATGACATGAAATGAGGGTTTGTACTGTGTTGCCCATAAATGAGTACACCCTCACCATTTTTTAATTGAAACTTATTTGAACAGTCGTAGCCACCAAAGGTGGCAAGGGTTCTATCCCTTTTTATATGTGCATGTGTCTATGTGTTCTAGCACTCCTGGCCATACCGTTTTGTCTACTGACTTGAAAATTGGCATCAGTACTCCACTAGACCTCTTTTATGAACGTCTTTTTTTTCTAATCTTGGGAAAAAATACTTTTTTTTTACCTTTTGGGGGCTTTATTTTGATGGGTTTATTAGTATATAGATAATGGATGTTATTAAAAAACCCGTTGAAATATTTTGTAGATGTTTTTTTACTCTATTTTAGGTATTTTCTTTTGGGAAATGCCATTGATGTCATTAATAGTATTTATTATGAACATATTCATAATATAATCTGATGGTTCTAGGTTCGATCCTAGTGTGAGACAGTATAACAATACTACTAACGCTAAAAGAGGGGAGTACGGTCAATATACCCCCGTCGGATAAATAAAGGGTTCGGTTCGTTACTTCCCAAAAATCTCCCAGATGTTACCTGACGAAGGCCATAGAGTGCAACGGCCAAAACGTTGTATGAAAAACAACAAAGATGAGGATGGTCCGAATATCAATAGAAATATTTATTCTTCGATGGAATTTTTTTTACATAATTTTCATGCCACAGTAATTCAATTATTGACTGATGGCGAATTTTCTTCTAAACCAAACTGCAGGATTTTATTATTTCTAATGGAACATTACACATTCAAAACGGATATCATCAATTATTATTTATGAATAAACTCTTCCACATTCTGCTACGTTTGGTTTACGAGAAAATTAACTTCCTATAAAAATGTGGTGGGAATTTACACATTTATGAGTGACACTGTACATGTTTGTATTATTGAAGATGTGCTTTTATTGGAATGATTAAGAAACCTTGGTATTTTAATTCTAAATTTGTATTTTCCTGTTTGCTGAAATGAACTATTTCATCTACATGAAACGTAAATTGTGACTGGGCATATAACACATTCTCTGTAGACAGAATACATTCAATATGCATTGCAGAGTTAATTTTATATTGTCCCATGAGACAAATGGAAGTATGTTTTTTAAAATACAAGGTCTGCCCAGAAATGTTTTTATTTGGTGTTTTGATATATTTTTTGTTACCAAAAAAAATATATATATGATATTACATCACACTATGTGATCACAAATTAGAAATTTATTGTTATCAATATGTAATTATACAAGGTACAAAAATGTATAAATTTGGCAACTATAAGTATAATTTGGAAAAAAAAAAAAGATGAATACCTGTGAAAAATGCTTTTCTTTGGAGAGTCTCAACTGAGAGTCTCAACTGAAATTCTAGGGATTATCAAATTAGTTTCTAACGGTTGGATGTTCATTCTGTCTCTCTTGATTTTTGTAGTTTACATTATTATGAATTATGTTTTTGATATTATTATTATGAAATAATATGAATCCATATTTACAATATCGTTATCAAAACTTTGAAATCAAGTCAAAAAGGCAATTCTACAAAATATTTGAAAATAAGAGACTTCCCCCTCAAACTGAGAACCATGCAATGTACACATGAAAGAATCATGTTGAACATAACATGAAGAGAACACAAGATAGTGCAGTGTATCAGGGGAAAAAACGGGAGTCCAAGACATTATAGACTCCAAATGGCAATGGGCCCTTCCTATTGCAAGAATGGCAGACAATTTTGTAGACATCGCAACTCACAATGTGGATCCCCAGAGATTATATGCGGAACCAAGGCTAGCAGAATGTGAAATGGCAAGATGAACTGGACAAGTTCAGGAAGTATTGGCTCTGTGTAGCCTATGATAGAGAGGTCTGACGAATCCTTGGGAAGGTCTATGTCCAACTATAGACGCGTAGATTTTATTAAAAAACAAATTCAAATGTTGATGTCAATGTCTGAAAGAATAATGAATGTGTTTGTGTGTGCGTTTTAGTACTTATTTATAAAATTTTAAAACTTTTTTATTTTCCAGTGGTTCTTCGGGAACTTTTGCTACCAAAAAGCCCTTGATGACACAGAAGCTTCTATTGTGAATGTTTTGTCTTCTACGTCCAGTCTATTTACTCTTGTGGGGGCAGCTGTTTATCCCAGTAACAGTGCAGATAGATTCACTTTGTCCAAATTAGCTGCCGTACTTTTCAGGTAAGAAAACAAAATCTCTATATCATTGTATTACATACTTACAAAATGGAACAATGAACTTAATTCCAGTTCAAATTTGTTTCTTGTTTGTAATCAAACTTTTGCCTTGGTGTAAAAATGTTATTAGTAGTACAGTTATTGAAGCAAAATCTCCAAGTGTTCACATAAGTATGAATTGAACCAGTGTCTGTTAAGTGACTAATTTTTGCAGACTGAATAAAATGTATATGAAAATGAAAGAAATCTGTAACATAAAATCAAATCACCACAGTCCCAAAAGTGGTCTTCCCGACCAACCAGCTAGGTAGGCTAAAGATTCCTCTCCTGGTCATATTTTGGGAGCTACAGCCTTGAAAATCTTGCATTAATACACCCCCAGGCACCACTTGCAAATGTTCTTGTTCCGTTTTTTTTCAAAAAAGTGAATTTTTAGGGGTCTCTATCATCATTTTGGGACCAACTATGCTCAAATCTTGTGCTGATGTTTTTTTCCCAGATAACTAGTTCTGGTACACGTGTGAACTACGGTGATTCATTTATGCGACGTATAATATTGCTATGTTTTCTAATAGGATTTAATGTTGGGACACTTAGAGAAAAATCATTCCAAATGTACCTCGGGCTGACAGAGAAGGCAAGTAGGTAACTTCAAAATTGTCAATGCAAGGGAGGTAACTACTGATACATAGTGTGCGTCAGTGCGTGAAAAATCTGTCACAATATATTAAGCAGGTTGGTGGGGTAGAAAACTATGGCCACTGACACAATTCAGTAAGATCTGAACAAAACAGTCATTAGAGAAAGGTTTATTGCAGGAATGTGATAGGCACATCAGAAGTATGAATGTACAGTATTGACAGGAACAAGAAAATTCTTTTGTTTTCAAAGAAAAATTGAACTGGACAGTTTTGGTGGTACAAATTTTTAAGATCATTGAAATTAATGGATACACTTGAACTAGATTAAATTATTCATGCATAAAATTAGTTCAACCATGTTCTTCCCCTTGCATTGTTTATAATACTTGTCTTTTGATGGGGGAATTTTGACAATTTGGCAGTTGTTCCCTGTGCCTCGGCCAAATATTAAGGAGAGAGTAGAAACGAACCCCCTCAAATTAATCTATGGGGGAGTCCTAATGGGGGAGGGCATCCAACATTATTAAGCAGGGGAGGACACTTAGGCACATAAGACTACTTATAAAAAAAGAAAAATTTTGCATGAGAGACATTGTTGCCTAGAGATAAAAGTAGGTGTGCAAATATACCTTGTTTTGATGTATTCATGTTTCTCTTTTCTTTTCTTTTTTTACTTGTATCAATTCAAATTCTTTGTTTAAAGGCTCAAAAAGAAAAATACTACTTTACTCGCATTTCTTATCTACCCTCCCTTCGAATGCTAGGTATAGCGTAGTAAAATGAGAAAGATCAAGAATCTTTGTGATACTCTTACAAGTTCTGAAAATCCATAGGTCATGTGATCTACCACAGCCTGAAGTGTAGTATCTGTTAATTTCACTTTAACCAGATGCATGACAAACGGTTTGTTGAAAAAAATTCAAGCAGTTCCTAATAAAATTGTCCAAATAAATCTTTTCATAAAATTTAGAGACTTCAAAATTCAGTGATTGTTCGAAATTAGATGTGCACAAATTATTATGGTCTAAATCCAGCATATGAGATTATTTTGAAACTTGTATATATAATCCACAAAAAAATCCAAGACAGTTGTTTTAGATGCTGAATCAACCTACTGATATACTCATACATATGCTCACACATTCAAATAATTATATTTGTATCTATTGGATTGGGGGATAGCTAGCTACCTATTGCCCTTACATTGGCTATGGCATCAGCCGTCCCTGCCCAGGCATCTCATATCACAATTTTCTCTCATCTTAGCTTGCAGCATGTGAAATAGAATCAGAGGTAACAAGCACCCCAAGTGGCGTCACTCACTTCACCATTCTTGCTTATGGCATCAAGTATTCCCTAGTAGTTACCTATCTAAATACTAACCAGGCTAAACGTTTTTTAATTTTGGGGATTGCAATAGAACCGGTGTGTCCAATGTGAATTGTTTGTAACTTTGATGAAAATTGATTATAATTGTGAGTTACCTCCCTTGATACAATTTATTGATGGTGTGTTTGTGTGAGTGAGTGTATCCATATAAAAATGAGTATCTGTACCTCGTATAAATGAATCGTCGTAGCCAGCGCACGTATCAGTACTAATTATCTGTGAATTTATGTAATGAATTATCTTTGAACAATAAATCTTCTTTCAAAAATTATCTAAAAGAAAAAAAAATACCAGCACAAGATTTGGGATCGTTCAAAAATGACCATGGAGACCAAAAAAGTGCTTTTTGAGGGGGGGGGGGTTGAATGGTGCATAGGGGTGTGCTCATGCACATTTTAAAGGTTGTTGCTCCAAAAATGTGACAAGGAGTGCCCAGTTGCAAACACACACACACATACATATGTATAAATAAATTGCATTATATTATATAGAAAATCTCATATAAAATGATTACACGGTTTATGTATCACTCATTGTTGAAATAGCTACCCTATTGGTCACAGGTTCGATTCCTGCAGAAGCCCCATTTTCTTTAATTGTTTATTCTATTTACATTGTCTAGTCCAACTGATACATTAACCATGTAACAATGGGAGATCATTTTAGATAAGAGTTTCTGTATAATACGACGCCATTTATAATCATTCTATCAGATCAGATATATCCATTTCTCAATACATATATAGGCAAATAAAAAGAGAAGAATCTGTAGCCTACTTGGCTGGTTGATCGGTGATTTGTGGGCCTGCAGTGATTCATTTCATTGATGACTCTTAATTAACCTTTAACTTCCTATTACACACTATAATATAATTCATTATTAACTTTATCTGTGTGTGACTTCAAGTTTCTTCAAGATTATCTCTGTATGTAGACTTTATATACAACCGAGTTGACTTGTACTGGAAAGATTGGATTAGTAGCTGTTGTTCACATCTTTCTAATACCAAGGATACCACATTTAAGAAGATTAGGAGATATATGGTTTATTTACAAAATATTGAAATCAATTTCGGCATTTTCCAAGTAACAGACACTCTACAAATTCTACTTTTATTTAAAAAAATTCTTATCATTAGATGAAGCATTGTAACCTATTGTATCAATTTTGATGATTATTTACCGCCTTCTCAATTTTAACTGTTTTTATCACGGATCAACCTGAGCCGTCACTGCAGAGTTGTGTTGTGATCAAAAACAACTAAAAATTGATATGAAGGTAAATAGTCGTCAAACCTTATCACCATACCCCTACCCATGATTCATCACCTCTCTATCATGGGCGTCACAGAGCCAATACTTTCTGAATTTGTCAAGTCTAATCCACCTTAAATTTGTATTTTTTTTCCCAATTATATGATATTCATGTAAACTTTGGTTTATGATGTTTGTTTTATGTTCTTTGTCTTGAAGTATCTGTGGGATAACCTTGGTGAGCCTCACGGACAGCAAGTTTGAGAAGGGCATTCCTACTGGTAGCCTGTGGGCCCTAGGTGGTTCCTTGCTCTATGCTACATATCTGGTTGTGTTAAAAAGGAAGGCAGATCATGAAGACAAACTTGATCTGCCAATGTTTTTTGGTAAGTAATTCTAATATTGATCACCTTGACTCTGTTCTGATAAACTAACCAAATACCAGTTCTACGGACAGGTCATCTAGCTAGTTTTAAAAAGAATAGAATGCAGGTTTCCCCGTTATTAGAAAGTAGAGCATTGCCATGAAACCATTCGTAAGCTGAAATGGTGTGAAGCAGAGAAGCGATTTCCATTAATTCATATGAGGAAAAAGTTTTGGGCATCCCCAAACTAAAAGAAATAATCTGTCTTCCAGTTTCATGTTAAACGTAACATCCTTACTGCTCTCTATGGCTTTTCTGACATCTTATGACACATTTTGATGATGGATACACTAGATGAATTAAGACAAGGTAGATATGCTTGCAGGCTCTGTTCAAAGTTACAGTGACTTCCGTAGAAAGAAATTGCATAAAACGAACTTTCAAATTTGATGATGTGTTAGAAAAATTATCAATCATTCTCCTTGACTTTCTGTAACACTCCTAGGTATTAGAACAACTTTTGCAAAAATTTGTTGATTTTTTTCCATCAAGTTTCCATTTACACAACTGATGTAATGTTATGATTAAAAGTCAGGATCTTGGAGTTCTACTTATGAGTTACGTGCAAGAAATAGAGGCACATATTATTTCTACTCAGAATATTGTTCAATAACCATCCTATTCTTGCAGACAGAAAATCCTGCTTTTGATACACCAAAAATATCTAATGCTTGTAAAAGAACCTTAAAGGACACAGTGTATTTGAATCAGGGGTTCTCAACCTTTTTCTTTCAGCGCACCCCTTTGTCCTATACAGTAGTATTTGCATATCACCTTGTTGAAAAATATGTGTAAAATGTATGGATACCAGAGAACCAACTATAGACATGTGCGACACACGGCAAAAATGATAGAATCACCACACTTGACGGATACTTACCAGCTTTTTTTCACTTTCTAGCAAATAAACAAATCACAGATATTATATAAAACAATTTATGTTTAAAAGCTGAACATTCTCGCTCCATGAAATATATCTCAAACCAACTAGATTGAATTATTTTAATTTATGCCATTTTTTTTTCCCCTGATCAGTTAGAGGAAAAAATATGGAATCACTCAATGTCTGTGAAAAAAGTATGGAATCACCTTGAAGTTTATATTTCTAAAACCTGATTCAGAATCTGGTTGACAACTCGCATTAGTTGTATTAAATTGGTTGTGATTGCTTCAAAATTCCAGTCTTTTACAAACCTTGCCCTCATCCATAACTTCTCTCGCACATCCTGATTTGAGAAACTCTAGGTTTAGATGAACAAAGATGGCAGCTGTCCCCACGTTGATGACTTTAATGTTTTTTTAATATAGATAACAATGATAATTGAATTCTGCCTATGATCAATCTCTTTGTATTTTATTTTTACTTTCATTTTTCCTGATGTTTTCTCCAATGTTTTATTCTTCTAACCATTTCAGGTTTTGTTGGTTTCTTCAACACATTGTTTCTTTGGCCCGGATTCTTTCTACTCCATTACAGTAAGCAGGAAATATTCGAATGGCCAACTGACCATCAATGGATGTTTATAGCCATTAATGGTATGATAGGAACAGTTTTATCAGAGATGCTCTGGTTATGGTAAGCACAATTATTTTTATTGCATACCTTTGGTACATCTTCCCACAACATAACTGATTAATTTTATTTGATGTTTGCTGCTTTTCCATCAGACTTCATTATTACAGTAAATCACTCTAATGAATTAATTGGGGGTAGGAGTTGTTGTAAAAGCCGAAACTTTGTTATACACGATAGTTGTACTTTTTACTGTAAATAAGTGAGGTCAGTAGTTTGCTGCATTTAATGAACATCATTCAGTAAATCCAACGGTAGACTGATTGCACTTTAGTATATCTCTGAATTTTTGAGATGAGGTATTATTATTATTTCTACTGATATTCGGACCATCCTCATCTTGGTTGTTTTTCATGGACACATAGCGCAGTGGTTACAGCATCAGACAAATTACTGTAAAGTAATCTGATGGTTCTAGGTTCGATCCTAGTGTGAGACAATATAACAATACTACTAACGCTAAGAGGGGAGTACGGTCAATATACCCTCGTCGGATAAATAAACGGTTCGGTTCGGTTTGTTACTTCCCCAAATCTACCAGATGATACCTGACGAAGGCCGTAGAATGCAACGGCCGAAACGTTGTATGAAAAAAACCAAGATGAGGATGGTCCGAATATCAGTAGAAATAAATGATTGCACTTTGTTCTATTTTTGACTTTACTTCACAGCATTCAGTAAATAATGATAGAAAGAAAGTTTGTGGCATTATCCTAGTTTTGTGATCTAATCTTCTGCGGCATTTAGTTCAAGATCAAAGTGTGGTATCTGTTCTTCTCATGTCAATGAAGCAACATTAACTACCTGTTTTCAATTTTAGACATTGTTATAGTTGTATTTTAATCATTTTCTTGATTAATTTTAATTTAATATAAACTTTTGTTTATTTGACAAAAAAAAAACAAGTTATGTTTGCCTGTATTTTAAAATTGTTTTCTTGAATGTTTTTCTTCAATTTCATAAAACAATTATTTAATTACAATAATATAAAACAAGCCATTATTTATTCTTTTACAAAATTTAATAATGATTAATGAATTAGGAATGAATTGAAGAGTTAGGAAAGTAATAAGTTGAAATGATTTAGTGAAATCGATTTACTTACTTTTTCAGAGTATGAACTCTGTGTGGAATAAACTTCAGATTTCAAAATGGCAATGCCAAGTCACATAGTTTTCAGTTCTGAACAACATTTTTTTCTGTTGATTGAAAAAATATTCAAATAAAATTGAAATTCTTGAAAAAAACCATTGAAATACAACTCCTATAAGGTTTAAAATTGAAAACAGGAAGCTAATGCTGTTTTGTTGACTTCAGAAGAACAGATACTAACTGATTTTGATCTAAAGGCCACAAATCGTTAGACCATGAAATTAAGATAATGCTGAGTATGTTATGGTCCATGTGTTTGCTGCATTCATCAAACTTCGTTTAGTAAATAAGAAGAAAGTTTATGGTCCACATGTTTGTTAAAGCCGAAATTGGTTATATTGAGGTTTGTTGTTTGTTATGAGTGAATGTTTACTGTATAATATACATTTTTAATGCAATGTATTTATCTTAAATACAGAAGATTGCATTTTAGTTCATAAACGTATAAATGAACACGCTTGAATCATAGTTACATTATTTAATTGAGTGAACCTTTTTTTAAAAGAGAATTTTTTCTTCCTTTCATTTTTAGGGGTTGTTTTCTGACTTCATCACTTATTGGCACATTAGCCTTAAGTCTCACCATTCCGCTGTCAATGCTTGCAGATGTGATAATTAAAGGAGTAAGTATTGCCTTCAAAATGATGGCACTTCATGATAAATTTCATTTTATCTAGTAGGACAATAAAAAAAAGAGTCATCGGTCTGCTTATGAAAAAAAATTTCATGACAATATACTGGTTTTATCTTTTTTCTTTTGTTGCTTTTCAATCGAATGCATCTTTATATAATATGCAAAAACTTTGTCCATCAAAACAATTTTCTAGTTTAAAAGATGAAAATGGGAGTCACAAAAAAAAGAACTGAAATTAGGATAAAAGAAATACTAAAAAAAAATTGATATCAGTTGTTAATTTCCTAGATATTCAATTAATATTACTGAAGAAAACATTTGTAAGTAATTGTTATATGATTTACACATAATAAACTGGTTGATTTTGTTAATATTTTGAGATATATTATCATCATCATCATCAAAATAATATTTTCTCATATTTTGAGTTTGTCAATCATCAATAAACAAAATCAAAGTCAAATATTGTCTAGAAATGATTTCCAAAATGACTTTTCATTCTTTGTTGAATTTATGCTTTCAATATTTATTAATTTTGACTACTTTTTACCTTCATCATAATTTTTGTTGTTATTTTTTTTATCACTACTTTGATACTGGCTGTCATTCTATCAAAGTTTTGATGAAAATAACTGAGAACTTGTCATCACAGTCAGTAATTGAACAACCATAGCATAAAAATTTGGATCCATGTAAAAAAAAAAATTCTATTGAAGATTGTATATGGTCAGAATAAAATCTATTTTTTGACTATGCTGGCATTTTCCCCTGGAAAACTTCTAAAATAGTGTTAAAGAACAAAAACATCTAGAAACATCTAGACTTTGGAGAATCTAACTGTTATTTTTACTGGAAAACATCTAAAATAGAGTAAAGAAACACCTAGATTCTGGAGAATCTGAATTTTATTAATAATAAAAATCATCTAGAAGCATTTTGACGGGTTTATTAATTACATCCAAAATTTAGATGTCATTAATAAATCCCACAAAAAAAATCCTCAGAAAAGTCAAGATGGCTTTTTTTTTCTTTTTTTCTTTTTTTTTCAAAAAAAAAAAAATTTTAGAAGGAGTATAGGGGAGTACTGATGGCAATTTTCCATTCTATAGACAAAAACAGTATGGCCAGGAGCACTGGAACACACTAACACATACACACATATAAAAAGAGATAAAATTCTTTGCCACCTTTGCTGCCTTTGGTCGTTCAATTAAGAAAGTAAAAAGTAGTGCAAATCAATCAAATATTGGGTTACAATACGTCATCTAATAATAAGAATGAATAATAAAGATTTCTTTTTCATGTTTTCAGGTTCCATATACGTGGATGTTTTATGTTGGTTCCTTACCTGTATTCATGTCATTTTTTGCTGTGACATTATTGGCCCATTATGAAAACTGGGACCCTGTGATGATAGGAATAAGAAAAATTTTACATTGTATATGTCGACAACGACAGCTTCTTCCAAGGTGAGACCATCGTCCTAATTTTCAATTTATCTCTTTATTGCTCTATTTTGTTTTTGTTAGCTCCATCATTTGACCAAATTCCTCTTCCGCTATCTCAAGCTTATCATGTGCTCAACGCCTTGATGTACGGTGAAGAGGAGGACCAGTTGTGACAATGAGTCACTTCACGAGATAAATGAGCCAAGTTGAAAAGGGGTTTAGTAATCTCAGGGAACCAGTCAACTCAGAGGTTTCAAAACTTTGAAAAAATAACCTTGATTTTAGCTACTATTGACAGGTCTGCAATGATTGCAGGAAAGTATGACTATTTCTTTGTATGTTTTATTGTATTTACCAAATCTTTATATTATTTGTACGTTTGTATTTACCCTTATCCGAAGATCCATAGTCCTTACAGCACAAATCAGTCGAACTGGTTTCCTCATCTTTATTGTTTTAATCATAGAAAATTACTTGTATAATAACTCAGACTTGTAAACTGTTCTTATAGGAGTGGTGAAAACTGATAGATTTTTACCATAGCCTGCCTGTTTACCTGAACTTATTATCTAAAAGATTATCTAAAACTCTTTAGAAAGTAGATTTTGTACCAGCCCAAAATTTGGACATTATTGGTCCAAAATGATCTTGAGACTCAAAAAAAGCACTAAAAAAAAACAGAAGATTTTTAAGATGATGGTTAGTGGTGTACTCATGCAAATTTTCAAGGGCGTTGCTCCAAAAATGTGACCAGGAGCATCTAGAGAGACAAAGACAAACGTATATAGACATAGACACTTGGAGAGAGAAGAATCTGTAGCCCACTTGGTTGGTTGGGCTATTTGTGGGGCTATGGTGATTTGATTTTGTTTAAAGCTCCCTCAAGATTACTGTATGTAATATACGCGTGACAAAGGTTGGAGAGAGCATAGAAATTATCAGATCAAAATATATTGATACTAGTTCAAGTAACTCCTTGAAGTATATTCTTTTGTAAACAAGTAACATGAATTACTTCCACTCATATTGTTCGTGAGGATTAAGTGAATAAACATTGAAATGTTTCAAAAAATTAACCATGTTGTATTAGGTTACTTGTTAATCAGTGATGATATATCTGCATGGATCTGGCGCTTCCACATTGTGATGAAGAACAAACTAAGTCTGGTGGTAATGTAAAATACTGCCAGGGTGCCCTGTGTTAGGGGTTATGATGTTTCAGCCTGACCTTTGGGTCATCATCTAATGAAGGCTTTGATGGAAGCGTTGCTGCTGTTTTCTTATTAGTTACAAAATTTATGTTTTATCAATATTATTTTTATCCTTCCTGCTAAATATTGTTCTCTATTTTTCTGACTTTTTTTTTTTAGAATCACAATTCCTTCTCCTTGGTTAATGATCTTGTTTACCCAATGAAGACATTGAACTGTAGATAGCATGATCTGTGAATTGGCTATTCAAAATTAAAATATGCTTCTGAATGTATATCAATTTTTTTTTCAGACTTTCAAAATGCTTTCCTAAATATCAAATAGGAAGAAATTTATTTCTGTCTAAATACATTTCTAGAATAATACAACTCCAATGAATAAGTGTCTGTTTTTGTCTTCAAAAATAGAATATTGGTTAATAAATCAGATCCAAAAAAGATTTCGGAAAGAGAAATATGTTATTTTCTGTTGGAAAGAAAAGATACCTTCCCAATCTGTTGTTATTTTCATTATTTTGATATTATTTTATTTCATTTTGTTAAATTTAACTGATTGAGAAATTAATTTGATTTTTTTCAAATTCTTCTCTCATTTATCTACTACGTTTTAGCATTCAATGTAGAAGAGTTTTATTTTGGGCTGAAATGTAAAAACTAGTTATGGAAATTTGTCTAGTGGGATAATAATGCTAGACAAGAGGAAAAATCAATTTCTGACAGACTAAGATTCATTTAGATTGCAATCTAATGTGACTGAATAAATTATACTACCTCCGTCCCATATCAGTTGTTACATTTAGTGTATGAAATATATATCCAAGTGCAACAAGTATTATGGGACAGTTAATATATTAAATCTAAATGCTGTTTTAATATGTATGTAAACATGCATCTGTTTCTTTGAAATAAGGAGCTAGAAGAGTTGATTATTGGTTGGTTGTATACTTTTTTCTATTTTTCTATCAGCAATGTTTAAAAAAAATGAATAAAAATTGAAGCTGAATACTCTTAAAGATTGTAGCTTCACACATAAAAAATATTTAGTAGATGACCACTTGAAATCTATTTTTCATCTTCGTTATTTTGTATTGTTATTAACAGAATCAGTTTACCACTGTCTTCATTATTATAACTGATACTTAGATTATTATGTGATTAATATTTTTATCATCTTTATTCTTGCTATGAACAGAGCTATACTTTATAGTCATAATAGTTATTATTTGATGTATCATCATTATGGCTTACAGTGCATGTCAAATTATTATGAAAATACGTTTTTCCTTTCTTAATTCTGCTTCAGTGGAAGAATTTTAATAAATCTCTACACAAATATTTGCATAGAATTATAATGCAATGCTTGTAAGTATTGAACTTGAATGTACTGTTGGTCAAGAATTCTAGGTATTCCAAATTATTAAGCATGGGTTGGAAAACACAGACTCTAATCATAAATTGATTATATCATTAAATGGCACACAATTAGAGTGAAGAAAATTTCAAGCAAGCTATAAAAACTCATAAATCTGAATTACTGAAGCCTATAAACAACATGCAATTTTGAAAACAAAAACTCTGATACCAATAATTTACTTTGAAATGTTAAGATGCTTGACCACTAATCACAAATATCAGTCAATCAAATATTTAAAAGTTTTTTGGGGCAAGCTGTTTTTTTACCTGACCTCATTTTCTCATTAAATTTTGAATTTCTTCAGCTGTCATAGCTTCTGCACTTGTCACAATATCTTGCCAGGAGTCTTCTTTGGTTGTAAATTGACACCCATCTTCATACACCTTCTCTTGAAAATTCTCCAGAGATTTTCAATTGGGTTGAGATTTTGACAAAATGGTGGCCATTCCATTAATTTACCTTTTCGGAAACCATTTAATTCTGGTAGTTGACTGTTGCATGCAAACTGTGTGAAGGGGCATTGTCTTGCATGACGATAAGTTTTAATTCATAGACCGAGTGACTTGTTCATAAACCGAGGCTGGAAATTGTCCTTCAAAATTTCTTGGGAAGTAATTTTTTTCTCCCTCTGGTACATGCCAAAGTCCAACCAATTCATTTCCTACAATTCCAGCCCAAAACGTAACTCGACCACCTGCCTGCTGACGTTTTAGTTGTACAGGACACTGCTCTTCCTTTTGCAACCTAGCCCACACTCCATCTATCCATCAAGGGTAGCCTGACACTCGTCAGTAAAAAGAACGATATTGAAGTCAGTTCTTAAATATTTTCTAGCCTATACCTGACATTTCGTTGTGTGTCTCGGCTTCAAAGGCGATTGATTATCAGACTTGACACATTTTGCAACATGGCAGAGAATTTGGCATTGAGGTGACTCGGACATGTTATCTCTATCAACCTCCTCAATTTTAGATTTGCTGCTTGTGGCTGTTTTTTGTTTTTTTTTTCTCTGACAATGCACTTAATTCTCTCTTTGTCATCACCCTGGACTTGCTCTTATCTGATTTAGTACATAATGCAATTGGGTTTCAACGTATTTTTTCTCTTTTTGAGGGTCCCTTTTGAGCTTTTTTGCTATTTCAATGGTTATATTGCGTTTTCTAAGCTGTTTGTTTCCTAGAATATCTTCGTTTTTGCTACGTTGGTGCAGATCAATGTCACATATATATGTGCTATATCATTTGCTTGTATCTTGCGTGAAACTAAATTTACAATAGTACAACGCTTTTGCATAATAATATGGCATGCACTGTAAGTCATTCATCATTGATAATGATAGTTTACAATGTAGTTAAGTAACATCTAGACTGGTCAGTACCTAAATGGGTGACCATCTGGGAATGCCACGTCGTAATCAACCAGGGAGGCATTTCCTACGGCCATGCTGATCTCCAAATGTATTGAGCACTTCTTTCCTTCCAAAGCCTTCAGCGTAGTTGAGAGGGGGGGGATTAGGCACAACGATTCGTCTATACTAAACACCCAGCCAAGCAGCTAAGACTGTCTGCTTTGATTAAAGGAGCCATACAAATTAAAACTATTTCATCATTATCTTCATGAAGTGAATTTACTATGATTATCACTATATCAAACAATATTACTTATTATTATTATTGTCATATGATCATCATTGCAGATAGTGTTATCTCATTAACTCAGTAAACTTCACATAATTTTCATTGTCACCATCAAAATCATTATTTTTATCTTTTGTTTTATGCATCAGAAATTCTTCAGAAATTATTTTCATGTGTATGACTTATAAAGTTATAAAATAATGAATGAATATAGGTAAAGTATAATGGCACCATTTATTGATATATGCATCCTAACTGCATGTTTCTTAAAAAAATATTCTTGCATGACTATTCTCGGTGATCAGTTTGCAGCAACAACCAATGAAGATTTCAGTGTCTAATCTTAAAAACTCATTTTATTTGCATATGTCTCTTAGACCGAAAGTGTTGTAAGAAGTAATTTTGTCTGTACTTTTTGATTTCACATTATTGATACACTTTGTATTGAATCCACCTGTTGTCATAACGGCAAATTCATATAACGGCACTCTTCAGTCCCAGTGAATGCCATAAGAATAAGAGTCTGCCATATTGCTATTATTCTAAAATGATTAATCTAATTAGATTTCTTTTTCTTTTTTCCCTCTGATAGATCACACTATGGAGAATTGATTATTGAGTAGGTTATTATCATTATTATCCACAGGACATGGTTTCTTTATCATCAGTTGATGCTATCCTTCAAGAAATGAAAGTTTGTTTTTTTTTTTTTTTGGAAAAAAAAGTTTTAAATAATTCAAGTCTTCTGAGTAATTCTATTGGTTCTTCCAAATTGTTAAGATCTATTTTATTTTAGGTGTTGGCTTTTTGTGCGATAAAAAATGTTATATACTTGTGTAATGTTTGACTTTTGAGACTAATTTTTTTTAACCTATAATTTAACGGGTTGAATACATCCTAGGTCCATATTTTTTACTGTTTCAAAAGCATACTCAGTGTAATATAAGAAGAGGTTATAAAATTTCATCGTCACTCTTGATCACTGAGAGGAACAAAAAAAAAAAAATCGTACCTTTTGACACCTTAAAGTGAAAAAAAGTCTCCCCTTGATTTTGACTCCTTAAAAAAAGTTCCCCATTTAAATTTTGCTCCCCAAGCATAGAAAATTCCTCATAATTTTAAAAAGAGAAGAAATCCCCTAGATTTTGGCCCCTAAAAGAGGGAAAAAAATCTTTGCGTAGATTTCGACCTCTAATAGTGAAGAAAAAGAAAGCTCTTCTTTGTTTTTGACAAGAGTTTCCCCTTACATTTGACCCCAGAAGTGAAAATCAAAATTCTCTCTTGATCTTGACACCTAAATGCAAAAAACCCTGTGATTTTGCCCTCTAAAATTGAAAAAGAAATTTCTCCCTCCTAAAACAAGAAAAAGAATAGACTGTTCAAAATCTGTGAGGTTGTAAATACAACATTTTTGACAACATGTGGCAACTTTTGTTTTTGTAATAAAAAAATATTTGTTCCCAGTTGATTTTTCAAGTTAATCCCCATTAAAATTTCCTAAACAAAAATGCTCATTGCATAAAAAATTATTGTTAGAAATATCATTTTAAATGCAATATAGTTCACTGGCAAAGTTACAAATAATTGAAATGTATACATTAGTTATAAACACTGTTTACTCTGCTTTTTTTTTCTTCCATCTTTCTTTCTTGTATTCTATTTTTTCATCCTAAGAATTGATTTGAAAAAAAGAATAATATGATGTAGTGTGACATAAGATGAAATAATTTCTTTCTCTTTCTCTCTCCTATTACCCCCCTCCCATCAAGATTATAGCTTTCTTTCTCATTTACAAATGTTCTCTATCACTCTTTAACCACTCTCTCTTTGGGTCACTCAATTTCTTACAAACGCTTTTAACCCATTCAAATATGTTCTTAACATGAACAGTCAACTTATGTTGCAGTCAAATATAAAACATAAATAGAATATTATCAAAGAAAGAGTAACAGGAATGTTTTATTGCCATCATTAATGGCAATACACTCAAAATGGAGGCTAATTACTTTCCTGTGTATTCAGATGCTATCTCTTTTTGTTTAACCATTCAAAGTGGACTGAGAACTTGTCCGAGGACTGTTTTTCAGCTAGCAAAATGAATTTGGCATTCTCAGCAATCCAATAGGCAATCTGTTGGCTACATTTACACAGTGTATGGAATTCCTTCTTCACTTGAAATCCTATTTGTAATGATTGACTACTTATAATATCTAGAAAGTTTTAATCAGATTAACAACTTTAAATAATGAGCTTCCAAAACAGTTGCCTATTTATTGATGTTGTACTATAACAGCAGTAAATGTAGTCTGTATAAAGTTGCAGTGACATATACTTGGAAATATGCAGTTATCTATATTGAATATCAATTCCTTGTTTAAATTTGGGAATAGTTATTGGAAAAGAAGAAAGGATAGATTGATTGGTTCTTATGTGTGTGTATCCAACACTATATTTCATTGTTTGCTTGCTTGCTACTCTGTTTTTACAGCTGGACAAATGGCTGCACTCTAGGGGCTGCAAATTTGCCTATAATGCTAACTTGACCCCAGGAATAACATAGGGTAAGGATTACTGACTTCTGAGGTTCCTAGGGGTAAAATTTAGGGTCAAAATTATTATTTTAATGAGTCAAATGAAATTATTTTATGAAAATACTGTTTACAATTTGGATTTCAATCAATTTTTTTTTTAAAATTGTATTTTTATATTTTTAAAAATTTCTCCTAATTTGTCTTAACTTCTCAGTTCTTTTGAGAGCACAACTGAAAAAAACAAACCTTGTTCTGTGGATTGGTCGATGCAGCTGATCTTTCAAAGATTCTTTCAATTTAATATTCTTATAATCAGCCTCCATGCGTCGACTTGCATTAGTTACTTTCTAGTTGTATGGACGTTGTATGGTCGCCAAATATACGTGCGGTATGACGTAACATACCAT
This sequence comes from Thysanoteuthis rhombus, assembly GCA_963457665.1. Classification (NCBI taxonomy): domain Eukaryota; kingdom Metazoa; phylum Mollusca; class Cephalopoda; order Oegopsida; family Thysanoteuthidae; genus Thysanoteuthis; species Thysanoteuthis major. Next base: position 31,018,863 of record OY735206.1, read on the forward strand.
GACGCATGCATATTTATCTAAACCTCTGCTCTTTTACTTTCTCAGTTTTCCTGTTTGGAGAACTCGAAACAGACATGACATATACACTTTGTTCTCTTCTGAAAGCTAACTGTCACATGATAGAAATGTTCATCATTTTAAACTGAACCTTAGAACAACAATGACTGAAGTTCCCATTATCTGCAGTTAAGGGTTTTTTTAGGCCCCTATGGAGATGTATCTGTGATAAGACATAACTCGTTAGGGCGTAAGTCGATGGATGACTGTTGTTACTAACTTTGGAAGGTGAGGGAAATTCAGGCTGTTTTTTTTCCCCCCCACTCTTCCTGCTAACAGTTTTTAATTACTAAAGTAGCTTATCTAATATTTGATATTTTATTCACCATTAAACTTGATTAATAAATCTGCTGTCAGTATCCTGATTCACTTTCAATAAGGCCAGTTTTAAATAGTGCTCTACATATATATATATATATATATATATATATATTTTTGTGTGGAAATTGATAATTCAAATAAAGATTTACATTTTTCAAGGCTTTATACCTTTGTGTTATGAGAAAAAGGTTAGTGGATGATATTGAATAAACATGCAAAGAAATATGAACCTACAATTTTTAATATCAATAACAACTTGCAGAATTTTCACTGAGCCATTATGATTGCCATCATCATCATTGTCACTTGTTGCACCAGCCAGCCAGCCAGCCAGCCAGCCAGCCAGCCAGCCAGCCACCCTAGTGTTATTTAGTCAATGTTTAGCAGGTCTCTGTTGTATAGATCAAATGGGAGTTGGCAGTTTTGCAGAACGTATCCAATGTTCTGCATCTTTTCTCCATGCTCACAGGTTTCACAGGTCTTTAAACCCCACTTAATTATATTTTCACTTGTCCAATGAAATTCCGCTCTCACTTTTCAGATTGCACCACTCACGTGACTGACCTATGAAATGAGATCTGATAGTAATTACATAATATATGATAGAAGTAATAGCCAGAACATAAAAAATGGAACTGACGAGACCTTTTTTGATGTTTGATTTTATACTGAAGTAAATGCATATATGAACCCCAAAGTTGCCTCTGATGTGTATTCCTGGAAGTCACCTTGATTTTCGTCATTGGTACGTCTTGATTTGGACTTGGGAAAAGAGAAGGCATGGGCATTTATTGCCGCTTGTCCAGTAGAGTGGGGAATATATTGGAGGGAGAGCATAAAGATATATCTGTATTTAACATAAATATCCCTTAGATCAGGAGACTGGACATAAGTTAAACATGAAAGGAAACTAGCCTAAATAATGATTTTTGTCTCTGGTTGGTAATTTTTAAAGCAATTTAGTGATGTTTTTCATTCATCAACTCACAAGGATGAAAAGTGGCATAATGTTTAATTTAATATTGTGATCTTCACAAGTCCGTGTAAGTGGTCTCAGAAATAATTTTGATCCATTGACACTTCCCTTTTTTTTTCTTTTTTTTAGCGGGGGGGGAATGCCTTAAGCATCAGGCAATAAACCCGACCCCATCCCTTGCAGTGGAGAGGTGCAGCCTGGGGAGACAGCCTCTGGGGACTAGATTTTGAATTTTTCCTTGTTTCAGTTGAAAGAGACCAAAACTAGACATTCAGAGATATGCAAATGAGCAGTTGAATAAAAAGATTTGGCAGCTGCCTAAGTTACTTATCCAGTTATGGACTGTATATAGGAATACTTTGAATAGTGTGCTTTCAAGAAGGAAATGAGGATGATGTAGTATAGTCAAGTCAAAGTATGTACAAATTAAAATTACTAAATATAAGCTAAAGAAAAAACATTAAATCATGATGAAACCTTGAACAGTGTAGTTTTGATCAGTATAGAAAATTTAGGGATAAATCAAGTGCATAATCAAGGTATACCTGTATATCTCTTTTGCATTGATGTCTTTGTGCAATATAACTTTACCTGCACTCTGTTTCATTTCTATCCCGGTCATGTTGTTGGTGGTCCATAATAATAAACTGGGAAAACAATAATCAAGTGACTATGTGGGTAATGCATTTATCATTATCAAGCAACAGTACCAAAATTCCCTACTAAAGTCCCTTATCGGTCTACAATAACTGCTGAAATAAACCTGGTAAATCAAAACTTCTTTTTCCAATGCTTAAAAGTGAAACTTATTCAGCATCCTTTACAAAAATGCTATAAAAAAGTTTATTAGAAACCATTTATCCAAAACAGTCATCATGGGTTTCTTCAATTTTTAAATTGGTCTGGCTGGCTGGCTGGCTATATATATATATATATATATATATATATATATATATATATATATATATATATATAATGTGTATAGGCCGCACCAATGGAGCTATATTGCTGAAAATTTTAACATTTACTCTTTATTATGTTGGTTTTTTTTTTTTTTAAATCCCCCCTCTAAATAGGATTTTAGTATGGAGTTTAATTTACAATGTAAGTTTCTACTGAATTGTTCCCTTGGTTTATGTCTGGCAACATTCCCATCTATTCTTTGAAAATCCAGAATTTTTTTTCTAGTGATCACCACTCAACATAAGGTTACAGAGGTAACTTCCCATTGACTAACCCTTTTTCCAATATTTTAATCGATCATCCCCAACATGGCATGCTGCCAAAAGATGTTGGTCATGTGACAGTTTCTATTGAGTGACTAATCAGACTTCTTTTCAAATCAGTTATAAATTGTAGGGTTAAGACTACACCATCAGGAAAATGAAATTAGGTGACATATTCCAAGAATTAATTGCTTGGTTATAATGACAGGCAGCAAACTTCCTATTTCACTTGTACACAAAAACTTGAGATGTGGGAAAATTTTATCCAATTTTCAATATACTCACTTTTTCGTAATCTTCTCTTTTGTATAAAAAGTGATAATTCTCTTTTGTTGTTATTAATAACCTTTCAACTAAAACAGTTGCTTTCATCAAACCAAAAATAACCATTTTCTAACCCTCTCAAGTTCATGTATCTTCATCGGTGCTACTGTAGCATGTGGTCTACCAAGTCTGTTCTGTAGTCCCAGTGGAGAGCAGTTTCTCAGCTTTTTGGTGTAGGGTGAATTGTAGTATCTGATCTTATCAGCTTACCTGATATGTCCCTGATGTGGAGACTTAGGTATTAAACTGAATGGCACTACTATAGAAGACAGGTCCCTAACCCTAAACATTTGGTATATTGTTGGGTTAGAAATGTATTAATGAATTAGTATTTACTTGACTGTGGGTTTGGGTTCGAAACTTTGAAATAAATTACATTGCTTCTTCTTTGACTTGAAAAAATTCTTTTACTTCACACCACAACTGTGGTTGAAGTCATTAAACATCGGGGATATATCAGATTTTAAGCAGATGAAAATGGATACCACATTTTGCTCGTAGCCCAGAGGCCGGAAAAGCTCTGGTCTACCGAGACTACAGAATATGTCTGGTAGACAGCACTCTAAAGTAATACCTCTTTATCTTTGATTCTTTCATTCATTTTTTTAAATTTTCATTTTTTGAATTAGCATTCAGTAAAGATGAAGATATTTGCAGAAAACTGAAATGAATGCTGTATTGATCTCAATTATTTTTTCCTTTTCTTTTAATGAACTTCTTTTCAAATTTAATGAAGGAAATTTCTCTTTCTCTCCCTTTCATTCTGCATTCTTTAAATTTGTCATTTTTTTTTTCTTCTCACATTTATTTTCCAGTTCTAGTCGGGTCAGGTATGTACCAAGTTTTGTGGGATCTGCTTTGTTTGTTTTATCAGCACTGTTATCATTATTTTTATTATTATCATCATTATTATTATTATTATTGTTGTTATTATCCCCTTTACAGCCGGCTCTGGCATCTGCTTACTGCAGAGTGTCCCAGACTTGTGCCTCAATCTACCTAGATAGGCCATACTGCCGGAATACCCCACCCCCAGGGTTGGTAGACCTCTACAGCCAGCTTGAGCATCTGCTTATTGCAGTGTCCCAGACCTGTGTTTCGATCTCCCTGGGTCAACCATACTGTCGGGATACTCCTCCAAAGAGGTGGCAGATCTCTACAGCTGGCTCAGGCATCTGCATAAGAGGAGGAAAATCCAACAAAATCTATGGCCGAGGGGACCTGCTCTTATTGTCCCACTTTAATGGGCTACAGCATGCAATCCCTTGGTTTAGAGGATGGGGTTGGTCACACACACTCTACACCTCGACTATAAATTCATTGTGCAGCTCCTGGTGATAATCACGTACAGGCCAGGCTGAAAGCGCCTGAAAGTTGTGGAAAACCCTCCAAAATCTCAGTTGGTGAAGCCAAGCCATGATGATCGGGATGGTAGGTAGTTATCGAAATAGCTTGCCATTTTTGTTAGTGTGCTTATGTATATATTCACTTAATATGCCTTTCTAAGACTTTGACTGCTGTAATAACATTCCTTACATCATACAAGAAAAAAAATTCAAATGTTCAAAATTCTATAATCATGGCGAGGGTAACTTTGAAAATCATTCAGAACCATTATGAATAGAACAATATATGGTAACAAAATCACATGATGTGATATTCTCACTGTCAATGTAAGATTGTGAAACTGGTGACTCCCTCATGATTTTGATGCTGATCATCATTAATGTGAATTTAATCCTCACTACTATGGCCTTGTGTCAAACTTGGCTAAACTTAAATATCAAGTACATTCTGCTGTAGTATTTACTATGTATATACAGCTTAGTTTGACACAAGGCTACGTTGGTGGGGCACCCATTTCATGAGTGACGATCAAGATCAGAAATTTGTTCACCATTACTACACTGATTGCTTCTCTAGGGATTTCATCAAATCACTAGTTTCGCAATCTTACTGTGACAATTATACTTCTGTATGACTTTTGAATTGTGATTAGTTCAAATTGAATTTTATCTGTTTGGATATTTGTTTCCCTGATAGACAAGAAAGATTGTAGTTATCATGGTTTAAGAAATTCAGGAAGTTTTCAGAAATGGCATATCTCAATAAAATCACCTCACGTTTATGTTTTACATTTTGATGTTGTGCTTGTAAATTTGTGTGTTTTTTATGATACTTGGTGTGGAGAGTGTTAAGTGTGCAATTCCCAATTTCCCCCCTAAAAAATAAAAACGAAAGTAATGGTGATCATTTGTGAGAATCAAACTCTTAGTATTCATCCTAAATTTGAAGATTTACCCCATTTTTATTGACAAAAACCCTGTCCCTCATGTATATTTGCTAAACTTCTTCCAAATAGCCTGATGGATAACGGAGGTATTATCAGTGAAGAATATAGAGTCTATCAACCTAATGGAACAGTTTTTTCACTTCTGTGTTTCATTTTGGGTCATTTTTTTTTTTCTTTCCAATTTCCATTTCCATTCAAAAATGGATCTCTTTTTCGTGCACATTTTAACATGTGATGTCCTGAAAAAGCAAGGAATATGAAAAAGGATATAGCTGGGATAATCCATTGAAGGATTAAAAGTAACACTCTTAGTTTGAAAAGCAGTGTATTCATGCCTATGTTAACACATGAAGAAGCATAGAATGTGAAAATATGAAAATGAATATAATTCAGATGGAATGATTTGTTGAAAGGTTAAGATTCCCCAAATGAACATAGTTATGTTTTTTACAGTGTATAGAAATTGTTTATCAACATAACCGTTGGTCTATTGACCGTTCAAAAGGAAAAAAAACACCCAAAGTGAACAATCCAACTTTCTACATTCAGATAAAACCCAAATTATTAATTACCAGTGAAGTATAATAACAGCTGAAGTGTAGCTCCACTTTTTGGTACTTGATTTGTTATTCACGAACATGAGCACAAAAAAGGCAGAAAAAATGATTTTTGTGTGAATTTCTGAGATGAGGAATTATCATTGTTACACACTGATTTGGTTGGATTAATGGAATGAGAACAATGTACCCCCATGGATAGACTGAAGGGTTTGATTTTGGAATTCTCCGACCAACTACGACAGACACTTGGAGAAGGCCGGAGGGTACAACGTCTGAAAGATTGTGACTATAACAACCAAGATGAGGATACTAGTCAGTGAAACGGGCAAAATGAATAAAATGATTGTGCTGCAGGATGTCAATTGTTGATCCCGATTTAATATGTTAGAGATACCAAGACAGTGTAGTATCGAATAGGGAAAGCTGCCACAAAATTGGTTAGATGATATGTTACTGCAACTTGTGAGCTCAGATAGGAAGAGCTGCAAAAGTGATACTTCACCAGCTCTGGAAGTAGCTATCAGATGGGATACACTGCACTAATCCATTCCATCTTGTTGAAGCACAACAACATCATTATATTTAAAAATGATTGCTGTCACAGTCTATATTTATATATATTACCGTGACCCTATGTAGCACGATTTCATTCAGCTCTGCATTTCTTTTCATACATATATCTAGTGCACTAATCGAGGTATTACTATATAACACACAGTGAGTTCTGTTGTGAGCAGTTGTTATTCAACCCTGAACACAGTTATCAAAACATTATCAAGACTCAATGAACTAAAATAATATCCTATTGGAGAAAGTTCACTCATGCTGAATCAGCTGAATGCAGAAAATGTCTTTCTGTTAGTAGAACAACAGGAAAGAGTGTTTTTTTGCTTTTTAGGAGTAGGAAATTCTCTCTTGCTGCAGTTTTAGTTATAGTGGGACTAAGAAATTTAAGTCACTCTCTGCTACTTGCTTTTTTTTTTTTTTTTCTTTGAGCCACTCCATATTTATAAAGATCCGGTATGGTCATCTAGTAGGCTATATAAGACATTTTTCATGTTTATTCAGGTCACATGTACTCTTAAAATGTATATCTTACTACAGAAAGCATACTTAATTTCTATTTTAGACAAACATTTGAATTTCGATTTTTTCATTATTGATTTATGGAGCCAAAACAATAGTAATTTTAGTATATAAATTATAAAATTGACTTTCTGAGAAAAATTGAGATTTTAGATGAATGCCTAGATTGGCTCTTGGCTACAAAAAATGTTGCCGTTACTGTATAGAAACATGAATATTTGCCTCTTTCTATGAAGTTCGATGGTTGATTCATCGATGAAGAAACAGATCGTGTGTGCCACATTTGGAACCATACCTAACTTCGAAGAGCCTAATCTCTCCGATCTCCCGAAAATAGATGGATTTGACAGGTGTCCAGGAAATTCCCCTGACCACAGTACTGCCAAGAATTTTGGCACCATCATGAAGGAGCAAATAGAAAACATCCTTTTGTGCTTGTCCAAAGAGCAGCTGAATTCTAAACAGTGATCAACAAATTATTGGCAAGGTTAGAGAGGAATTTAATAGTGAACAGCAAATGTTCAGAAACTTCCTTGACTCATTTAAAACAAGATCAGATTTAAGAAAGGCCTCTGGTTGAAAATCAAATGAAAATTATTGATTGTAGGATGATTTGATATTGGCGGTAAGAGAAGTCGGTTTTATTACTAGATGCTTTTTACAGCCAAAGAACAAGAAAAATTTCTTTTCTTTAAAAACCCAGTAATGGATAGAAAAAATAACAAAGAAAACAGATACTACCAAGCAATGATTTAAAAAGAATTAAAATTGAATACATGCTTTGGATACGTCTCGAATCACTTGCATGAAAGTTAGAATTATAAGTTTATGTTTTTTAATTTCCTTTTTTATTCACTTTTTACAATTTCATTTGTGTAATTCTTTTGAGCTCTATTTCCTGTCTCCATGTTCTGCACCCCCACGCCTTCCTCCATCTCCATCTACAGAAAAATTAGCTGTTGGAATGTGGTAGTGTCATCATCATCATCGTCATCTGTCTTTTAACGTTCATCATTGGACAGACCTTCCCCAGGATCCCACCTGACCATTTATCTGGCAAGATTGGGACTGGAGGTAACCCTGATTTCTGGATCAAAGCTCAACAAGTACTTGAAATATAAAACAAACTGTGAGAAATAAAAACCAATATTATATTTAACATGTACAGATTAATACAATTCTAAAGCAGGATCTGTCCGATTGTTATTATAAATAAATATCCTTATAATAGAATATGAAATGTATAATATACTAAGAAATATGAATATAAAGTATATAATGTAAGAAGAAAGGTATATTTTCATCTGAACATAATTTAACATAGTGAGGAAAATTGTAACGAAGAGAGACTGAGCGGCTGACTACTACAAAGCCTGCAAGATTCGAAACTAGCTAGCTTTAATATTTAAATTCATATAAAGAAAAGACTTCAAATTATGAATAAGGGAGAATAACTTTTAATCTGTGACTTCCTTTATACTTCTAAGTTAAAAAACTTTGCCTAGTCTGGGACAAAAATCGCAATTGTTAAGCAGGAATGGAAAAGAGAGTAATATGTTTGTAACAAAATCAATGTTGACAAATATATGAATAGAAATGTTTGTCAGTTCAGAATCAGGTCTTCAATGCTGAAGTACTGCACTGATCATTATTTCAAGACAATTATATGCAATTGATGTCTTGTGTGTAACTATAGAGAATAATTTTCGTTTATTCATGTAGATATATCTATGAAATAATCTGCATATGTTGCTGTGTTCAAGATCAGTTCATACATTTTTGTAAGCAATATCACCCTCACAATCAACTAGACATTACTAATTTTGATTCTTGTGGTTTGGATGCTTAAATTGTTGAGAATAAGAATTGCAGAATGACATACATAAATTCAGACTGAATTTGGTTGTGTTGTGAACATGACCATTAATGACCAGACAGACACAGATGTCATGGTTAATTAGGATTTCACCTCATGAGGCGTGATGCTGCTCTGTGTAGTCAAGGGCTCATGGTTTGTCCTGAGACCTGAAGACCTGTGCTCTTATAACCTTGTAACAGTAATTTTGATAACTAAAGAGAATTTTTTGAGCAATTCCTACCCACATTAGTGTGTAAGATATCTCCTTGTTAAACCAATCTTGTGCCACATCCTTTCCTCATGGGGATTAGGGTAAATGGGAATATATTCAGGCTCGCTAATCTGGCATATTTATAAATGATAAAGTAAGTAGTGCCTTTATGCTGGCTATGGCTTCAGCAGTGCTTGTCTAGACCCCATGTATCACATTGCTTCTTAGTTGGTCCATTTATGATATGCAAATTAGACTTAGTGGCAACAAGCACCTGAAGTGACATCACTCATTATGCTCTGTGCTATTTCATCAATAGCTGGGGCAGGAGGGGGGAGATGGATTCATGCCTTCCCCAAGAGCATTAGTATGAAGTGAGCTTGAACTGTCCCAGCCAGAGTTTGAAAGGCTTACCATGTCCACTCTCCGAGCCATTATCCCCTTGGCCACCTTGCTCCTCTATCTTGATAAACACAAACTATTTTATTAAGAAAGCCTGATAAGGTCAGATCTGTCCAAGTTATTCTCATATTAGTAAGTGCATTATTTATGTGCATGGGCGTGTTAGAAACCGTCAAACAAAACTGTCAACATGTGTTTCCTCATGTATTAGGTTCCGATGAAAGTTTTTGACAACACATCAATCAGCAAGAAGCCAAGTCTTCATTTCCATAAAGAGGCTTTTGACAAAGCACATGACAAGATTGCTGTCAGCTGATTGCGAAACGTTATTCGACAAAAAAGCCCAGCAGAGTTAGAAGGCTGAAAATATCAATATTTGCTCCTGATTATGTCTAGAAAAAAACTTCCTTTTTTTTTTTTTTTTTTTTTCTTCAAAATTCTTCCCCACAATAGTGTTTTAGTGGGAGGGTAATTTACGAAGTAACTCCATACTAAATTAGTCCGCAGTTTGCGTCTGTTTTTTTTAGTAATCTCTGCCTGACTGATGGTGAGAGAATTAGGTTATTCATTCATCACCTCTTCTTCCTATTTTCTCATTAATTACTCCCAACATGGCATGCTGCCTAAAGATGTTAGTCTTGTGATGGTTTCTATTGAGTGACTAACCAGACCTGTTACTATGTGCATTATTTATGTGTGTGTATGTGCGTGTGTGTGTTTTTTTGATTATCTCTTTGAGGCTAGTTTGGTCTCAAGTTTGGTAAATTATTGATATCGAGCTGCTTTTCCTTTTCTATTTTGCTTTTGCTTCTATCTCACATTATCAAGCATAGTGCAAATAACCTTTGTCACTAAATATTTCTTTCTTCTCATACTTCAGATATTTTTTATAGAGATAAGAATTTTGATGAAAAATTCATCCTGAAAATAACTTTTTTGCTTTCTTATCAACAATTGATAGTAAAAGGAATCTTCAATTGTTTTGTATTTATATTTTTCTCCTCGCCATTTTATGATTTTGTAATGATTTTTTAAAATTCATGTTGCGCCAAAGATATTTAATGAATAAATAGCATTTTTAGCTGAATTTAGAACTTTTGCTCCCTTGCAAAAGAATGAGTAAACAAACAAATAAATATGTAAGGGAATCTAATCTATAATTAGCATTATATAAATGTTGAAGACAAAAAATGTAGACAATCACATGGTGTATTATATATTATATACATGTACAAATCTGGTCCTTATAAACTTGTAAATTCTAGTGGCCATACAAAAAAACATTGAAACTCTCATGGACTTGAAAAACAACAAATGAGATAGCACTACAAAAAAAGACAGGAAAATGAAAACTATTCAACATCTTTGGGTTCGGGGGATATTTTAAACATTTAATCAAAGTAAGATCTGCAGAAAACTCCCTGAAGGATATATTGATAGAAAGAGAGATAGAGATAACCCAAGGAATAACTAGTATGAAAATATCAAAGAATGGATCAGATTGCAGTGAGAACCACTACGGACAGGAAAAAGTGGAAGACTACTACATCCTCCAGTGTCAAAAGATTGAAGAAGAAGAGAAGAAAAGGTCATTTTTGCCCCAAAAGATTTGATGTGTGAAGATAAAGTGTTTCCTTGATGTATAACTTACATCAATATCAAGAAATTAATCGGGTCTCATGGTCTGAAAGATGAAAACTTCAACTGACTTCGTTTGACATGGCAGCCGATGGCTCCTGAGCCAGTTTCCAGCTATTATTTCAAGGATTGTTGACTTTTGACCTCATCAGTGGATTTCCAGTGTAGTGAGAGAACTTTGTTACGTTATATCTATTGAAAAAAAAAAGTAGCTGAAAACCAACGCCATGGGCCGGATTTTCAGCCAGATTTCTACTTTATACAGTTGAAATAGAAATATGATTGAGTAGAACAACCATTTAATAACAAACATGGTACAGAAGATGGGCAGTGAGTTAATGAGTGTGATTTTGACTGACGTTTACCACTAAGTTCCAGTGGCAAGAATGGTAGCACTACAAGCAAGAGGGTTGTGAGTTCAATTCTCACCTGGAACTCGTTCTTTATCTCAATCCATTCTAATAATTTATTTACTCGCTGCTGAGGTGTAACGCAGCCTGAGTTTAGTTGTGATAAAAGCAACAATAATTGAGATGAAGGTAAATAGTTACAAAAAGTTAATTATAGTGATTTACAATATTTCATCTAATAAAATAAAAACTTCAAGATTTGGTATAGCTAACCTTATGGATACCGGGTAAGGGTCTAGAAGAAGCTTTAACTGAAATCATTTTTTTTTTTTAATTTTGAAAGTTTCAAAAACTTATATGCTAAAACATGCAATTTGAACTCTTCGATTCATTTCCACAGCCCTCTTCAGGTGCAAAATGTAATATCCCTGAGGAAAGAAAGCTATCAGTGTCTTTGTTTAACAAGGAAACATTCTAATTTTCTTTCTATATTAAAAATTATGGAACAAGCTGTACAGTAAACATTTTGAACCATCTGAAGAAGCGACTGATAGGAAAGACCTTCTTTCCTTCTGAATATTACATTTACATTCGAAGAAGATGGTAGAAATGAGTTGCTGTCATCTCATCAAAGATGGGAAAATTTCAAAGCGTCAAAAAAATAACATTTGTATGCTAATCACTCTTCAAGTTATAGACAATATTTCATTTTATTTCAAATATTTTTGGGAAGCCTTAAAAAGTCTAAATTGAGGTTTGCGATAAATGAAATATACTTCGAAGCAAGAAACACCTCAAGTGGAATCACTCACTTCACCATCCACTATTTTATCCATAGCTAAGGAGGGGATTGATCCATGCCTTTCCCCAGGCCATTAGTATGAAGCTAATACAGAACTCGGTCGGAGTTTGAACTCTGCTTATCGATTCTATTTTCTGTGCTGCTGACTAATGTTTCCTTGAATTGTTTGTTATCAGTGTGAGTAAAAATCCTATGTTGTGCAATTTTTTTTCTTTCCTGTGACAAAAATATATTCACTCTTTTGAATTCATCATAGGGAGTCGGTATTTTTTCACTATATACTCAGTAAGCTATTGGCAGAGTTCAGCATACTCATCAAGTTTCCTTGGTGTGCTAGGTGCAAAATGTGTGTACGAACATGCGTGTACACAGCTTAGAGGGAACTATTCTGCTGACTGCTCAGCCATGTCCGCTGGAGAAAATTCCAACTGAAATTTGCCTAAAAGAATCATACATATATATCATCAAATTAAGGAATTGAATTTTAATAATCTCATTCTCATCTTAAGAGCCATTTGATAAAAAAGAACTAAGAAGCAAAGTCATGGGATGGGATTATTTCTGTTACGTATTGATGAATTATACAAATCCATATTTTAGTATAAATATATATATATATATATTTATTCATTTAGATGTTATCAATTTACAAATGCTGAGTTAAGAGTTTGTTTTTGTTTTGGTTATGATTTAGATAATACCAAATGGCTTTAAAATTATGAAAAAGTGATTTATGCCTTTTCAATCAATGATGACATGCTGGATTTTCCAGTAAAGTTTTATCATTTTCATCTGAATTCCAGTTGCTTCAATCATACCTCAAGTATATTATTTAAAAAAATGAATTCTTCTATAATTGTGACTTTCTTTCTTTTAGATATCTTGCTAGCAAACAGACTGACAAGAGTCAAAAACATAAACCTTTTTCCAACTATGTTGGTAGAGGTAATAAGTACTCTTTTTTATCTTTCTCTTGTTATTCTTAACATTTGGTCTTTTTTTTTTTTTTTTATCCAAAACTTTTAGTCCTTCCTATGAAGAGTTCCCCCCCCCCAAAGCATTGGACATGAAAACTGATATATACAGTAGTCCCTCAAATTTCATGGACTTGGAATTCGCTGACTTAATCGTGGATTTTTTTCATCGATAAAGGGAAGTTACTCTCATAGACTTTGAGAAAAAAATTCAAGTTTTTTTTTGTTTGTTTTTGCTGGAAAGGAGAAAGTCCAAATATTTGTTTAGAAGAAGGAATTTTTAATAATGACTTAGAATTGGGCTATTTTGATTCAGCGTTTCTTTTTCTTTTTAAATTTTATTGACAAAACATAGATAATTGGTGTTGACAGCTTATCGACAGGGAGCAGATTGATGAGTTTTTAGAAAATGATGGCTGAAAGTGTAATTAAGCGTTAACTTCAGTTGAAGAAAGCATAACAGTAATAAACACTAAAATACTTGTCCAGAATGACTTTCAATTAATGAGTCTTTGAGTTGACCCCTGGCCTTTCAATACTCACAAAAAGCTTTTGTTGAAAAACCTAAAAATACCTAATTGATACTTTCAGCATTTTCACTGATTATGTTTGATAAATCATATTGTTGCATTAAAGTTAATAAATTCTTAGATTTGGGCAAACAGTGAAAGAAGAAAACAAGAATTTTCAAAAATAATCAAATTAAAAAAGATATTTAAGATAATTAAAAGGGATCTTCATAAAATAATTTTTTTCAAGATTTTTTTCTCTTCACCAAAAATACCCTTAAAATATATGTTAGAAAATAAATTTCATGAAGAGCAATATTTTACATTGTTTTTCAGTTTTTTTTTCAACTTCCTAGGTGAGACATTTTTCACAGAATGTCCTCATACTCATTTTCCAAAGTGGTAAACAGAATTTATATTTTCACAGACTTATCTTTCATATGTGTAAAAATCATAAGGAAAATAAATCATCAAATTAATTAGAAAAAAAAATGTTTTTTTCAAAATTTGGAATAGAAACTTATTCAAAATAAATTTTGCTTCTTATTAGAAATTTTATTAGAATCCAATTAGTTGATTATTTGTAATTTTTTAAAATGTAGGTGTTTTTGCATGTGAAAATTTGGAAATATTTTGAATGCAAATTTCTACTGCAAACGTTTTGTTTACGTATATTGCGACATTTATATTATCTATTTTTGAAAATTAATTTTTGTCTCTGTTTTTGCTAATCTTACTTGCTTCTTACTAATGCACAAAGATTCTGGAAATGAAATTAAGATTTATATGATTTTGCCTTTTTTTTTTTTTTTTGTAAGGTGTCAATTTTTCAGTGTGGGCAAAGTCTACATTGATGCCTAAACTCATTGTCTTGATATCTCATCTATTTCTTCCTTCTATTTTCCCAATCCTCTAAATAAATGATTAAATGATCATCATTGCATATAGTTGCATTAGTTGTAACTACTGCAAAGTGCCGGAGTTAAGGGGAACAAACATTATTAACAGAATTTCATTTTTGTATTGGGTCTGTTCCTCCCCCTTCCCTGCAAAATTCGAGGGGCTACTGTTTATAAACCAATTGTTAAGAAGAATTCGACCCTATTGTTACATTACATGATCAAAAATTTATATTTATCATGAAGTAGTTTATCCATGCTGTAAAAAAATGATGGCATATATAAAATATAAGGATATATACTTTACATTTTATATATGTAGATAACAGAGATTTGCATTGTAGTATGCTTGAAAAATAGCGTTTTGTTGACCACAAACGGTTTTTATTATTTTTTGTTTTATCATTATTATTATTATTATTTTTTTTTATTATTCTAATATGCCAACAAGATGAATGAAATTCTTTTTTACTATGTAATAATAATCATGAAAAAAAAAGAATTCTTAAAACGTGGTTTAGCACCCAACATAACTTACTTTTATGAAGATAGATCAATAAGTTTGTAACTCCACTTTGATCTGAAATTTTCACTGTATAATGTTTGATCTATCTAGAAGCGTTGGGCTAAGTGCTTTAACAACAAAAGAGATTATGTTGAAAAATGAGTACTTGTTATGAATAAATGTGTTGTTTTATTTCATGATTGGTCTCCGGAATCCTGACTATCTTCAGTACGATATCATATGTAAACCCTATAGATAAGAAGGATTTTTTTCAATAGAGATTTCTCTGCCAACCAAGTTGGAGATGTATATGTATTTGGTCGTATCTTTTTTTTTCTTTTTTTTTCCTTTACACTTAATTAATCTATCTATTCTCTGATCATGTAAAACTTCATTTGTCTTTATTTTTTCTACTGTGTCGACTGCTTTTGTTGAAGTCTTTAAAATACATGTTCAGATTATTAGTCTACTTAAAAAAACATGTAGTTATTTTATGCATTTCCTATTAGTAGTTAAAAGTACTAACCTTTTTATTAAATGGTACTCGTACTATTTTCTTATTATCTGCCTCATCGTGCTCACTATTTTATTCTATAGATTCGAAGAGAAATTATTGCATGTTTGAATTGATCTGTTGTAAAGAAATATGCTTTGATTTTAAAAATTATAATTTACACGGTTTTCTTGAATATATTTTCAATTTTTATTTTTTCGATTACTTCAGTTGAAATTCTCATTACAGTAATATGTAATCAGTACATTGTAAAGAGCTTATCTGGAGCATTAATAGACTAAATGCTTTATTTTCAGTTTTCTAATACAATCAATTATATCCAAACATTCAAGAAATAATTAAAAACATGGAGATTAGAATAATAAAAAGCTAAGACACAGAAGGAAAATAAACTGAATTCAATTTGGGATTAAGTTGAAAAGTTGGATTTTTCTCAAAGTTATTCTTTTAAGTTTTTCTCATGTATATGCTGAGCACAGAAGGCGTGAGTGGCCAAGCAGTTAACACCATGGAAAATGGCATGGGTAAGCTGAGCTCTGGCTGAAACAGTTTGTGTTAACTTTGCATTAATGCCCTTGGGAAAGATGTGTATCCATCTCCTCCCCCTTGCTGACAGGTCATTGGCTAGCATGGCAGAGTAAGGCCCATTATCAACTGCCATGTCTTACTCTTATGTGAGGAAAGCTTATGTTCATACTAAAGGCTGACAAGAAAAAAAGTGTCAAGCACAAGCCTAAGAATCCTTCCTCTTGATTTTTAAAACAAATATTAAAGCAAATATTCTCCCACACAATCAGTCATATTTAGCTCAATATGTTGATAAAATAAAGAGAACTGTTTTTGTCATCATAGTGCAGAAATTAGGGCAAATACATAAAATCTTATATTTAGATTCATATTCTAAAGAAACTATGTGAAATATGAGTAGAAAAATAAATGACTTTCCGAGTATTTGGCAATAAGCAAAGAATGTTTTCTATTTTTGTATGTATGACATAGTTGCATGTATGTGTTTATGAGTATGTGAATTCATGTTTGTGTATGCATATGAATGCATGCATATAGATGTACCGTATGTATGTGTATATAAGTATCACCCTGATTTTAATCATTATATCTAGTAGAAATTTTTTTCATTCAATTTTACTGATAATGATTTTAACAACAACTTATGAAAGCACAAAACATTCACTTTGGTCATTTACAGTTACCTTAGACACATTGACATACATTTACAGTTATCCCTTGCTGTTTATGGGTTTTCCATATGTGGTTTTGATAATTCTCAATTCTGTCATGAATAATTTAATCGGAATATTTTTGAGTTTTGCATCGCACAGTGGAAAATATGCTGTACAGTATGAACAAAAAGTAACAAGTTTCAGAAATCATGTGTTATATATATATATATATAATATAATCTTTGTGTTATTATTAAGAAGAAAGATTGTAGAAAATTATCAACTAGAAATTATTTATGTAGACAATATAAACCCAGTAATAATCATGGTTGAAAACTTGTTTACACTCAAAAACTGGTTAACAATGAGAATTTTTTTTCCAATTCACTGTACTATAGTTCTGATATTTATGATTTTTGTTAATTAAGTGTATATTTCTTCTTACTGTATTCATTTATTTATTTATACATTTACAATTTGGGTTTGAAAATTTTCTGTTTATCAAAAGGTTTATGATACATGATTTGTGTTTTTTTCTTTAGCGACTGATAGGGTTGGGAGAGAGGTGTCAGTGAAAATTATTCATGGATTTAGTGCATTCACACCCCCTGGCATTTCTAACCCCTACAAATAGCAAGGGATTACTGTAATTAAAAATAAAATAACATTTTGGAAAAAAAAAGAGTGATTAAAGGAATGAAAGAAATGATTAAAAATGTGCATGAATCGGATATTGGATTCTCAAGTCCGTGTAAAAATTGCACCTTAATTTTTTAAATAAAAAAATTGTTACAAAAAAGTGACACCTATAAGTTACAGTGTACAATATTTTTCATTGATAAATCTAGGGGAAAATTTTGCTCATATTTTTGGACATTTAGATTTGCAAAGGAAAAAGACAAATATGATATATGCTGTAATATTTTGCTGTCCAGTTTATACTATATTCATCAAGAGAAAAATTACTATTCAACCTCAGCAGATACTTGAGCTTACAGTTTATATATACAGGGTGTCCCAAAACTATTTTATTAATGCAATAAACAAACTGTAAATCTAATAAGCATAGAATTATGTATGCAATGTGTTACATGTCATGTTAAATGTGATTGCCATCTATTTCTTTGCCTTTATTCAGTTGGCAAGCTATCGATCAGCAAACATTCTGACAAAGTTCAGTATCGACGATAGCAACTTTTTCTTCAATTCTGGTTTGATAGCTGGTTTTTTTTTACCATACACTATGTTCTTTTGAACTTTCCTCCGAAAAAATTTGGAGAAGTCAAGTCAAAAGATTTCAAATGCAATTTGATTGCACCATGTCTGCCTTACCAGCAACCTTCTACATTATCATCAAGTCAGTCTTGTATGATGCAACCATAATTTTGGAATAAATCAGGCGTTACTTTTGGAGCGCCTTGTATGCAGTAGTGCCCATAAGTGAGTATACTCCAACTAGTTATGTTTTTTTTTTTTAGAAAGTTAATTTTTTTCTAAACCAATCATAGAATTTTATTATTTCTAATAAAAATTGCACATTCAAAATGGATATTATCGTTATTATTCATGACTGAACTATTGATTTTATGCAATATTTTGTTTTTAGAGGTGTATTCATTTTTGGACGGGAACGTATTAAATTTGTTTCAATGCTGGAGAATTTGGTTATAAATAAAACCTGATGATATCCATTTTGATTCTGTAATATTCTGGCAGAAATAAAATTCTGCTATGCTTGGTTTGGAAGAAAATTAACTTTCTATTTAAAAAAAAATGTGTTATAGGGTGTACTCATAGAGAAAATCTTCCTTGTAGAAATATTGTTGAAAAATACAGCTCCACCTGATGATAACTGGAGACTAATTGGCTACAATGTGAATTATAATCCTATAAATGAGTTAAAATAAACTTTTTTACTGTGTTTGGTTACACCCTTTTCCCAATAATTATTGTAAATTGAGCAGATTAAAAAGCTTAAAAATTTTCTCCATTTTTAGGTGAAGACGTGATTTACCTCCCTTGAAATAAGCAAGCCTCTGATCAAGTAAACATTCCCCGTTGCAATTAAACTGCATTTTTTTGCCCTTATATTCTGTTTCTCTGGGGCTCACGAATTATTAGCCCTGAACTGCTCATCTCATTTCCTTTCTACTTGCTCTCAAACAGTGGTTCCCAACCTTTTTATGTGCTAAAGACAATAGTTTGTTTTTTGTTGTTTTTTTTAAATTTTGCCTTCGAATTTAATTAAAAAAAAATTTTTTCTTTTATTTATTCAACAAATTTGATATTCATTGTATATGGTTTAGTCAGACTATTTTCCTTACCTATCTTGCTCAATCTTTTCAACGACTGTTCTGGCAGTGTACCCAGTGGCATTTTTCGGTTGGTTTTTGTCAACAATGAACCTACAAAGTAGGCCTGAAGACAGCAGTACTTTTTATACCTGCCACTCACTCCCTGCAACACATTAATGAAATATTTTGATGCAAAAACTATCCCTGTCACTTGATACTACTATTCCACAAATGTTAATAGAACTTGTGGCAAGGAATGGCAGGAAGTTTGCACAAGAACTAGTAGTATCAAGACAAGGCTGGATAAAAGGTGGTCCACCCTAGGTCCCCTCTGAGGCTGCATGGCCGAAATATTGTGGAAAAAAAAAAATGATGAGGAAAATAGTCTGACTAAAATACTCACAATGATTAAAATACCTCATTTATCAAAATTCAAACTAGATATTCAATATTCATTTTCTGATATCCAAAAGTCTCAGAGTGTTGTCAAATTTGATTTTAAAAAAATCTGCATCATAATGTAGTAACTATTCAAAAACTGACTTTTTTCATTTATTAGTTATTTGTGAACTTCTGCAATGAATAAAAATCCCAAAACATCAAGTTTTTATAAAGAATGTTCCAGTTATATGTCAGTATTTCAACACTTAAATTTCTGTTGTAAGCTATTAGCAACATAATTCTATTGTAACATTACAAGATGTAATTTTTGACAAAGATCTTTTCATAAACGATTATAAAAGAGCAAAAACCAAAATTTTGAATGTGATATGACTAAATTCACCTTTTTTTGACAAGAGTAATGTTTTTACTCAAGTATCTCTTGAAATTTGCATTATACCTCAAAGACTCCATTATTCCATCTTTTGTTCAGTCAATTGAATCTCTTCTTCTCATTATTGGTGCTGTTAATACAATATTTTGCATGATTCATTTAGCCCTCTTCAGATGCATAATTCATGTAAAGAGCAAATTTCTTTTTTTGCCTCTTTTTTTTCTTTTCTTTTCCACTCGAATTATACACCTGACGAGGACTGAAGAATGGAACTGCCTAAACTTTGTCTTGACAACATCAAAGATAGGATGAAGAGATTTGAATGTCTGAAAAAAAGGAGGAATGTTTATGACTCTTCACAAAATTGATAGACAATACTCCTGTTATTGTTTTTTGTAGATGTCTATGGGTCTTGGGACACTAGGCTGGGAATCACTGCCCTATTATAAGCAATAATTTGGCATTGATATCTTTTATCTATGAATTTTTTAAAAAATTCAGTTTGCTTTAAAACAATTCTTCCTCCCTCTTATCAGTCTGTGCCTTAATTTGCATTGAATTCGAGAAAAAAAAAAGAAAAAAAAGAAACTCGGCTTAACTCACTCAAGTTGGCTAATTTCTTTCTTTCCTTTCTAGCTTTGTCTTTCTTGCCAGATGAATATTCTCACTGTTTTGTTTCCTGATATTTTATTCTTTTTGACTGATTTTTACCTTCATCTTAATTTTCAACTCTCCATCATTGTCAATAATGAACTACTATAGCGTTAGAATTTGAATTTAAAATTTGAAATTTCATGTAAAAAAAAAAAAAAATTCCATTGAAGAATAAATATGGTCAGAATAAATTCAAATTATGACATTTCTGGCACTTTCCACTGGAAAACATCTTAAATAGAGTAAAAAAGCAAAAAAATCTAGAAGTATCTAGATTTTTGAGATTCTAGATGTTATTCTCAAACCTATCAAAATGAAGTCCCAAAAAGGTCGAAGAAACTCTTTTTTTTTTTCTTTTTTTTTTTAACTGAGAAAAAATGCTTTTAGAGGGGGTTTAGTGGAGTACTGATGTTGATTTTCAGGTCTGTAGACAAAACTGTATGGCAAGGAGCACTGAAATGCACATATAGAAAAATGATAGAACCCTTCACCATCTTTGATGGTTACGGTTGTGCACTTGTTTTTATCACAACTTCAACTCCGGTTGTCATTCTATGGCTACAAGCAAACTGTGCGATTGGAATTGAAGAGTAAGCTTCTAGTGGAAATAAAAACTCACGCCCCTCGAGCCAAAGGGAAGCCTGGTTTACGCCAAGCTGCTATGACCCCTCTATGGTCAGCAGAAGACAATTTCCCCATTTTAAACTGGCTCTTTACTCCGGCTATCAGTGCTGTGTTAGTTCTTGGTTTGAGAACTAGTAGTATTATGAAAGCTATCTTTATTATTTATTGTAATCAAAAAAATAAGATGAAGGTAAATAGTAATTCAAATTGATAAGGTATTGGGTTACAATACTAATATTCTAATTATGATAATAAATGATAATTTTTTTTTATGACAGTGTATTCATTTTATGACTGTTATAGCTATGCTCTTGTTTCTCATATGACAGTGTGCAAGTGAATTACTGAATGTAAAATATTAACAAATATCACTAGCGTCATTATTTCAACTATTTTCTGACATTTGGCATCATTTTTAAATACATTTGTAAGAAGTTTCGACAGTATTAATTTCAAATGGACATCTGGATAGATAATATTTTGTTTGAAAATTATAATACAATCATTTAAATACCTTGTAAATTATCAATAGTTGATTTTTCACTAATTATCTATCAATAGAAAGGACAGTATGGAAACAAAACAAAAAAAAACAAGATCTCAGTGTCTTCTACTTTGACACTGCAATATAGATATTTTTTTTAGACTCCAGGACCATTGCCCCGAAAGGACATTAGCTGAGGATAAGATAAATGATTAACTATCACACAGCTTAGCATTGATTTATGTAAAATTCTTTATGAATCTTCATTAAATTGTAATCCTAGTTTTTATCCTAACCTTGATCAATATCAAACTTGGTGAAAATTGTCTCTGGGGGGGAAATATACTCTTGAAAAATTGTTCTGGGGGTAATTGTCCTTGAGGGAAATTGTATTTTGTGAGCTATTTTTCTAAAAGTTGTATGATCATAAGCTAATTTCTCTTTGGTACAAAGGCTTCTATGATTTTTTTGATATTCAGAGAATCTAGAATGTTTATGATTTTTTTGATATTCAGAGAATCTAAAATGTTTACAAAAATGAATTTCGTGAATTAATTATGATATCCTCATCACAACTAATATTGATGTGATTAACAGTCAAGTCTTGCTGAAAAACACAGGTTCTCACTTGATCACCCAGGTTAAGCAGCAATGAACTGGGGTAGTACTTCAATGGGTAACCATTTAGGAAGATGAGGTATTGTAAGCCCATTCTTGGAGTAAAATAGTGCAAGGTGAAATGAGTGATGCCGCTTTGGGTGCCTGTCACCTCAAAGTCTATTTCACTTATCACAAACCGAGAACAGAGGTGGAGCCTGAGCAGGGATAACTGAAGTCGTAGCCAGCGTAAGGGCAGTTCAGTACAGTAATACTAATGTATGTAATTGAAAAATCAGCTCAAGTTCTCTTCATGACTTTCTATCAAACCAGACACGAAAAATGTAGCTTCTTTATATATAGTTATATTTCAAGAGGCATTTTTGATGGTAGCTTACAACTCCTGTTAGAAATAGAAATTAGAAGCAAGACAGGGTGATATAATGTGAATTCATGGAGAATTTTAAGACAAACAACTATTTGAAGTATGCATTGAAAATATTGAAAAAAAACAAAAAACAACCCTATATATACTCTGTATGATTTTGCATTTTTCCCTATTGGGATTTATTTTAGTTAAAGAAAAAGAAGATTTACTTAATTTTCTGACAAATGAGATGCACCTCAATTTTTGCTGGTGTATTGTTGGAAAAATGATGTTTAAAACTACCCCTCTTTCCCTCCTGATCTCAATTGCTCTCCATACTATTGGGTTATTCTATTTTGCACTTATCTATTTGAATTTATATTAAACTCGAAAGTGGCTGGCTGTTAACATTATTTACATAGTGCTGTAACCTTAGTTAACCAACGATAGATAAAGTATTCACCTGCTGAGACAGAACTTAGAAGAAAAAAAAAGGACCCCTTATTTGTTGTGAAACACAGTACTTAATATATACTTTGAGGTATTATCCCAGCTTTATTAGTTCAAGACCTAATTTAACAAGCTACATTTTGGTGATAAATTCAATCTGTCATAGCCAATATTTATCAATGAGTTCCCATTAGCTATATATTTCTATACATTAATGTTCTTTATTTAGAATCACCTGTCTTCTGTGTTGGTTTTTCTTTTCTGAAAGCCATCAGCAGGTGTGAAACACGGTAGTCAATCTGCTGACTAGCCAATCATATCAGAGGATTATTAATGATTCATGATATCCATAGTATATTATTCATGTCTCAAACGACCCTTTGTCTCATGACTGGTTCCTTTTTCATGTGAAAAAAAAAAAGTATCCCGGTAAACAACCACACTTCCAGATATCACTTTGACTAAATGTGAGTCATCAGTTAATGATATATATATATATATATATATATATATATATATAATTTTTGTCTTTTTATCTCTCTCTCTCTCTCTCTCTATATATATATATATATATATATATATATATATATATATATATATATATATATATATATATATATATATATATATATATAAAGAACAATGCAGAAAAAATTCAAGATGGGTATTCTCCTCAAGAAGAGTTTGTCAATAATTCAAACAAATTAATGTATCAATCAAGATCCAGAAATAACACAGAACAGTAAACAGCTTTAGTGAAATTAATATGACTATCATGCAACCAACGATAGAAGACAACAAAACTCTCAAACAAAAAGCAAGATATAAGCACAAATAAGTGAAAAAAAATCCTAGTTGCTATACATCTTATCCTTTGCAAAATGAGTCCTTAAGGATTAAGGTCAATAATTGGTTAGTTCCATAGTAATATTAATTGATAAGACTATACCAAAACTATGCATTTCTGGGAGATGAAATGATTATTTTTATAGTTACTTGTTTTTTCCTATCTGAAAGCATTACGATAGTAGTAAATTGAATGATTTATATAAATCAAACTACTTTGTTTGTAAAGTTGCCCGTGTTTTCTGTTGATCTATGACTAAAATTATTTTTACAAATACATTGTTCAGATACAAGGCTAAAATGTAGTATTACTGAAATTTCTTCATACTTTCTTTTTTTGTGTGTGTGTTCATCTATGATAAGATATATCCATACATGAACTATTATTTTGTCAATCTTGAATTCATAAACTTATAACATGGAACAACTTATAATTGACTGTGGAACTCTTCTGGGTATTTGGGGGGGGGGGTTGATTTTTGTGAATTTAAAATTCACTAAATGGTCAAAGGGGGGATAATTTTAATCAAAAGTTATTTCTTTGAAATTGATGTTCTATTTTCCTTGTATGAATCTAAATCGAATTGAAGGAAAAAGGACAGAAGTCAAAGCAGAGAGTGAAATATGGAAAAAGTTGTTGACAAAAATGAACATACTGGCATCCCTCATGTAACAACTTACTCGTTCATCAACCGACTGCATACCTGACTGTGACTGATCGTAAGGTCTAAAACAATTTGGTTTGAATAAGATAAAGGAAGAAAAAAGTGGGAACACTATCAAAGCGTTTCCCCCTCTGGAAAAGATAAGAGGATAGAAGTTGAAAAAAAAAACCAAACAAATCAAATTTATTTAATAAACAAAAATTTATTAGGTCATATAACTGGGATTTGAATACTTGAGCAAAACAAGTTGATATGAGTTGGGCTTCAGAATTGGGAGTGAATCCATTATCAGTTTTTGCGTTTGTCACTGTGTCACTGTTATTTGTGCATGACTGCACGGGTTTTCGGTCTAGCCATTGTCAGCTGTCATTGTTATTACTTACTAAAATAAAGTCAATACTCAATAGTAAGAGTTTGACAAAAAACGAGTTGAAGGTTGGATTTTTAGCCGTAAAATAAGGCTTTTATTTGTTGAACATTTCATTTAGTGAGCTAGTCATCAAAATGGAACCCAGTCATTTCCCGGGGGAACATCTGTAATTACTTTCTTGGTGGTGATGTTAATGTTGAGGATAGGTTAAGTTTTTGTATTGCATCTTGTATTGATTTATTCACTTTTCTGTCTGCCATGTTTGTATACAGTTTTACTCAGAGCCATGTTGTCAATAATTACTACCTCTGTCCCGTAATGATTGTTACATTTAGTATATGAAATGTATATTCACGTGTAACATATGTTATGAGACAGAGTTCTTCGTATGAGTTTCATTGCATCCATATCAAGTTTGAGGTTGAAGATAGTTTATGTGCACTTAGCAATAAATAGAAAAAAAAATGTATTTCTTTAATGATATTTTGGGTTAGTTGGAGAGGAAAATGAGTAACCAAGGTGTGAGCAGTTGCTATTTTAATCAAAATTTGGTTAGAGAATGGTAGACAAAAAATGATGTTCGGCACCTCCAAGGAAAAAATATGAATTGAATCAGGGGTCCTCCAACCTTTTAGGCCATTAACCCCCTCATCAAATCCTTAATCCTTCATTAACCCTCAGGCATATACAAAAATAAATGATGATCGAGTAAGTGTGCAGTAAATGTCCATATACTTTAGTGCAGTAATTTTTCAACCTTTTTCATTTCAAGGCACATTCAGGCATTAAAATGGTTACGACACACCATCAGTATATAAGGATAGATTTGATCATTTAAAAGAAAATGAATGATAATAATGTGCCCATGAATTGAACAAATCAATTATTCATTGATCTTATTTCCAAAAGTGTATTGTTGATCAAAGTTTTCAAAAGATTTTGAAAGTTGTGCATATTTGTTATTTCAACACATTGAAGTACCAGTAATGTTAAAAGCTTCTTAAATATTGTTTTGCATCCAAACTGGGAACACTATCTTGTGGCTCTTGTTTGAGAGAGGGTTAACCATCCTTAAAAATCCTGCGGCACACCTATGGATGCATCGCAGCACACTAATTGGAAATTGCTGCCTTAGTGAGATAAACTGCAGAGCACACATCGCTTCCAGTGGGGTTTCGGACACTGCAAAGCTGTTGTACTTACAAGTTTATTTAGGAAAACAGAATATACAATAAATATACAAGAAAAACTAATTATTTTTAAATAAGAAATGATTATTTTATGTAATTTTAATTCTTGAATGAATGTTAGCATTCGACTCTAAGCATTTATCAATCAAACCCCAGGTGTCGATATTAACCACCATGGAGATTCATGATTTAAATATTATTAGAAAAGATAAAAATGGTCTATTCTCTTGTTGATATTAATAAGCAGATCATTTTAGAAGATCATTCTTTATTCTTTCAAACATTTACCTCTGTCAATGAAGTTGGAGAGGTATATGTATTTGGTCGCATATTTCTGTCTATCCACATGATATCTCCTGAAGTACTGAATGGATTTCAGTATAATTCTATGTAAGGATGGGCAGGAAAGAGGAGGTTAAAATTAAAATTTGGGGAAGATCCAGGATTTGGATTGAGAGATATTTTTCCGTTTTTCTTGGGGGGGGGGTGCACACATTTATGTATCCACACGTCCGTCCACATGATGTCTGCAAAAGTTCTAAACGAATTTAAATGACATTTTGTGGAAGGATGGGACAATCATTCATCATCATCAGTCTTTTAACGTCCGTCGTTGGACATAGACCTTCCCCAGGATTTGCCACGCTTCCCTATCATGGGCGTCACGGAGCCAGTACTTCCTGAACTTGTCTAGCTCGTCACTCCATCTAACATTTTGCCGGCCTCGGTTGCGCATGTGGTTTCGGGGGATCCATGTTGTGAGTCGTGATGTCCATCGATTGTCTGCCATTCTTGCAACATGGCCAGCCCACCGCCATTTGAAATTTTTAATGGATTCTATGATGTCCCTAACATGGGACAATAGGCTACAGAAAAACTGATTAAATTTTGGGGCAGATCCATACTCAATTACTACCCCTGACAATGGTGTTGGCAGAGGTGTACACTCTCTTAGTGCATTCTGGTTAAAAATTGCTCGTGGGTTGGTTTGAACTAATTTCCTTGTTTTTATTGTTTTGTTTTTTCCACAATACTTCAGCCAGATACGCTCTAGAAAACAAAACCACAAAGACAGAAATTAGTCAAAAAACAACTCACATACAATGATTAAAAAAAACCTCATCTAACAAAATTCAAATAAGATCTGCTAATCATGCAACTTATTTTTTCAAAAGGTAAATTAGTTTTAAGAAACAATGAAAATTACCAAAAGAAGTTTCCAACCTCTGCCACAAAGTTGGAAAAGGTATTAAACTGCCTTTGGTAATTTTCATACTCGTTTCTTGTTGGAAAAGGTATACGTATTCACTCATGTCAGTCTGTTTGCTTATCCTCACAATAACTCTGAAAGTTCTCTATGGATTTCAATGGCATTTAGTGGAAGGTTGGGTCATGGGCTAAGAAAGAATTGATTAAATATTGGAGTGAATCCAGGTATACATAAAAACATGATTGAATATATATATATATATATATATATATATATATATATATATATATATATATATATATATGTATATATATATATATATGTATATATATATATATATGTATATATATATATATATATATATATATGTATATATATATATATATGTATATATATATATATATGTATATATATATATATATGTATATATATATATATATATATATATGTATATATATATATATATATATATATATGTATATATATATATATATATATATATATATATATGTATATATATATATATGTATATATATATATATATATATATATATGTATATATATATATATATATATATATATATATATATATATATGTATATATATGTATATGTATATATATATATATATATATGTATATATATATATATATGTATATATATATATATATATATATATGTATATATATGTATATATATATATATATATATATATGTATATATATATATATATATATATATATGTATATATATATATATATATATGTATATATATATATATATATATATATATATATATATATATATATATATATATGTATATATATTCAATCATGTTTTTCTTTAAAATAGCACCAAAAGTTCTCGAGTTTCAATGACAATTTTTGGAAGAGTTAGTCATGGGCTGGAGAAGAATTGATGGAATTAAGGGGCAGATCCAGGAATTCTTTTTTGATTGAGAGATATTTTTCATATATCAAGACAATGGTCCCTAAAATTGAGGTAGAAGCTTACAGTTATCTATCCTATGTCATAGTTATACATGAACTGATTTTCATTCAAATTTTTGTTACTGTATGGTGTTGGTAGAGGTATGGGCTCTCTGGGTACTTTCTACTTATTATTTCACTGTTTGTCTTCTTCCTATGATTAACAAGGATCTCTGGAGTGTTAACTAGTTTTTTGTTATTGTTTTTTCTTACAAAAACTCATCTGCATAGTGTTTGATATTTATTCTCTAAAACCTTACAAAGAAAACATTGAAATATCCATAATATGAGGCTAGATGAAAAAAAAATGAGTTGTCCCACAATTACGATAGCTTAATTTGGTTGTATTCTGCCAGCAAAATCTCAGTCTCATTTTAATAAACTATATTGATATAAATCTGACCTAGTACATTTGAAGTGCACACTCGCATGTTTATAAAATCTCAGCTTGCTCAAATGGTGTAAATGTATCCAGTGAATCCAGTTGTAGAGGTACAGACTGATAGTAATTAGATCTGAGATTCTATCACAGGTGTCAGAATAATGTGTCTTGCTACTACTTAGATAAAGCAGAGAAAAGCTCATTTTCAACTGGTAAAAGTGCAGTGTTTAGTGTTTCCTCTAATTTTTAGTAGTCACTAAGTGCAAATACTTTGTTGTGCAAATGTTTGTTCCGTATCATAAGTATGTGGGCACTGAATGCTTGCGCAAATGTAATTGAAATTGTTTCAAGAGTATGTTGGCACAGCATGGCTAATAAGACTGTACTGGCATGTTTTGATATGATACAAGTATGATTGCATTCTACGAAATAATGTATTTAGTTGAGATTT
The DNA here is from genome assembly GCA_963457665.1 of Thysanoteuthis rhombus. Classification (NCBI taxonomy): domain Eukaryota; kingdom Metazoa; phylum Mollusca; class Cephalopoda; order Oegopsida; family Thysanoteuthidae; genus Thysanoteuthis; species Thysanoteuthis major. The sequence continues at coordinate 31,047,896 of OY735206.1, forward strand.
TTATTTTGAACTGCTTTGTTCAGTTTATTGTTCTCTCAAATTGAAATCAATCATTAACAACTCCCATCAATTCATAGATTAATATTTTTATTGTTGGAAATGATTTATTCTGAACTCCTTCAATTACAAGGCTATCTTTATATCCATGTATGTATGATTATTAATCACTAGATTATGTTGGTATTTTGTGCACACATCAATTTCTTGTGTGCACTAGTTGCAAAACGTGTGTGTGTGTGTATATTTGAACTCACATGAACAGCTAAGAGAGAACTGTTTATTTTGTATGATATCAGCAAAGACTACTGAGTTCGTGTTCATTCTTGTTGCTGACACATACTCTCCTGTTGCTTGAGATAATGTTCTGTCAAAATGAGATCCTCCCTTTACACTTTGGTGGGATCAAGCTCTGCAAATACCTTAAATATAGATTATTCGAGCAAGCTTATTAGGGTCTGGTGTTTGTTTTTCCACTCTTACCCACTTTAATCCGTCAACTGTGGAAGATAGGGGAAAGTAATAGTTATCCATTGTGAGATAAAAGCTCTAGTTCATTGCAAAATAGTCCATTGCAAATTAAAAGCTCTGATTTACAAATGGAATTAAATTGCCATCTATCACAATGTAACAAATTTTATTGAGTTTGCTGTAGAATTGTGATGATGACAAATTTCCGTCATTCGCAGTTAATGGGCCAAGAAGTCCATGTGTCAAAATAGTGGTTTATCGGAATTTGGGGTTGGTGGACTATATCGGGGAAGAAAATTCACTGAATTGACTCTGTCATCTGTTCCTGTGATATAAAGACTGAATACAAGTCAAGCAATAACAGTTACATGTTTACTTCCCCTTCTTGAAAAACCCTCAATACAAAGAAATTTGAATGATAGACAGATGGTTAGTCACTCAATAGACACCATCATGGGACCAATTTCTCTTGGTAGCATGCCTTGTTGGGGTGATCAATGAATAAGTTCTCTTTTGTTTTTTGTTAGACAGTGATCATTCAGAATGTCCAAATCCCCCTCCCCACCCCACCGAAAAGTGTGAAAGCTGCCCAAATGCAAACTAGGGGATCGATTAAGCGTAAACATACATTGTGAATTGAATCACCCCTGAAAACTTGTCGGGCGGGATTTTAGAAGAAAAAACGTTTTTTCTTGACATTCGAAAAAAATATTATTTTTGATGCACTGTCCCTAAGCAGTAAAGACATTTCCCTACTTGCCAGGCCATAGAGAGTATGACTTACAAGGGTATTTGTGGGGTACTATGACTCACTGCTACTCATCCAAACCTAGTAGCTGTCCATTTTGTGCTTCGGTTTATAGCCCTCTTGTCACAATACCAGCACATTTGACACAGCATAATATTTTCATAGTTTTAATCTCCACTACCCATAACAGACCAGTTTAATCATTGTTGCTAGGTTTAGGTTATTCATGTGTTTTGACATACATATCTATCTGGACTTTGCCTAACCCTTACCATTCATAGCAGAAACTGGAAATTTTGCGCACATACTCCTCTCAATAGTTAGTGAAAATTTTGTTTTTTTTATTTTTTGAAATTCCCCCTCTGAAATATTTTTTTTTTTAGTGGGGGTTCAGTATGCAATTTAAGTTTATTCTAAATCAATCACAAGGTTGTGCCTGCTTATTTTTTGAAAATTCAGACCTTTCTCAGTGGTCGCAGACCAACAAAAGGCCAGAGAAGTAATTTATTTATAGATACCCCTTTTTCCAAGCTTATAAATGATCAGCCTCTCCACAGGGTATATGGCTTGTGTTGATTCATAATTTCCCTTGGAATGCTAGTAGTTATGTTTTTTTTTTTTAGATTTAAATGTCCATCTTATATGCCAGCAAATACAGTGATTAAAAAAATTGAGCTTCTTAGAGTCTTACTCTGATTAGTAACTATTTTAAGTGTGTCTTAATCAACGAACCCACATGGCATGATTAGAAATGTGTTTGGGTTCAGAAAGTGGTTGAATTTTGAATTTGCTGACACACACCCTGAGCTCTAACCTTCACATATTCCAATAGTGTTTCTCATATCCCTTGCAGTCAGTCCAATTGTATTTCTATCAATTGTGATATGGAAACATAATGAATATCTTCAAATCTTTTAATTGGTAACCATAACAAAATGTGGAGTGTTGCCACTTAACCCCCTTCAGGCTAATGGGTCTTCATCACTTACCAAAAAATCTTCCCAGGGTATCAATTTACATCCTTGAAGACTCTGTTCCTAGATGGGTCAAGTGGCAACACTACACATATTTTTACATTCACCACTTAACCCCTTTCATAGCATAACATGGTTTATTTGGTAATTTTTTCCTTTTTGTCAATTAAATATAAACATAAATGGAACAGACTTGTTGTAACTGCTTCAATTTTAAAACACCTTTTTACATCTTGCATCCAACAAAGAGAGACCAATTGAATGTTTGCAGAATCAACAATAGCGGTTGTTGATACTTTTAGATAATTAGATGAATCTCTAATCAAGATATTTTCAACTGTGTCAAAAGTCGACAGTTCTATGAATGCCAAAAAATTTTCATTGAGACCAAATTTGAATAGGTCATTAGCATTCATTGGAAAGGAAAGATAGAGAGAGTGGATAAAGAAAGAGGAATGTGTTTTTTATCTCACACTACATCATATAATTCTTTTTTCAAATCAAAAATGAAAAAAAAGTGTTGTTAGAAAAAGCATTTGTAATTCAAGAAGCTGAAACTTTTTTTTTCAAAGATCCCATATTGTAAGCCTAGTTATGACCTATAATTAATGGGGAACACAAATAGATATACACTTCATACAAAAATGTTGCAAGGCCTGGGAAAACCAGTCAGTGTACATTTTCAGAGTCTTTTTTTTTTTTTTTTCAAACCTCTGAACAGCTATATATTGTTCTTTTTTTCCAATCAATTGGAAACAAATAGTTTTATTACAGAAACGCTATCAAAAATTGTGTGAACAACATTACAGATTTTGAACAGTCCGTTCTTTCTCTTTTTTCATCCCGCTTTACTAGCATTTTTGCCCTTTCATTAATTCATCATTATACTTGTAAAATCTATGACTTGTATTAATAGATCAATTTTTTAAATTATTTTTATTATAGGGTGAAGTATTTTAATATTATATTTATCAAATTTGATTAGTTTCACCTTCATCTTAATTAAAAACTGTCAACCAAAACTGTCAACATAGGTTTTTTTCAGTTTTCAAGTTGGTCTGGCTGGCTATGTATCATGGGCATAGGCCACACCAATGAAGCCAGATGGCTGAAAATTTCAAATATTCATTATGTCGAGAGAAAAAACGATTGAAAAAAAAATTTTTTTATCCCACCCCAACCTCAAAAATTCAAGTTTATAAATTGATTTTTTTTGACTGCACAACAAAGTGTAATGGTTTGCATGTCTGCCTCACACAGAGAAGTTCCTGGGTTTGATTCCCGATATGAGCAAAGAATGTAGGAAACTCTTCATCTGGACAAATTTCCCTGTACACTCAGCAGCTAATTGAGTACACTGGAATGGGCAACTTTTTTGATTTAATAGGCTACAAGACTTTTTTCATTTCTATTCAGGCCATACATTCATTTTAAAAATATAGATTGTATTGCAGAAAGCATACTTAATTTCTCTCTGAGACCAACCTATGAATTACAATAATCATGTTATGAATTTGTAAAGTCAAAAGTATAGTAATTTTTCAATATGAATTATAAAATCAACTTGCTGAGAAAAAATTATGTATGATTTTAAATAAAAGCCTTCATTGGCAGTGGGCCACAAAAAATGTTTCTGTGGGCATATGGTTGTCCATTAGTGCTCTACGCTGTGTGTTTAGGGTGGAGGTATCCTTTCAGTGGACTAGCATCCTGCCGAGGGGATTGGTATGAAAACTTGTAGGTATAAAATCCTGGTCTCAATAAGATTGTTTAGTTGACATACACAGTAGAAACCAGGTCTTCGTCACTTATAAAAACTGAGTGAAATTCGAACAAATAAATGAAGACATTCTTCAACACTTTTTTTTTCATTAAGTAACTAGCACAGAACCTGTCAAAAATGACTGGCAAATTTTTTGTTGTATTATGGTAATAAACCCAAAAATATACAGAATTAAAGGGTTGCATTATATTTTTTATGGCATTATACTCAAGTAAATATGGTAACAAGTATTGAAGAAATAATATTAATTTGATAAATAGTTCGTAACTGTAGCCCATTGTATGCTTTTTCATTCTATCTGTAATTTGCTTGTCAAAGTGATCTCTGATTTCCAGTGACATTTCATCTATGTTTTTTTTTGTTTTTTTTAAAATTTGGCCATCTGTCTAGTGACATTTTCTCTGTTTGTTATCAAAACCTGACCGACTGAAAATACTTTAGGCTTGAAATCCTGATTCATTTCATCCCTATAGCTCATGTGTATGTCATTTATCTTTTAAGGTCCAGTCATGAGATCGAGTCATGGTAGTGTTTCTTATTTATAATTTGGAATCTCACAATAGATAAAGAGACATCTGTATGAAAAAAAAGGGACCCTGGTATTTATATAGTGTGATTAGTGGTTTCCAAACTAGAACCACTCAGGGAAACCCTTTCCAATAATTAAATATTCTAGGAAACCCATTAAAAAACAACTTTCCCTTCAACAAAGATATATATTTATATATGTAGCTATTGGATTTGGGCTTTGTTCATGGAATTGCCCAAATGTGTATAAACCCAAATAGAAAATACATAACTAAGTTTACGGAGGAAAAATAGACATATGAATGAATACTGACTGAACAGCAACCATTTCACAAAAATAACAATGTTTTTAATTCGAAAGGCAAAATGTTAATTTTTCATGCATAAATATACTTTTCGTGTTAAAGAAATAAAATGAAGACATTTAAATGCCACAAAGAAATTGTTTATGTAATGAAGAATTACTAAGTATATTGGGAAAATGACACTTCGTTTTGCAGAACCCTTCAAAGTATCATGTAGAACCCTGGGGTTCCACAGAGCACTGTTTGAATACCACTAAATTAGATCTCACCTTAATGACTGTAATATATAACAAAATATACCAAATTTCAGTATTTAAAAACAAAATATTCATGTATTTACATCAAGGACTTAATCCTTTCAACCAACCCATAAGATGAACTGAGCTCTTGAGGTTAGGGGGGAATAAGAATGAATATTTAGTTCATTGATTACTGAGATACTCTTGTCTTATTATTTTCATCTTTACTGTTGGTGAGCCAGCAAAAGTCAGATATACTTCTTAAAAAAATTTGCAGTTTTCTGGACAAGTGGATTATATATATATATATATATATATATATATATATATATATAGGTAAAAATGTTAGGGTCCATCAACCAGCAGCTTTATATTGAAATCATGCTATAATGGGGGGCGCCTGTACCATAAAAACTTATTACCAAAATCGATGAAACAATAACCTTGAGCTTGACGATTTTTTTACTCTGATTATGATAATGTTTTATTTAATAATAACCAAATGGTAGGGTTGCATATTTGTGTGTATGTATCTTCACTTGGTGTAATTAAATTATATATATATATATATATATATATATATATAAATTTGTAATACTGAAAACGAACAAAAAATTTGTATTATCGGCAGCTGTTTAGCTCAATGGTAAGAGCAATGCTATGTTGGAGCAGTTGCCCTATTAGTCACAGGTTTGATTCCTGCAGCAGCCCCATTTTCTTTAATTGTTTATCCAATTTACATTGTCTAGGTCATATGATATCATCAGGATTTATGAGAAGATTTATATGTATATATATATATATATATGTGTATGTATGTATATATATATCTTCTCATAAATCCTCAAGAGAGAAAAAAGGCCAGAAAAGGATTTTATTCTGAAAATTCCTGACTCAACCGAACAAGCATTCATTTTAAATAATCAAGTTAGAAACTGACCTATGAAGATGTTGACAATATTCGTCAAATACTGACACAACTTTTTGTGTAGGTGGTGTAGCATATAGATAGCTATGTCGGATCTGTAACCTGATATATTAGCCTCAAAAGATTTGACTCTATATTTATCCAGATTTTCACTGTGGTCAGTTTTACTTTGCATACTTGTAAAATCTATTATCTCCACTCGTGCACTTTGAAGTCTGCATTTTTTGTAGTTTATTTTTCTTCCGTATCATTTATTCACTTTAGCTGTACGCCCGCTCCCCGACTTATGACCGGGTTCCTTTCTGACTGGCACGTCGTATCTCGAAATGGTCGTAAGTCGGAAAAATATTATTTTATTATTTTCCTCATCATTTTTTTTACCTATCTTTCATTTTTTGAATACTTGGCAAATTGCTTTGTACATTACTGTACATAACTGGCACCGTTTTACATCTACATACATGTGCACATGCTTATGTAATCCTATCTCATACGCACGTACAGCCAATATATATGCTATTTACATAGTATGTATCTTTCTTTTCCAATGTACAAGAATCATTTTTATACATTTTATACCACTAATACAGTTCCTACACACACGTACGACCAAATGAATGTTAATATTTACTTATATTTTCTGTATTTAGAAGCATAACTTTCATTTTCACATATTTTGGTCGTATGTATGGAAGGTTGCGAGTCGAGTCGATTGTAAGTCGATGAGCAAGTCTAGTAATGTCCGAACCTTGTGGGATACCCCAGTTCACACACAATCACTGAAGTTAAGCAACATCCAACCTGGTCAGTACCTAGATGGGTGACCATCTGAGAATACCAGCTGGGTATCAAGCAGTGAGCCTCCTGTGGTGATTCTGTTAATCCTCTGAGGAAGAGACCGATCTTTACACTACGCTCAATAATGCAAACCGGAGCCCGTCTCCCCCCTCCTGCCCCTCTACCAAAACCTCGGACTGGCCTGGCTGCAAGCAGCGAGAAATGAATGAATGACTTTAGCAGTGCCTACCGATATGTCTGGCTGTCTCTCCTCCCCCTCAAATTCTTCCAGCCATGATCCATAGTATTTAGGACAACACTGTATACTTTCCCTTCCCCTGAATGAAATAAAGAAAAAAGAGTAGAAAAACAAGAATTAGCAATTCCATACAACGCTGACCATGTGCAGTCGTGGCTAGAGCTGAGTAGTTATCGAAAGTAGCTGTTAAAGTGGCAAGACATAGCAGTGCACAACACTACAACTTAGTATGGGAAGGTGGCTGAGATTGTACTGCAGACATCGGTTCCAAATATATCCGCAAATTATTGAGAGTGTGTTGCCGTTACAGTAATACCCCACTTAACACTATCCTGTTTAGCACTGATTCGCTAGAGTGCTCTTTTTCCGACATCTTTTGCAATAGATTTAGTTATGTTGAATTTCCAAAATAGATAATGACTCGCAACCGTTGTCGATAAGTGAACAGCCGTAGTGAAAAAATTTGATGTTATGTTAAAGAAAGGAAAAATTCCAATCAAGAATAAATATGATCAGAATAAATCCTACTTATGACATCACTGGTGTTTTCTACTGGGGAAACATCTAAATGTGTGTAGAAACATCTAGATTTTCCAGAATGTAGATATTTTTATACACATTTAGAAGTTATTTCCACCGGAAAACATTTGAGATAGCATAGACAAAACATGTAGAAACATCTAGATTCTGGAGAATTTAGATGTTATAAATAAACCTCCCGAAAAGGTCCAAGAAAGCTTATATTCAGAAAATCCAAAAAGCTTTTGTTAGCGAAGATGGGGGGGGGGAATCTTCTGAAGGGGTCTAGTAGAAAGCTGATAACCATTTTCAACTTCGTAGACATGACGGTATGGCCAGGAGCACTTGAACACAAACACATGCACTTATAAAAAGGGATTGAATCCTTTGCCACTTTTGGTGGCTATTGTGGTTCAATAATTGGCAACATAATCGTTAGTCTCCAAAATAACTGTATACTGTACTCTTTGGATCATATATATTAACACTTTCTGGTAATTCATCATCTCCAGAAAGTATTTGCCAAATAAGATACACTACACTAATCTGTTCCATCTTGTTGAGATTCACCGACAGCACTGTATATTTTTAAATGATCCCAGCACAATCTCTAATGCTATGTTATAACGACTCTATATACTGCTGTTTCATTTAAACCTGCATTTTTTAGGAACATATGAGATATTACTTTATTTATCAAATCACCATAGCCCCACAAATGGCCTGCCTGACAAACCAGCCAAAGGGCTACAGATTCTTCTGTCTTGTGCGTCTGTGTATGTCCCCGGTTGCTCTTGGTCATATTTTGGGGGCTACAACCTTGAAAATTTGCAGTAGTACACTACAAGGCACTATCTGAAAAATTCTTTTTTTTTCTTTTTTTTTTTTTTCTATTTTAAAAAAAAGACTTTGGAACCAACAATCCCCAAATCTTGTGCTGGTATTTTTTTTTTCTAAATAGTCAGTTCTGGTACATGTGTAGGCTATGGTGATTCATTTATACAAGTTATGGATATTTTAATTTTTGCTTTTTTTTTTTGTTTGTTATTGCTGATTGCTTCATAACACAACTAGATTGGTCCTATCTTGAAACCTTCAGTGGTTATTTCTGTTTGGGAAAAGCATGAATCCATCTCTTCTATCCCCCCCACCTATCTATGGGTAAAATAACAGGGCAGACTGGGCTCTCTAGCTTTGCGAAGGTAACCAGTCTAGGAGAAAGACAATTCTGATCCCAAACCAAGGCTCTCCCATCCCCTTAAGGCTATTCTGGCAGCTCCTGCAGCCAAACTGATCCCAGCCATATCAATTTGGATTACACCAGCAAAGCCGAGAAGGAGATCCTGTCATCTCGGCATTTCAGAATCCCAATGAGTTTTGCCCCAGACTTGTGCCCCTGGGGAGGTCACTTCAGTGTCATTCTATTTATTATCGATTCTATATTTTTTTTACAGATATTTAGAACTGTCTATTTCTCTTTCCTTTTAGAAATTGTCATCATAGGTTTCTTTCAGTTATCAAGTTGGCCAGGCTGGCTATATATGTATGATGTGTACAGGCCACATCGATGGAGCTAGAGGGCTGAAAATGTCAATATTTATTCCTTATGTTCAGTAAAAACATTTTTTTTAAACCCCTCACTTCAAATTAGTTTTTAGTGGGGGGTTCAGTTTATAATATAAGTTTGTGCTAAATTGATTTTTAGTGATCACTGCGCAACGAAAGGTGAGAGAAGTAACTTTGTAATTGATCCCCCATTTTTCTAATTTTCTTAATTGATCACCCCCAACTTGGCATGCTGCCAAAAAAGGTTGGTTACGTGACTGTTTCCAGTGAATGACTAACCAGACCTGTTTTATTTTCATTTTGTGTGTGTGAAAACTATTTACAATGAATAAGTTGAGAATTCCTGCATTACCTTGTACTTCTTCACTCATCGCACTGACAGCAGCCATTACATTCACATTTTTGCTTTTAGAAAAAAATGATCCGTTTGTGTTCTCAACTGCAACGAAAGTCGACAGTTTTCTGAATGCCAGAAATTTTTCCGTTCAAACCAAATTTGAATCGGTTCATAGGATTCATAAGAAGAATTTGAGAGAGTGAGCAAAGAAAGAGGAATTTTTTTTTATTTTTTTTTTTACATTGCACTTCGTCATATTGTTCAGGGTTTTTTTTTAATCAATCATCGAAATGAAAAAATATTGAAAGAACAAAAAAGAAGGGAAAAAAAATAATTGAAAGCAGACTATGCAGTGTTTATTACTAACATTTACTCTCTATATATAGTCTAGAAAGCTTTACAGCTTTAAACAGTAAACTTTAAAAAACTTTTACATTAGATTTTTTGGTGTCACTCCAGTCACCCATTTCCCAATATCTGTCAGTGCAATCAATGTAATTCATGTAATTTCCTTCAGTGTTTTTTCCCTTTGTTTCCTCTCTATATATGTATAACCTTTTCCTAATGGATTATATTGTATTTTGGATGATATTTTTTGTTTCTTTATGCAATGATCATTTATTTTTGTTCAGGGTGTTTCAATGGGGATTAATATGGAAAATCGATTGGAAACAAATGGTTTTATTACAGAAACAAATGTAGACTAAAATTGTATTCATAAAGTTGCAGGTTGTGAACAGTCTGTTCTTTTTCTTGTTTTTGTTTATTTATTATTATATTTTTTTTTTCTAATAGATCTTTTTCCCTTTGAAAACTCGTGTGTGTCTTCCTATACTTACGTGGATGAATTGATAGTTCGTAGACTGACATGTAGTTGTTAGCTGAATTTTGGTTCGGAATTTTCACTGTATAATATTTGATCTATGTGATTAATATTCACCACTGAATCAAGTGAACTGACAGGGCTATAGATTATGTCAAAAAATAAATAACTGATGCTTATCTTCATCATTAGGCTACGGACCGATTAATGCATGTGTCTAAAAACATACCATTAGGCTATGAACTTATTGATGTGGCACACACACACACACACTCACCTATCAATGAGTCTTTTGCCTAATGATGAAAAATTATTTATTAGACACATCTGGTATTTATTTTTCAACAGAATCTCCCTCCTTGTCAATACACTGAATTCAGTGGTAAAAATTAATCATAGATCAAATATTATACACATAGAAAAAAAATACGCAAATTTCACAAAATTATCCAGAATTATCTAAATTTCATCTATAATTATCTGGATTTATATTTAGTATCTAGGTCCTTATTTTCAGACAGATGGACAGACATTTGATGAATTACAATAAGATTATTCATTTATTTATTTCATTGTTTACATGTTTTTTTGCATTTATACAATATTTAGAATGTATTTAATACATTGTTTACTAGGTTATTATTATGATTTTGGGGGTCCCAATATTTTTATTTGGAATGAATACTGAAATCCCATAGGTTTGATTATTCACTTAACAAATTTACTTTTAACAAGATGTTTTGTGGAACATATTGTCCCACTGGGTCATGAAATACTGTAGCCAACAGTAGAACTTGAACTAATGGACATGACCTGATTGTCCAATGATGTTCATGTTGGTTTCTCTACCATCTGAATCACTGGCAGACATGAATGAATGTCATTTTAACTGCATTATGAGTATTTGTTTCAACTAATATTTGGGGAATTCACTTGATGCTCACTCAATTTGTGTAACTTGGAGGTATGGAGTGATGAATACTGAAAACTATTACTATTTCTACCCCATAATAGTTGTTATGTGTGTGACAACTGGGCATGCAAATGGTATTACGGTAACAGCGACTGGAGTTCAAACTCTGATTCGAGCTGGTTATGTTCACCTCATGCTGAATCCTTTGGAAATGCATGAATCCATCTCCAGCTATGGTTAAAATAGTAGTGTGGATTGGGCTCTCTAGCTTTGGGAACATAACCAGTCTAAGAGAAGGACAACTCTGATTCCCAAACTAGGGAGTGGTACTCTCTTGAGGAGGTTTGACGCACAATTTGACGTCCCTCCAGCAGCTCCTGTAGCCAAGATAATGCTTTCCTCTGGACTTCAAAAAAGCCAGGAGGGGGATTTTGAAGACTGGGCATACCAGGATCTCTGTACACTTCATCCAGGCATGTTCTCTGTGCCATTGTCTGTTGGGACAGAATGGAGACCGTTTGTGACAACCAATATGGGACTGAGGAAGAACAATTTTAATTTGTTGATAAAGTTCATTTTGTATATTTTGCTGCTTGTGGTAATCTCTAAATGTATTTTTGATTTCATCTTCCATGTGTATTGTGTGTTGTGGAGGTGGAGACATTAGTAAATGGCTTGATGCCTATATGACAGACAGGCTAGCCATGGACTTGAGCGTTTCTGCATGCCTTTGAACCAGTGCCTACGATGGCGTCCTCTTGCCAGATCGAAGGCTGTAAATGCAGGCTGGTCAGTCACTAGTCTTATCAGGTGTCCGAACCATTTAATTTTTCTGGCATGGATGAATTTATGGACTGGTATTGCTCTGAAGATTTTTCTGATTATTTTTCCTTGCTGATTAAATGCCTCCTTGTCTTATCTGCTGCTTGTCTAAATGTGTTTATATGAAATGAAATTGAAAAACAAATTACATGTGTTAAAAATGCTTTCATTTCTTCTTCTTATTCCAGAATGCGAGAATTAGATCGGGAACAAACAGAGAGTTTGATAAATGCTGGTGATATGGCTCCAAAGTCCGAATCCTGACACTTGTCCCTGGTGCGGACATTCTTTTGTAAATATATTTCAACTTGTGTAGATACCAAAAATTTGTAAGAATTTTAACAAGATGACCACTCAGATTGTTAGCACATGGACATCAGTACCAAAAATGAAATTATGGAAAAAAACAAAAAAAAAAGTTGAACTCTTCATGATAAAATGCATATGCATTCCTCCTGATTCTTTGGATCTTAGCTTATCTAAATGTTTTATTCCAAGAATAAAAAATATATATATATATAAAAAAAGAAAAATCAGTTAGTTTTAAATTCACTTCTTTGGAATTTATTGTTTTTAATGGTTTTTTTTTTTCATGATGATGATTTTGATGACGATGATGATGATGATGATGATGCCTGGAATTCGCAGTCTTTATTTCAGTGCCCATGGGTGGGTACCTGGTACCACTTTCCCAAGGATGGCGGGGAGGCTGGGCAGAAGGATATATTCCACGTGGGGGGCAAAAGGGATGTATATCCGGATGTTGGTTGTCAGGTAAGGGACTAGGGAGTGCTTCTGCTGTGGCTCGTCCTAAGCTGTCACTGTTCATGATGACTTCCCTGATCCCCGGCCTCTATAAGCTTTCAACTTTCAAACCTTCTCACCCTTGTTGGGGAGGCCTGATCCAAGGGAGGGGGGATCAAAATGCTCTTTTTCCCCCTCCCTCCAGTCGGCACCCTTGTTACTGTCTACTCTTGCTTCCTTTTCTTTCACTCTTTCTCTCTTTCTCTCTCTTTCTCTTTTTTCTTTCCCCCTCTCTTTTACCCTCTCTCTTTTTCTTTTCCCCTCTCTTTTTTTTCCCCTCTATCTTTTTTCTACCACCTCTATCTTTTTTCTTCCCCCTCTCTCTTTTTTCTCTCCCCCTCTCCTTTCTATCATTTTACTTCCCTTATTTCTTCTTAGTCCCATTTCATTCCCTCTATTTTTTTCCCTCTTATTTTTACTCTTTTTTTTCTTTTTTTTTAGATGTGTCTTCACACTTCTGTATAAGAATGTTTGTCTGTCCCCATCTAAATGATATCATCTGTCCTTTCTTTATTCAATTCTGGTGACAGAAAAATAAATATCCACTGTTTCACTTTCAGTGGTATGTTCTTTGTTGTTCTTTGTCATCCAAGAACAATTTAAAAAAAATTTTTTTTTAAATCAATTCTCGCAATAGAAAGAATAATTTTTTTTTTTTCTTTTTTAATCAATTCTCGCAATAGATATAAAATTACCTCATCAGCGCTCACAAGCATGGGATTATAGATGAAAATTTTTTATTTTTCAAAAAAAATTTCCAGTTATAATTTGTATAATTCCTAGTTTCCTTTCTAGCGGTTCCCCTTTCAGTGGTCCTCTTTTATCCACGATTTACCTTCCAGAGGGCCCTCTGCCCTTATCCACAGTTTTTTTTCAGTGCCCTGTCCCCTGTTCCCTATACACGGTTTCTCTTTCAGTCTTATGTGGACACCATTAGAATTCCACTTTTGTTTCTTCTACTCTTCACTTCTCTATTTTTCTCTCTTTTCCTCATTTCTCTTCCTTCCTTCCTCTCTTGAAGTGAGTGAAGCCACTTTGGGCGCTTGCCGCCTCTATGTCTATTCCACATATCGCAAACCAGAGCCGAGACAGAAACTTGTGATATGTAGAGCTTTGGCAGGAATGGTTTCAGCCATAGCCAGCATAAGGGCATCAACTAATTAACTCTCCCTCTTTCCACTCATTTTTTTTTTTTTTTCATTTTTATCTGCCTTCAGATAAATAATCCTTACTTACTAAGTCTTACCACCCGCCACCTTCATTAGTGAATAATTGCTACCTATATGCACATTTTTATCTACAATATGCAGTTTCTTTTTCAAAGGAAAAAAAAGAAAAGAAAAAAAAGGGCAAAATTTTATTTCAACTTATTCTTGTATCATTCCTACAGCCACAAGATATTTGTTCAAAAAGAAACGGTTTTTGATTGATGCTTCATTTAAAACAGAGAAACTTATTTTTTGCTTATATTGAATACATGCACTCGACCTTAAAAAATTTCCTCAATCCACCACAGTACCAACCTGGTTGTGTAATTTAAAAAAATTTTCATCAAGCTAGGGAATCCCACATCTTGAAACTTACCATACTTCCTGGCTGATAAGAAACATTTTTTTTTCCCACAAAAAATACTTAAATAGATAATCATAAGAGTCTATCTTACCACTTGTAGCAGCTTATCAACCAGGAAATATGAAAATTATTTTCATTGGTAATCAGAACCAATTAAGAACAAAATTTACTGTTACTCTTCAAACCTACATGATGCAATTGACTTGAAAATATCGGAAGTTAGAAATATAAAGAAATTGGTTATCCTTGCCTTTCCTGGGCTGAGAGAGCCTTAGCTAGGAAATAGCTAACTTAGCAATATAGCTACTTCTGGGTTGTTGTTTTTTTTAGTACACTATCATTTTGAATAACTTCTGGCACTCTTTTCATCATATGATTAAATAGAATTAGATTTTTTCTTTGACTTCAAGGAGAAATTTTTTTTTGGTATATTCATTTTAAATAACTTTTGGAGTACTTCTCATCTCTTACATAGATAAAATTAGTTTGTTTCTTTGAGTTCAAATACAATTTTTTTTTGGTACATTCATTTTAGATAACTTCTTAGAGTACCTTCAGTCACATAGATAAATAAAGTTAGATTGTTTGTTTGACTTCAAATAGAATCTTTTTTTTTGCATACTCATTTTAGATAACTTCTGGAGCACTTTTCATTACATGATCAAATTGTTTCTTTGAATTTTTTTTCAGTACTCTGTCATTTTAATTAACTTTCCTTTTGTTACACTGTCATTTTAATTAATATTTGAGGTGCGTCCTTATATTCTCTATATTCTTATTTTCCTTATATCATATGAAATAAAATTCTTTCTTTAAAATAAATTGCATTGTTCTTCCTTTGACTGAAAATAAAATTGTTTTTTTGTTATACTTTGATCGTTTGTTTGATTGTCTTGCCTTGCTTCTTTGAAATAAAATTTTTTTGTTATAAAAAAAAAAGAAAACCAAACCTATAACCCTATCCGCCAGTAAAA
Organism: Thysanoteuthis rhombus; assembly: GCA_963457665.1. Classification (NCBI taxonomy): domain Eukaryota; kingdom Metazoa; phylum Mollusca; class Cephalopoda; order Oegopsida; family Thysanoteuthidae; genus Thysanoteuthis; species Thysanoteuthis major. The sequence continues at coordinate 31,063,235 of OY735206.1, forward strand.
CTATCACAATATCATAACCACAACCGTAAATATTGAACAGAAGTTGCTATATTGCTCAAGTTGAATGGAAGTTTTATCAACCCCAACAAAACAAGGATAACCATTGAATAGTTTGAAAAGAAAATATTCAGCATAAAATGTTTTTGGCTCCATAGGATGAAAAGAAAACTATTGCAATTATAAAATGCAAATCATAGATGGCTTTCTTGTTTAGCATATGAATACTTTTTTTTTTACGACTAAATATTTATACAATACATGAGTATGATTCTCAAGCTTCTTAATATAATCATACATATGATGAGCTCTTTATTGAACAGTTATGTGTGTTTAGAATATTTCATATATATTTTGATGTTAATTGAAAAAATTTATCAATAAGTAGAGTTAACTGATAGAATGCTAGATAGATATTCATTTACAGCTTTGAAAATTCAAGTTGTAATAAAAGCTTGGGAAAAGCTTGATTCCAACTGTCCCTGTATTTTGTTCTCATCACCAGTCATCTTGAACATGGTTTTACCATTTGAATGCCACAATAGTAAAAAAAAAAAAAAGAATAGTTCATGGATAATCCATTTTCCTATAATTACCTACTAAGGCACTAGTGGCAAAACTGCTGCTATAACCAGTGTTAATTTTGACAGACATGTCACAATGGGTAATTAACTTGTCTACTGTGAATGGTTAAAATGGGAAAAAAACATCAATTTTATATAATGGACTAGTTGGTGTCTTTATTCCAATAGGCACTTATCTCTAAGCTTTCTGGGCGGCTCTCATGACCACCCTGTTCTAATTTTCATTAATTTTCATTTTGTAGAATTTTGAAAAATCTTGATAATCTGGCAGCTGAAATGACTCATGATACAACATAGATTTATAGCTACCAAAGTTATAGAAATATATGTAGTTTGAGAATTAAATTTTGAGTGAAATTTACCAAACAATTACTTCTGATTCAAATAATGAATGGAAATAAAAATACAGATTTATAGACCCTCCTTAAAATTGTTTAGAAATATTTAAAAAATTCATTTATCTCTTTTCTTTCTCTCTCATTATTTTTCCTTTCTTTCTTTCTTTGCAGTCTATGTAAAAAAATACTTTTTAAATTTTTTTCTTGAAGCATTGTTGCTTCAATCAATAAAACTTGAAATTACTAAATATTTTGAAAACTTTAAAACTTTCAAATGTGCCAATGAATATTTAATCTGAGTTGGTTTATAAATCATAGAAAAAATTCCAAAAAATGCTGGTTAATAAGGCAAGGTATAATTTACGATCTATTTCATTTTTGCTTATTCATTTTCTTAACTGTTATTTGTTATCATTAGATATTAATAATACAGTTATTGTTATCATTTATTATTATTTAATCTATCATTTCTTGCTATGATTACTTTTAATAGGATCTGTCCAGTGTTACAAGGTAACTTTATTTTGAATTTTCAAGATTTTCAAATTCATTCATATAATTATTCTTATTGAAGAAGTAGATTATTAACCCATTTACTGCATAAGGTGATGAAGAGTAATAGTTATCCATCGCAAGATAAAAGCCCTGACTCACAGATAGAACTGAGTTACCATCAACCATAGTGACAATGGAAATTATGGTTCTTCCCAGTTAGTTGGTTATTACTACTGTGGGCCTTCTTACCCTTTTTTTCAAAGATTAATAATGATATATCGATTTCCCAAAGTAGAATAAGTTGCAAATATTATTACTATTATTATTATTATTATTATTATTATTATTATTATTACTATTCTTAGTTTGATTTTGATTATTTATTTTGAGAATCATTATCATTCATTACATTAGTATAATCCTCATTCATTTACCCATCTATAACTACTATTGTTATTTTCATTGCTATTAATGCTATCAAAAAAAAATGTACCAAAAAAATATTCTTTACACTGTTATGAAAGAACAATAAATATTGGAAAGCTTGCTAAATAAAAATGTAGTCTCCATTGTTGCTTTTCTATTATTTATTTGGGAGGAAAACAGTTTAACGTAAATTTTTAAAAACAAATCTTAACTTTTGGGTCTTCTTTTTTCTCTCATGCATATCCAGAACTGTATAATATTTATCATGAGCAAGTGGTAATTTATTTATTTTTACATATTTCTAAACATTAGTTGTTGGTAATCCCCTGAAATCTCTCTACACACACAAACACACACACACTCACGCACACACACCTACATGATTGATATATAAACACATATACACATATATATATCCCTTTTGTATTTTTATTTTTTTATAAGAAGTTATGTTTATATGATGTGTGCGTTTATTGTTTCTTTGTACAAAAAAAAGGAAAAAATTGATTCAATTTTTATTCAATAAAATTGATAAAAAGACCAAAAAGTAAACAAAAAAAAAAATGAACAAAAAGGTTTGTATGACTGAATGATTTTTGAGTCTTGGACTCCATGTTGGTTTGATGTTCAAATCCAGATTGTATTTTTTGGCAACATAGATTGATCTTAGACCAGTCTTTCACTCTCTTTTGTAGTAATCAATCTGCAATAACTGTAATAAATTCTATAATCAAATACTCAAGTCTTTCTTTCTTTTTCTATTTGTTGTACAGTAATACCCTACTTGGCGCTACTCTGTTTGACACTAGTTAACTATTATAATCTTTTTCAAATGTTTTCCATATTAAATCTAATGTTAACTTTCTAAAATAAATGAAAATAAAAGACAGCCTCACAAGCAGTCTCCAAAATAACTGTATACTCTACACTTTGGTTAGAGTGCCATCTGTATAAGAACAGACACAATGATTCATCATCTAGCATTATACCTTAACCCCCAATGATATTTTACCAGATACAGTAGGGTATTACTGTATATTATTTAAAAAATGATTTCATTTGAAATTTGGTGGAAGAAAAGTTTGTAAAAACACACTCATGAAGTAGAATGCTGATGACGAAACATCACATTATTCATGTTAGAACATGCATCTTTATTGACCGAGACTAAAGGAGAATTTCTCAGGGCTTGTCATTTTTTTCATTCTTTTCTTTTGAAAAAGCCATGCAATGTACCAGTGAAACTTTTTGTTCTCACGTTTATTACAGTTAATAATACTACCATCTGTTTCTTGCCCAAGTGATGATATATGAGTCACAATTGCCAGTCACCTTGATTTCAGGATCAGGGAAGAAAATGTCAGATTTCAAACTTGGAAAGATCATATTTTATTTTGGTTAATACATTTGTACAGTATTCCTTTAAACTTTTTAATCGTGCGGAGGTTGTGAGAATTTCAAAAATATCAGTCACACGTCATTCTTGACATAAGATGAGTTCAATGGAAAAATTGAAAAAAAAACAGAACAAGAGTTCAATCATTGCAGTTGCCTCCTTGTCACCGAGAATGACGAAGATCCTCAGTGAAGCGCAAGCCTACGTTCCTCCCTGAATTGTAAGTGCAAATTTTGAAGAAAGAAAAGATTCTGTTCACTGTAGCTTTAATGCCGTCCCTTTGTTATTGTATGATGACAAAAATTTGGCTCGCCATGAATTTAGTGATGCATTCTTAACCTTTGAAATGCAGCGTTTAATTGTTTTTCAGTTACAAGATCATTGTCTGATAAATCAGATATGGGTGGCTCATCAGTATATTATACTTCTATGTATAGGGAGTTTTTTTGGAGTGGTGAGGATTGTTATTAAAAACGTAAAAAAAAGGGAGTACTTGATTGAAATAATATTTCAAATGAGGTATACATTATTCAAAAACGTTTGAGGATCACTACATTAGTAATAAGAAAGGTTTGTCACAAAAATTTGTCGAAGAAGCCAAGGTTTATTTATCTTGTTAGAATGCTATAATCAGTAGGTGGTTGAGATGAAGTTTTGGCATTCAAAGCTTCACTCGGACGATATATAGACATTAGTTGGTCTAGTTGAAATTTTGTTTATCTCTATTCCAACAAATGCTTCAGTTGGGTAAAATATCTTTCAGAAATTCTTGTTAGTGTAGTGTGTGTACGAAAAGTTAATTTGATTTATTAAGAATAAAAGACAAACTTCTTAGTTTCAAATGTTCAGGCAAAAAATCTCCTGCATAAAACTTTGCAAACCACTTTTGACTTGTTAGATCACTAACAGTACCTTCTTCATAGAATTCAGATATCTTTTCTTGCATTTTTTATCTTTCTTGCTTATTTTTTTCCATCTTCAGTGTTAAAGTCAGTGAACCAAAATACACTGATTTTGACAATTAAAAAAAAATATACTTACAGTAACAACTGTAGCAATACAGTCAAAAATGATCTATATGAATAAAAACTAAGTGCTCCTAATGCCATCTAATGACTAAAATAGTACAAACCTTTTGGCTTATCCAATACTTGAAGAGAAGCAAAATCTCTGGTTGAAGTATGAATACACTGAGATGTGTCACTATTCGGAGAAGTTAAGATGATTCAGAACTAGTATTTCTTAAATAAAAGAGACCAGATGACATATTTCAAGGAAATTTCTAGATGGGTGATATGTTACATAGAAAAGAGACTTTAGTCTTAGTGACTCCATTCTCACTGTCTTGAAGTCTATTGCCTTACTTCTTCTTCACTTCTGTAACAGGATACAGCATAGCATTACAGATAGGGTGTGGGTGGCATAAATTAGGTGGTTAATACTGAAATCTGAAGTAGCCTCTCCAAAAGGCTGGAGTCTCTAGTGGCCTCTCACTGGCAAGCCTGGCCTTTGATGGATGGAAGGCCAGAATTGAGTCTGACAGGATAAATGAAAGCAAAAAGCTATTTATTCGGGCTATTTATATATGTGGACAGTAGTGGAGACACATCTGACTAGGACTGGGCTTATTATCTAGGCATCATTTTATGAAAATAAAGTGATCTTTCCCATTGGTCAATGTAAGGGAATAAAATGCAAGATGTATGTTTTCTATACCAGTGTATTCTGCCTTGTTGTTTCAGAGCCACCTTTCTCCCAATGTATGCATTATTGTCCACAGCCTTCCTCTTTTTTGTGGCCACACTGGACTGGAATCCCCAAGAAATTATCTCCAAAGAACAAGTAGTGCAACACTTCAACCTAATCTTGATTTTATGAGTTGTTATTTCATAATCATCAACATCATTAGTCTTTTAACGTCTGTCGTTGGACATAGACCTTCCCCAGGATTCGCCACAATTCCCTATCATGGGTATCGCGGAGCCAGTATTTCCTGAATCTGTCGAGTTCATCTCTCCATCTTGTGTTCTGTCGGCCTCGGTTTCTTATCTGATCTCTGGGGATCCATGTTGTGAAACGTGATGTCCATCGGTTGTCTTTCATTCTTGCAACATGGCCACTGTAGTTTTACATGGTTTTCAATCCACTATTTCTGTCGACCTGGTTAAAGGGAAAATGAAGAGGAACATATTTTTTTGTGCTTAAAATTATGCGCCTTAATTGTCAAGATAGCACTAAGTATTGTGAATCACTAGTTCCACACTTTTTCCTAACAATACACTATAGAGCAGCAGTATAGAGCTCTCCACTTTATTGTTTACAATCCAAATTTGAAAACAAATCTTACCCTATAAACATTCTCTGTTGAACACCTTTTTCAAATCTCCTATTTCTAATGATTCATATTACATTTTTTTTTCTTTTTTAGATATCAATAAACTTCTGTCTTATTGGTGAAAGGTAGTTAAAGCTATATTGGCCTTAATATTGATCAAATAAATTGGAATTTATAGATTTTTGTTTTCATTTTCTCCCAGGATTTCTGAAGTAAAGTTTTTATACTAGAAGATAGTAATACCTTGGAGCAGATCAAGCTAGTACATTGGCTTGTGGCATATGTTATAGAAGAGCCCCAAATTTAGAAAAAGAATGCACAAATATTAAAACATATTTATTACTTGCCTAATAAAGTGGTTGATTTTTTTCATTTGATATACAATCAGACAATACAATATGTCTGACATTTCAGTAATGTTATTACTTGACTTTCATTTTGATTCTCGTGCAGCGGGTATGCCTTCAGTTTCAAATATCTTTGTATTTGATGTGTAACTTATGTATCACAGAGATACCCCACTCCTATTTATTACTGCTTGAAATATTTACCCCAATTAAAGGTGATAATTTGCTAAAATCACTAACCTTAAACACTCGCTTGATCAAGTTGAATACATAGTAATAGAGTAAGTGCAGAATTAGTGAATCAATCTTGATGGGCCTGTAATATATACTACTTTTATAATCTGGCAATGGTGATACTCTGTTTAGCTATAGTACTCTTTTCCAAATATTTTTCCCCAAAAATAGAGATAAACAAATATGTCCGTCTCACTAAAAGTAATTTTTTTTTCTATTTTAAATGAATCTAGAAAAGTTTGTTTTTATTGTTTTTGTAAAAAGATTTATGAGGATTGCAATGGATTTCTGTCATCAAAATATGGGGAGGTTGTGACAAATTTCTTCTAACAAAAAGGTGTCACTATTAAAAAAAAAATTGGAAAGGCCTGCAGTACACTTTGGTTAATATGGTATATGTATAAGAATAAGCATATACTCATGTACAATAATTTATCATGTAATATATATATATATATGTATATATATATATAGATCAACACCTGCTGATGAAACTTTTAATTGTAATTTTACACCCAAATAGAAGTCTTTGTAACAAAGTGGGTTATAACAAATGGATGAAACTGACAACTGTATAAACCAAGTCCAGTACATTTTGTATTTCTTATTCATTGATAGTTTTTGTAATGGTAAGCAAGTTAAAAACCACAAGCAAATTGATATTACAGTCAATCCCTTCTAGAGTCATTAGTAAAACGAACACGTATATCTTAGTTGAAATCGATCTGACCAAATACAGTGATACCTTGCATAGCGCAACCCTGTTTAGCACTGATTTGCTAAAGCACTCTTTTTACACCAAAAATGTAATATTCAAATTAAGTAATTCTAAATTTCCAAAAGTTGATGATTATAAGAGAAAGAATCACGGAAAGTCTCCGAAATGAAACTCAGCTGTACACTTCTATTAATGTACCATGTGTACAAGGATAAATACATACATATATGCGAGTGCAATAATTCATTATTTAGCAATATACATTGACACTTAGTGATATTTCACCAGCACCACAAAGTAGCAACCAGATGAGATGCACAGCACTGATCCATTCCATCTTATTGAGGCTCAACAATCACATCATATATTTAAGAATAATTGCTTGAAGAATGACTGAAGAATAATGTTCAAAGAATTAAGGAACAAAAACGGAGATGGGCTAGACACCTAGCTTGAAGAAACAACAGCAGGTTGAACGAAAGGTTAACACAGTAGGAGAAGACCAGGCACAAGATTTGTCAGTTAGACGTGTCAGAGGTCAGTGCAGTTGCATCGACCATGGAAGGAGATGGCTAAGGCCTTTGTCCAGCAGTGGACCCACAATGGTAGAGGATGATGATGATAATGATCTTGTATAGTGCTGCTTTGTTTAGTACTGTATTTTTTTAGAACATATCTTGAGTTGTAATCGAGATATTACTGTATCGATACAGTTTATATACTCTTGGGCCCGCACTGTTTCTTGATTCACAACTATTTTAGATATTCTCAGCAGAGATGACATTTTCTGACACCAAATCTGATTCATGTGTTTGGGAAGATTTCATCTCCAAAGCAATAATTACTGATATAGATCTGTGAAAAAGTCTGATTTTGTCCCTGCCACAACAGCTGTTAAATAAAAAGTTGAATGGCTTTGATTTGAGAGAATTATGATTTTTCTAAAACGAAAGAAAACTGGTCTGGTTAGTTACACAATAAAAACCATCCTGACCAATATTTTTTGTCAGCATGCCGTGTTAGGGATGATCAATTGAAAAATTAGAAAAAAGTGGGGATCAATCGGTAAGTTACTTCTCTTGCAATTTGTTGGGCATAGCATTGTCTGAATTTGAAAAAAAACCCCAAAAAATAAGCATAAATTCTGCCGGATATAAACTAAGTGATTAATTTAGCATTAACTTTCATTGCCCTCTCCAAAAAAAAACTATTTTGGAAACGAATTAAGAAAAAGAAACTTTTTTGCTGTAGACATAATAAGGAACGAGTGTTTAATTTTTCAGCCCTCTAGCTTCTTTGGTACAACCTGTACTTGTGATGTAATAAATACATACATAACCAGCCAGACCAACTTGTAGACTAAACCTATGTAGACAGTTTTGGTTGAGAGTTTCTAATCTTTTTCTCAAGTGCTCTAAAAAGAAAAAAAAGATGAATGGAACGGTCCAGTGTTTAACTGCACAATAGAATGGGACAGGCAAATCCAGTTCAAACTCCAGATGAGACTACGAGTTCATTTCGCACTAATGCCCTTGGAAGAGGCATGTAGTATCCATCTCTTCACCCCTGCCAATATGTCACGGGACAACATAGTGGAGTAGCGAAGTAAAACCTATCACCCACCCGCTGTCTTATTTGTTGAAGGCTTATATCCTGACCTGATTATATAACAAACCTGATTAAAAAAATCTTTTTCATTTTATTTTTTTCATTTTGAAAAAACACTTCAGATCAGAATCTATTATTGAAAGTAATTTGAAAAAATCAAACTTGCGAACAAAAATGTTTCTCAATAGGTTTGTGGATTATAATATAAGTTGAACAGCCCTGGAATGTTGGAAACTTTGAACTTAACCTTTTCCCCCCTGTGCAGAAATTTAGTCGAATTTTATTTCAGACTGATGTAAAAAAAAAAAAAAACAGAGTCAAATTACAACTAAGGTTGCGGAAATCAGCTACAATCTAATGAAAATATCCACATTATCTACTGAAGCTGCCACTAAACTCTCGACAGGGATGGCCGTAGGTACCGGTAACACAGGCAGTTGCCCAGGGTACCAAGTACTACTTATCATACGTTCAAGACAGTTAGACTTTCCGAATACAAATGAGAAATGGGAAAATGAATAAATTAAGCGGATTAAAAACAGTCAGAATAAGAGAATTCCTTTATGTTTGTTTTCCCTCAGGAATATAAGATAATGCTATACTTTAAAGGAAGCTGAGGTTCAGCTTTCCTGGGGTGCTAAGGACTGGCTTTGTCTCATGTTTCAATTTCATAACTGTCATCTGTACATCAACTTTTTGTTGCAACAAAAGTTAGAAATGAAATTGGTTTGTATGCCCCGTTCAAATTCCCCTAACTTAGAGGTAGCACCTCATATAATATATATGAATGTATATATAACAGTGGATTTCACAGTAACTGTGACAATATGTACAATTGTTCTGTTTCAAAGGTTTTACTAAGTGATTTTTATGACTAATATTATAACCAAGGCTAGCCCTTGATACCGACAACACAGTCACCCAGGGTACCAAATGCTAGGGGATGCCTGTCATATGTTTGAGACAGTAGGGCTTTCCAGATACAAGTGGGAAAATTAATTAAATAAACAGAATAATAAACCTTTTATTCCTACGTATTAAATTATCTCACAGTAAAACATTAATGATCAAAATAAAAATAGTACATTAAAGAGTGCTGGAGTTGGGCTTGCCCAGGGTACTAGGTACCCCCAGGGCTGGTCCTGATTATAACAATTTCAGTTAGATTTCAAAATGTAACAGAAAAGTGAGAAAAGATAACTGCGAACTCAAAATTAATGCTCCGTTGGCTAACGACAATTTGAAAATAGGTCACAGCTGTAAACATGGAAAAATTCCACTGCTTTTTTCAGACTTTCCCTTCAACTCTACAGTGATTAAATTAGAAACAGTCAACCAAAAATGTCAAAGAAGGTTTCTTCAGTTTTGATACTGGTCTGGCTGGCTGGCTGGCTGGGTTATGCATCTTTCTTGCACAGAGGCTGGACCAATGGAGCTAGAGGGCTGAACATTTATTCCTCATATCTAGAAAAAAACATTTTTTTTTGTTTTTTGAAAATTCACACCCCCAAATAAATTTTTATGTGACTCCAATTTACAAAATAAGTTTATGCTAAATTGGTCACTTAGACTCCATCTGGCAGCACTCTTGCTTATTTTTTGAAAATTCAGACTTCTTATAGTGATCACTGTCCAGCCAAAGACGAGAGAAGTTACTTATTCATAGATCACGCCTTTTTCAATTTTTTTTTTGATAGATCACCTCAACATGGCATGCTGCCTAAAGACATTGGTCACCTGATGGTTTCTCTTCAGTGACTAACCAGACCTGTTTCTTTTTCTCTTTATCCACATATTTTTAACTAAGTATTCAAAAAATTTTCAAGGTCAAAGCTGATATTTTTTTCTTCATGCCACATTTTTGGGATGATTAAATAGCTCTGCTAATGTTGGAAGTTATATATATATATATAGATATATATCTTTACATATATATATGTATATATATATATATATATATATATCTTTATATATTATATATATATATATATATATATATATATATATATATATATATATATATATATAAATGCATATAAGTATTCACGCCTATCTATCCACCTGTCTGTCAGTTTGTTCCCATGATATCTCCAAAAGTTCTCAATGAATTTCCATGAAATTTTCTGGAAGGATGGGCCCTGCATTATGGGAAAAGTGATCAAATTTTAGGTTGAGTCCAAAATTTTTTTTGATTTAGAGAGAATTTTTTTCAATTAAGAGAGATTTTTTTTTATTCTGCAAGAAAAGAGGTTAAAAAAAATCGAACATTTGATGGAAAGGCTGGATTTAAATTCCAAGGGATGTAAATCAGTATTTGTACCTGTAAAGTTTTATCCCTTTTTTGAAAAATATTTTATTTTCATTCAGTTTTTAGTTAGTGTATGGCATTTGGAAGAGGTATGAGCTCTCTGATTCTTTAATTGGTTTTGAAGCCTGAATATATTTTAAAGATGAAAAAAAAAAGACTCTTTCACTCTCAAAAACTTTTCAAAGCGAATGCAAAAAAATCATCCATGTTGATAAATTTCAAAAAGAAAATTGAAAAACACAATGCGTATTGTTATTATTTTAATGGAATGAAAGTGTAGCAGCGAGAACCTTTAAATTATCCTTCTTATAATAAGACCTAGATTCTGGCTCATAGGCTCTCGTCATTGGTGATTTGGTGTCCTTATTAATACAGATGATGTATCTAGCACAAAATGCAATGAGGGTGCATCAATAAGTCTGCAGCTAGATATTAGCTGAATATGCATCTATCTTATTGACAAGAAAGGAGATTATGTTGAAAAATAAATATTTGTTGTCTGAAATAAATGCTTTTTTCATCATTAGGTGATGGACTTAGTAACAAGCAATAAAAATTTGCTATGCTGTCAGGAGTCATCATTAGGCTTTTATCATCCATCTTTGGACATAGACCATCCCCAAGATTCGTCTCACCTCTCTATCATGGGCGTTGTGGAGCCATTACCCTTTTTAATTTCTCTAGCTCATCACGCCATTTTATTTTCTGTTGGCTTCAATTTTGCATACGATCTCTATGTATCAATGTTGGGATTTGTGATATCCAGCGGTTGTCTATTATTTTCACAACATGACCAGTCCATCGAGTTTTCAAATGGTTTCTGTGATATCTTAGACTTTTAAGGAATGGTAGGATTTTCTTGTTCTTGAAAATTGAGCTTGCTCTGTGTGTTTTCAATTCTCATCTCAATTCCAAGTGAAAAATTCTTTACTCAAAGACTCTCTTTAATCCTGAAATTCGATTTTATCAGCACGAGAACTGGCTTCTTCCTTACCTTGAATTCCAATTTAAAAATATTTCTATCAATATTTTGAGCCCGTACTCAGAATTAAACTCCCATTTACAAACTAATCTCAAATGACTAGTTTATCTTTGCCATCAAAAAATGATGGTAATATTCAAGTAATTTTGCCATTGAAATTATATAAAAGCCAAGAATATGAAGAGAAGGTGTGAAGCTAATTCAATTGAGAAATTGTTGCAAATTCAAATATCATTGGGTACAATCATCTTTGTCTTACAAATAACAAAATGCTGAAAAATATTTCGTTGATGGGTTCTAATAGAGATCGTTGTTCTTGTTTTTTGTGGCTTATTTTGTAAAAATAAATTCAAATTCTGATTCTATATTATGCTATCTTTGCTTATGTTCCAGCACAAAAAAATGATTTCAAAGAAAGTCAAGTTTCAATATGATCCAAAGGCAAGAGTAATAGTATTATAACTTGATATTTACATTCAATCAATGATTCTTGCTAATAGCATTGATAGCGATCTTATTTTAAACCAACATTGATCCATTGACTTGGATAATGGATATTTGTGTCATTGTAGTTCTATGGCTGGCTTGATAAAATTTCAGTTCTATTTATGAAACAGGGCTTTTATCTTACAGTGGATTATTCTGCAATAGACAAGGGTTTTCATCTTGCAATGGATAACTATAACACTTGCAACTTTCTGCAGTCAATAAGTTAATAAACTTATTTTCCAAATGTATCCAATTTTCAATCTTCAGAGGTGAAATACAGATATTCACATTTCCAATCAATGTTTTTTGAGACTGAGAGATTTCTGGATTATCAGTGTTTGGATTAGGAAGGCTTTCAGATTATGGATAATAAGATTAACCCTTTCCATGCACTTTTCATACATAATGTCAAGCTATCAATGACCATTTTGCTTCATGACCGAAGTAATAGTACATTGGTTAACTGGTTATGTTATCATATGACTAAGTGCGGTCTTTTTTCAAAGCACCAGAAAACAAGTCTGGTTAATCAATCAAAAGAAACCGTTATATGACCAACGTCGATAGTCAGCATCCTACGTTGGAAATAATCAATTAAAAAATTAGAAAACGGGTTTATAAATTACTTCTGATCACTGAAAAAAGTCTAAATTAAAAATAACAAAAACAAACATGAACACTGCAAAGCACAAACTAAGGGATCAATTTAGCAAAAACTTACATGGCAAATAGAACCCCCACACACACTCGCACACACATACACAAAAGACTTACTCAATGAGAGAATTGTTAAAAACAAAAAAAAATTATTCCGCAATGTACTAAGGAGTAAATGTTGAAATTTCCAGCCTTCTGGTGCCATCGGTGCTGCTTGTACATACATACGTAGCCAGTCAGACCTACTTGAAAACTGAAGAAACCTATGATGATGGTTTTGTTTGAAGGTTTCTAATCATTGCAAGAAAGAACTTATAACTCTTCCCCTACCAATATTTCTTGAACATTTAACAAGGTTATAAAATATTTTTTTATAACCGAAAGTAAACTTGATTTAACAGAGGATGTCAAGATATATTAAGTGCCTGTCAATCGTATCTGGTAAATGTCAATGGCTGAGTTTTTGAAGGCACTGAGAATGGGCTCGATGAGCCAAGTTCAAACTCCAGCTGAGACAGTTTGTGCTCACTTCACATTAATGCCCTTGAGAAAAACATGTATCCCTCTCTTCCACTCTTCCGAAACGTCATGGGCCTCCATGGTAGGGTAAGGCCCATCATCCTCCCCCCCATGTCTCCCTAATTAGGGAAGAGATGTCTTTGTCCCTTTGACTGGCCTGGTAATCTGGAAGTGGATTGTGGTAGAATGCTCATGTAAAATTAAAAGAGGGTTGAAGAATATTGATGAAAATAATTACAATCTCCCCGTGACACTTCAAGTATAAGTGGAAGATAAAAGAAACATAAAATAAAAAATGATCAATCTGTGTGATTCATGTGCTTCTTAAATGATTCATGATTTCAATCCAGCAGTCTCTCTTCAAACAGCAACCTAAATTATATTTCCATGTCTCACATGTAAACTGAATGTTAATCTTTTATCTTGCATCGACAATACTCTGATAATAGATATATTGTACAATTCTATATACGATCCAGAATTAAGTCAAGATTTTTTTGTGTCTGATTTGTCTTGATAACTCATGCGTACTGACTGTTAAAAAATGGCCATTAAAAGGCTAACAATGTTTTTTTAGCATGTTTTGGTGTTTTTTGGCATTCATTTGAGTCTAATTTAATGCGGAAAATTATTGAATTGGTAATACTGAGGTTGATACCATGAGTTACCACACCAGGTGACACCAACTGTAGGGATTCCGCTGCTTATGCCTCATTTGTATTTGAAAATCTAGTCTAGGGGTCTTCAATGGGTGTGGTACCACTCCCATGCTGGCGATTTGCAATTTAAAGTGGGCAGTAGTTTGTTTCAAAGAAAACTAATGTTCGTGTTAGGTGGATGGTAGCATGTTTTAATCTCTTTAAAATATATCAAAATGGACGAATAAGGTTGAATGCCCCTGATCTAGACAATTATAGATCCAAGCAAAATAGCAATATATGTAGAGTAATACCTTGGTTAGCACTCTACATACATTCCTAAAAAATACAGTGCTAAACAACATGGTATTGTATGGAGTCATTATAACATAGCATAAACAGAGATTGTACCAGCAATCATTCTGAAATAGATGATGTCATTGTTGTGCCTCAACAAGGTAGAATGGATTAGTACTGTTTATCTCATCTTGTAGCCACTTTAAGGAGCTGGTGAAATATCACTTGGTGTTGTTGAATATCATTACCTGATAAATCATTGTGTATGCATATCTGTATGTGTTTATTGTCATATGTATGGCATAGTAACCAACGTGCATAGGATACAGCTATTTCAGAGGGTGTCCATGATGTTGTCTTTTATCCTCATTCATTTTGGAAATTTAACATTATTAAATTTAATAGGAAAAATACCAGAAAAAAAAGAGATGTAATGAATGAGCACTAAATGGGATTGTATAAAGTGAGTTATTACTTTAGTCTATCATTCATCTGACTATTGATGCTGACTGATGGTGATTTGGGATGGTAACAATGTTTATTTAGAGTGATTCATAGCCAAGCAGCGTATTATTGTGCTCTATCATTCAACTGAATATCAATACAAACTGGTGGCAGTTTAGGATGATCACAATATTTGTTTAGGGCCTTGCAGCATTAACTAAGATTCACTACCAGAAAATTCACTTGTTATGCAAGATCTGATCTCAAAGCCTGAACATTGCCATAGACAGATACAGAATAGTGCTCAATTCATGACTCTCTCTAACTCCAAATCACATTTTCTGTATCAAACTAGTGCGAAAGGATCCTTCCAATACCTTGTGTTTTGAATGACTATCAAAGATATTTCAAAAATAAAGATAAAAGCATACAGGTCTGGTTAGTCACCCATTTGAAACTGTCATTTTACCCACAGCATTTTATGTCTGGAGTGATCAATTAAAAAATTGAGAAAAGGGGGTGATCATTGAATAAGTTACTTCTCTCGCCTTTTGTTGGATCACTAAAGAGACTTAATTTTCAAAAAACAAACAGGCACAAACTAGGGACCAATCTAGCATAAACTTACATTGCTAATTGAACCCCCCCACACACACACACTAAAAAAATATATATTTGGGGGGGATTCAAAGCAAAAACATTTTTAATAGACATAATATGAAGTAAATGTTGAAATTTTCAGCCCTTTAGCTCCATTGGTGCAGCCTGTATGTGAGATACATACATAGCCAGACAGACTAACTTGAGAACTGGAGAAACCTATGTTGACAATATTGGTTCTAATAGAGATTTAGCTTGTGAACTTTTGTTTGTAGGTCCCCCAGAATCAATGCATCGTTAATACATTAAGTGTGAATTATTAGAATTTGTCGTTACAGTTCTATGGCTAACTGAATAGAATTTTCATTTTATTGTGATTAATCTGTGAGTCAGGGCTTCTATCTTGCTAACCATTACTCTTCCATACCTTCCATTGTTGTTGGGTCAAGAGCTGCCCTTCTAAGTAAAATGTACTTGTTTGATATTTCTGTTATCAAAACCATAAAAATAGCTGAAGTATATAACTGGGTTTTAATAATTGTGAATTGAGGCCGGCCTTAGGAGCTGCACAGCCCGATTGGAAACTTTTTTTGTTGGACCCCTGGTTAAAATTTGTGGTCTGTAGAATCTGAGAGATATAAATAAATTTTATAGACTTTATATCTCTATGGTACAATGAAAAGCAGTTAAAAATGTGCACCTGAAAATTTTGGAAAGATAGATTTTTACACTATTCTGCAATTGATTAACATCATCTTATTCAAGTACAATAGAAAAAAAAATCCAAGTATAAACAGTATGAATAAACACTGTTAAATCTTTAAGAGTTCAAAATAAAATTGATATTTTCGCTGTTCTTTGTCAAATCTGCAAAGTGGTCTTAGTTGTATGTTTGTAATGTGTTGTCTATTTGACAAAACTAGAATATACTCTAGTGCGGGCCCCCCTCGAGTGTGGGGCCCAATTGGGAGCAATTGGACCAATCGGCTTGAAGCCGGCCCTATTGAAAATTATACATTAATATATTAGTGCTGATTTCAGCCTGTAAAATAAAAGAACCATTTGGAGACATAAAACATATACTTTTTTAAAACTGAAGAGAAAAATGAATGCACATTCATACTTTCATGTTTATACACTCAAGATTAGATCTAAATACAAGTGCCCTCAACATGTGTGTATGTATGTATGTATGTGTGTAAGTACACATGTGGAGGGTCCTGCATCATAACTGATAGTAGTTACAGCCAAATCACGTTAGACACTCAGGTTCTCATACCATCACCAAAGTTAAGCAATGTCGAGGCTGGTCAGTACTTAGATTGGTAACCATTTGGGAATCCCTAGATGTCTTGATTGGCGGGGGATCATATAGAGAGCCTCTTGTGGTCATTAATCCTTCTTGGAGGAGACTGATCCCTACACTGTATTCAATAACTCAAGCCAATGACCAACCCTCTCCTACCCTGTGAATCTTCTGACTGGCCTTGCTATGAGAACATAGAATGAATGAATCCTAGATTAGATCTAAATACAAGTATCCTCAACTATTGTATGAGTGTGCATGAAATACCCCCTTCCCACCCATCTTGGAAACTCAGAGGGTGATATACTTTTGTTGTTGAAATATTGATTTTTATAAAGCCAGATTTCAGGAGGACCGGAAATTAAACAGGCATTATAATAGCTTGCTTAAAGGAAGGGCCGGCCTTCAGAGTTGCTAGGTCCAATTGGAGACATCTTTTGCGGGTCCCACATTCATAGCCAAGGTCTGTAGAATCTGAGAGATATGAATAATGTTTATTATAGACCTTATATCTCTATGGTAGAACTGGAAGCAATCAAAATGTTTGCTTAAAATTTCAGAGAAATACATTTTTACACTTTGCTATAAGTACGTAACATATTAGCTAATTCTGTGAAGTAAAAAAATTTCAAAATATAAACAATAACAACAAACACAACTGACTTTTCAGAAATTCAGAAGAAAATTAAAATTGCTGCTGTTCTCTGTAAAACCTGCTATATGGTGTTAAGTGTATGTTACAGTAGAATGTTGTCTGTATCTGAAAACAGCAGACTAGATTACCCAAGCACATGGCCCCAGTCCTACTTATAGGGTTTTTCAGGAACCATCAACCAAATCTTTCACTAATTCTGTCAAGTGAGTCTAGCGGATTGGCTATGGATGTATTACTCATCCAGGCCACACCAATGGAACAGGAGGACTGAAAATTCAAACTTTCATTCCTTATTATATCTTGAAAAAAAGTTTTTTGAAAATTCAGACGTTTTTAGTCATCACTGCCCAACAAAAGGTGAGAGAAGCAACTTATCCATTGATCACCCTTTTTTCCAATCTTTTATTGATCACCCTCAATAAGGTATGCTTCCAAAAGACATTGGTTGTATGACGGTTTCTATTGAGTCACTAACTAAGCCTGTATTTGCTTATATTTAATAGAAGTTTTGTGCTTAACTTTTCGGGTTGGAAAAGAAAGGTCAAGCAAAATCATGCCACACTCTTACTGAAGTGGCACTTGCTCTAATCACTCAGCAACGATTTGAATCTTG
This sequence comes from Thysanoteuthis rhombus, assembly GCA_963457665.1. Lineage (NCBI taxonomy): Eukaryota > Metazoa > Mollusca > Cephalopoda > Oegopsida > Thysanoteuthidae > Thysanoteuthis > Thysanoteuthis major. The sequence goes on from OY735206.1 coordinate 31,081,221, forward strand.
GCAGACATTATCTGCACCTCTGAATGGGTCTGTACCATAGCATAAATATCTTTTCAAACTCACAATGCTGTTTTGTTGAAGAGTTGTCAGTAAAAGGGTAAAAAGAGCTAATACCCTTGATTAGATAGAAAGCAACCAATATCTTCAAGATTCTTCCTTGGGATTATAATACCCAATATACAGGGTGTGAAGGAAATGTCATGTGTAGACTGTGTGCCTGTGTCTCATGTAGGAAGTTACCTCGATCCGTTGTAAAAACTTTCAAACATCATTACCAATTACTTTATTTTTATTAGATGAAGCATTGTAAACCATTATTATTCATTTTTTACTTCTATTAATTATGATACATACATTTACAGAAAGCACCCTTTTTAGGGATCCTCAATACACTAGTAGGCACTTGAAAACATGTGTAATCATTGCAGTAAAAATATAAGGCTTGTTGAAGAAGAGAATCAACACAAGGTTGATATTTAAAGAAAATGTTCAAGTTATAAGTCTCGAAACAAGAAAGTTTTTATTTTTGATTTAAAATTTGAATATTCTGGATATCATAGGGTAACTGATTCCAAAGTCTGGGTGTTATAAAGCTGAAACTCCTGCACCCATGAGTTTATTCATAAAAACAAGTTCTAATGTCAAACTGTCTAAATCTTTGATGCTGATATGAGCACAGAGTTTTGAGGTATATATATCAAGCAAACATTTGAATATTGTAATTCATCTAAATTTTTCAGTTGTTAACTCAGGCTGACAATCTATTGCAGTGAGAAAATAGCACAGATCAGAAGTAAAGAACAAGCTGTCAGTGAAGGTTGAACTCACACCCCCTTTGCAAGAGGGAAGCCAGCTTCAATGCACCTGCTGCTTTAGTAACTTAGCAATGAAAACTTTGCTGGCTTGTAGAAGTCCAAATCCAACCTTGAAATCTACTCCCTACTCTCACATTCCCTGGACCTTTGTCAGTGAAAGTCAATGAAACTCTCATAGCTGAAGAGTTGGTAGAGCAGCAGATGCGTTAAACCTGGTTTCCCACTGGCAAGAGAGACTTGAGTTCAAGTCTCACCGAGAGCTTATTTCTTGCTTCCGATCAGTGCTGTTTACTCACTGCCATAGACTGATGGTCTGAGTTGAGTTGTGATAAAAAAAAAGCAACTAAAAAATTAATGAAGGTAAATAGTAGTAGAAAAAAATTAACGATCATTACTTGTGGTCAATATAAACAAATTAGCAAAGATAGATGTGGGATGTTTGGGACACGAAGACATTGGCTTTAGAATCATACATTGATGTCTTATAGAATAGACATTCATAAAAAAAATTCTCAGGGAGTATTATTGAAACCATCACATGTTGACATCAAATAGAAGGCTGGGAAAGAAGTAATAAAAACATGATCAAAGAGGCCAGTTCCAGAAAAGACACAAATAGCCCTAAAGAATAATAGGCTCCACAATCAGCATTGTCATAAAAAGATAACTGATACAGGTCTGGTTAGTCACTCAGTGGAAACTGTCATGTGACCAATGTTTTTTTGACTGTGTGCTGTGTTATGGGTGATCAATTAAAAAATGGAAAAAGGGGTGATCAATGAATGAGTTACTTTCCACAATCAGCATTGTCATAAAAAGATAACTGATACGGGTCTGGTTAGTCACTCAGTGGAAACTGTCATGTGACCAATGTTTTTTTTTGACTGTATGCTGTGTTAGGGGTGATCAATTAAAAAATGGAAAAAGGGGTGATCAATGAATGAGTTACTTTCCACAATCAGCATTGTCATAAAAAGATAACTGATACGGGCCTGGTTAGTCACTCAGTGGAAACTGTCATGTGACCAATGTTTTTTTTTGACTGTATGCTGTGTTAGGGGTGATCAATTAAAAAATGGAAAAAGGGGTGATCAATGAATGAGTTACTTCGCTCGCTCTTTGTTGGGCGGTGATCACTAAGAACATTTGGATTCCCCAAAACAACCATTAATGCCACTGGCATCAGGGATCAATTTAGCATAAATGTGTATAGTGAATTAAACACCTCTAATGACCAACTTAGGGGGAGCATTTTCAATAAACCAGAAAGCCGTTTCTTTTAAACATAAAGAAAATATTTAAATTTTCAGCCATCTAGCTCCATTGATGTGACCTCTATGTACGATAGATACATACATACATAGCCAGCTAGATAAACCAACTTAATAACTGGTGAAACCTATGTTGACAATTTTGGTGACAGTTTTGGTTGATAGCTCGAAATAAGTCACTTTGAATAAAGCACATTGAAGCTGTAACATTACTGCCTTGGACTTCCATCTTACACTGGTTGAAATACCAAAAATGACTGTCTATTCTCAAAAGCTTCCTGATGCACACACAGTGGTGGATTATCCATTAGGTTGAGCAGGCTTAAGCTTGGGGACCTGGGAAAGATTGGAATCTGAGCATAAGAATGTTGTTTTTTTTGAGTTAACAAAAATAGTTATTTTTTTTCATACCTGGAATATTACAAATACGACTGTGTTCTCTAAATAAGGCTCCACACGTACAAATATTTAGAAGTAGTACAGGTTGGGGTAGGGGGGTAGCTATGTCAGAGGGAGCCTTACTAAAGCTCAGCCTAGGGGCCAGGTGGTAGATAATCTGTCACTCTGCACACAGGTATTAGTTTTGCAGGGTGAGAAATTAGAAAAGAGTTTGATTCTTAAGCTTGCATGTTTTTTTGACCTGCAACCCCTCCCATTTCCATAAAGCTTGTGATCAGGGTTGCCAGATTGGGCTACAAGGGGAGATAATCCAAGCTTTATCTCCAAGACTTACCCAATGCAAGCATTGGAATAGCATTGAATTTGGAAATAGAAGAGTCTAAAAATAAGGTACAATACCAGCCTCAAAATTTGCTTCATTTCCTAATTCTATGCTATTCCAATGCCCGTGTCAGTTAAGTCTCTGTGATACATCTCTGATTATCTTCTCTTGTAGTGTAGTCTTGTAACTGTGATTGAAATTCATTTGACACCAAATTAAAGAGATTCAAGTTCAAATCCAAGCTTTTGAATGAAGGGTCACTTTATAGTGGCTGCACTGAAAGGGGATGGAAGAATTTTGATTTACTTGAACTGAAGGAAGTCTGAGATAAAGCTATTATTATGTAACAGTGGTTTGAACTTACTATTAATGGTTTACAAGATAAACATATTAATTACTCTACTATGGTAAGTGATTAGTGAAGTGCAGAGATTATATTGAACTAATTTTTCATCATTGTTAATTAATACTTCAACTCAATCAGACCAGGAGCGCACATATGTATGCTTCAAAATTTTGCTGACATTTTGAATATGATAGCTATTTTGTATACATAATGAGGTCACATGACCATTATATTCACCATAAATGAAATCCATATCTTATACCTTCAAAATGACTTGTTAATGATTTCTCAGAGTTTCTTAGAAAATGAGAAAAATTATATCCATTCATTATGTTCATGCTTTGTAACCCTTGAAAAAAACCAGGCCTGAATGAACTAAAACTCTTATTATTGAACCATTATAGTCACTGAAGATGATTAAGAGTTCTATCCCTTTTAATACGTACAAGTGTTTGTGCATTTTAGCGTTTTGTCTGCAAACTTGAAAATCGGTATCAGTATTCTGCTAGACCCCGGATAAAAATGTTATTTTTGATTTTTGGAAAAAAAGGCCTTTTTGACCTTTTGGAGGCCTTCTTGTATAACATCTAGATTTATCCACAATCTAGATGTTTCTAGATGTTTTTAAAACTCTATTTTAGATGTTTTTGCATGGAAAGCACCAATGATGTCATAGATAAAATTCATTCTGACCTTATTTATTCTTTGATGGAATTTTTTTTTACATGACTTGGAATTTTGATGCTATGGTTGTTCAGTTATTGAATGTAATGGTGAGTCACTTTAATTGTTGTTACAATTATTATTACTATTATTCTTGCAATCATCAACATCATCACCATCATGATATTTTCCTTCCATTACAAAGGCTCATATCAATAGTCTTTGGTACATAAAATCTAAAAAATCATACATACACTTATGGTAAAAAGAAACTGACTCAGCTACTCATCAAATTATAAGATAAGCTTTATCTATTTATCTACTTATACAATGTATCAAATGTATTTCCATATTTCTTGTCTCTAACACTTGTCAAGGGAGATAACTAATAAATGCTAATTAAATAATTGTAAAATAGTCTCCCTAACTTATTTTTTTTCTCTTTTGCAAGTACGTAGAAAATCCGGTTTCCCTTTGGTTGAATATAAACAAGAAAAGACAGATCTAGATAATGTTTCTGATATTTTTCAAGAACAAAGCAATTGTGAAAATTACTTAAATACTGCCATCATTATGCTATTTGAATTTTTCCTTAGTTAAACGTTACTGGTCTGCTCTGATAGTGTAATGGTTAGCATGTCCGCCTCACACATGGAAGGTGCCTGGTTAGATTCCCAATATGAGCAAAGAGTGTAGAAAACTCTTTATCAGGACAAATTTCCCTGAGCACTCAGCAGCTAATTGAGTACATTCTAAGCTGTGTAATTACATCCTGCCCAGGGGATTGTCATAAAACTTGTCACTTGAAACTTGCAAGGATCATCAAGTTGACACATGCAACAGAAACATTGTCGTCATTGGCTGTGTCATTGTCATCATCATCATCATCAACATCATCATCATTTTATTCAATTTTTTCTGAAGCAGCTTATCAATGTACGATTCTTGTAAACCATTACTAAAACTATCAGTCTTCATTAGCTGTTCCTTAAATATGTGCTACTTGACTTGATTTACTCCAATGAGTATTTAAAACTATAAGAAAACTGTCACCACACCAAAATTGTCGACAAAGGTTTCTTCAGTTGTTAAGTTGGTCTGGTTGGCTGTGCATTTATGTATCATGCATACAGGCTGCTGCAATGGATCTGGAAGAGTGAAAATTTAAAAATTTACTCCTTAATAATTATGTTGAAAAAAAAAGTTTTTGTTTTTTTAAACCACATGCCCTTAGGAGCTTATTTTTAGGAGGGGATCCAATTTGAAATATAAGTTTATGCTAAATTGATCCTTGAGTTTGTGTTTGACTGAATTCACTTTTGCTTTTAGAAAATTCAGACTTTTTAGTGATCACTGCCCAGCAAAAGGCAATAGAAGTAACTTATACATTGATCACTCCTTTTTCCAATTTTTAATTGATTCCCCCCAACGCAGCATGCTGGGAAGAGACATCTGTCACTTGATGGTTTCTACTAAGTGACTAACCAGACCTGTGTTTTTTTATTTGTTTCGTGCTATCCAACTGGCTGTAACTAAAATATCTTCAAAATTTGATCATTAAATTTGTTGTTTACTCTTATATTCTAAGACTGAGGATGTAATTGAATTTGGTCATCCAATGTTTCTCTAATATTGTTTATTTGAAATTCAATCTGGATAAATGCAAACATATGCATATTGGATGATATTACCCTGACACTGACTACAAGTTCTCGCTTTTGGGGAAGGAACTAAAAATGGTGAAGGAAGAAAAGGATATAGGAGTGATTATAGACGAGGAATTTAGATTTGACAAACATATGAGTGAAAAAAATTAAAAAGCTAGTTGAATGATGGGAGTTATATAAAGAATATTCCAGCATCTGGATGAGAAAACCTGTCCTTCTAAGTGCAATGGGACAGTGCTGCTGCTGTGTGGACTGCTTCCCTACAGCTTCTTTCATGTGCACATTGCATGCCTTTCAGTTTGCAGGTCTGTCTCTTGGTTAGGTTCCATGTTTCAGCTCCACACGTGACTATTGGGAGGATGCATTGGTTGTATTCTCTTCTTTTCAAGATTAATGGGATCTTTTTGTTTTTGAAGGTTGAGCTTGCTCTTCCAAAGGCTTGCTATTCTAGAGTGATTCTTTGCTTGCTTTCTTCCTCTTTTGAGGGTTTCATGGAGATTCGTTGTCCTAGGTAGATGTAGTAGTCTACTTTCTCCAGTTCTGCATCTTCAAAGTCCACAATAAACATTTGGAAGTCACGTGAAAAATCTAAAATGATTTTAAGCGTCTGGAGAAGAAGTTTTACCATAAATCTGTTCCAGTAAATATCACTAAACTAAGCCAAGCTAATTAATCTGATCTAATATTCTAAAATTATATTTCACAAACTTGAATGTGTTGAAAATGACGATGCTATTCATTTTTGCTAACCAGGGCCAGCCCCTTGGTGCTTGGAGCCCCTGGCATGCTGAACTTTGGCACTCTTTAAAGTATAGTATCATTTATCTGTGCTTTACTGTGAGAAAGATAAAACATAGGAATATATGTATGTACTTTATGTAATATCTTTACTTACTATTGGCTAGTTGTTTGCTTGTTAAAATGCTTATTGGTTTTAACCATGTTAATACTTGTAGAAACAAGGAGATAAACAAAGAAACATATGTGGTCAAATTGCTGCCGTTGAACAGATCAAAGGTACTTCCATTACCTAGATTGAGGTTCTGAGCCAGTGACTTCTGGGACAGCCCCGAGTGGGTACAGTTGTTTCCCTTTATTTACATTTAAAATGGATGAATAAAATACATGGACATTTAATGGACATTACATTATATCAATGGTTTTGGAACTGGGGTCTGCTGACCATTGGGGATTGGACAAATAGTGCTTGGTGGTCTACAGTAGTGTTCCCTCTTATTGTGAATCTTTTGGCAGAGAAACAATATCATCTATCACACAGCTATTAAAGAAGCATAATTATTGTAAACAGACTGAGTCATGTATTCAAATTCAAATTAATGTAATCCATTTAGAATAAATTTGATTTTTCATGGTCAAAAATTGTTTATTATTGTAGTTGATTGGTTAGAGTCTAAAAACTAAATGCTAAAAATAGGGGTCTGCCATGATATTTCCTTTATAGAGGGAGCCCTTGAGTTTTCAAAGTTTTTGAAACCACTGCACTCCACTATACTGATTAATACAAATATCAACAAGCCTGGCTGTTGCTGGGTCAAACTCCACTCCTACTACTATTCTGAATGAAGATGATTACTCCAATGTTTGTATTCTATGTATGATAATTGAAAAATTATAAAGATGTACATTTTTAGCATAAATGTATTTATCTATTAGAATGAAATAAGCCCTTGCATATTTGTAACCAATTTTCTTTGACATGTAAAACTTTCCAGTTTCGCTCAGTCAGTAAGTGGGCCGCTTACTGATCACTTGTTTGTGATTTCAAATCACGATAAGAAAATATTGATTTTATAAATATGTATTTATTTACTTGAATAGAAGGAGCCCTTGCGAATTTCTAACATGGAATTTTCATAGACATGTGAGACTTATCTGTTTGACTCAGTTGGTAAGAGAGCCGCCTGCTGATCACTTGGTTGTGATTTCGAACCCTGATAGGGAAATGCTAATTTATTTATTGGTTTGGTTCAACATGATGAGACAGATAAAAGAAAAGTTTACTCTCCTAAATCAGACGAGGATTGTTGTTATTGTTATTGTTACAGGGGAAAAACTAAATCAACCCCAGTGTCTGACTTGGACTGGAGTTACTTAAATCACAATGTATCAATTAAATGAATCATTAGTATATACTTTGCAAATTCTTTCTCTTAGTTTCACCACAACAAGAAGTATTTAAATGTCAGATATTCCTGAAAGATCAGGGAAATTTTCATATTTTAACTTAATCACCCCCACCCACAAGTGACCAGTTTAATCATTGTTGCTGTGATTAGGTTATTTATGCGTTCTGATATTCATATATCTACTGGACATAGCCCAACCCTGACCATTCATAGTAGGAACTTGAAATTTTGCAAATAATGAATAAGGAAAATGCTTTTTGTTCTTGTTTTTTGAAAATCCCACCCCACCCTGAAATAGGTTTTTATTGAGGGGTTCAATTTACAATTAATGTTTTTGCCAAACTAATCCCTTTGTATGGGTCCATGTTTTTTTTATCATAGATTTATGATTCAAACCATACTGGTAGAACTTTTCTTATTATAATAACTTGATTTTACCACCACCACTGCTTAATTTTCAAGGTAAAAAGCAGCATATATGGATGGCGGTGATTCATTATTTTCCTAGGGATGCTTGTCCCGTTTGTGTCGTACTACCTCAGACACATGGCAGGCATCTCCTAGTTCTTGGTGCCCTCGGCGACTGCCTGCTTTGCCAGTACCTTTGACTGGCCTTGAGTTGCCATAAAGTCTCCCATATACCACAACTCAATAAAATCACCAAAATACCAAATTCTGTTGTACATTGACAAAAGTTATGAACATATCACTTATCCCCACAATGGAAAAATGAAAAGAAAATAAGATCATAACCTACAAAATGATAGTAGTTATTTTTCTCATAGTGAAAAAGATGGCAGAAATAAGCAAAACAATAAAAATGATGACGCGAATTGAAAAGTGTCTGGTATTTTATTCAAGTGACTGATGTGACACTACTTGTCATTGTGAAAAGACATTATCAGTTTTTTTTTTTTTTTGCTTGCCTCATCTGTGCATTTCGGTTCAGCAGGACCAGGTTCTTGTTTTTGGTGGTGCGCCTAGTCGTAAAACCCAATCACGTGACGTCTATTTGAAAACGAGGCGTACCCCAATGGCGTACGGACTTAAAACGAAATGGGGCGTTTGAATGTAGATTGTGTTTATGGCGGACGTAGTTGACACTTAAAGACACGATGCTTGTACAAGAACCAGTGCAGGTGAATTTCTTAAAAATACAAAAAAACAGTAATCCCTCCCCCCTTTTGTTTATCTAAAACGACCCCCTTGGTTTGCCCATATATATACACATCTTTTTGTTGTTTGTTCGTTTTTGTTGTGCTCCATTCAAAATAATGTCTCAAGAACGTTAAGACTGTAAAATGTCGAAAGTAGAAAAAGAGATGAATTTAATGGTTGAAAAATTATTTTATCAAGATGTGAAATGTCTCGATTTGTTTTTAAATAGTGGGTAGTTTCCAATGAATGTAAATTACTTCGGGTATTCGGTTATTTAAGCGAACTAGATCTTAGCTATCTTTTTAACGGATAACCGATACAATTTTTCATCCTGCCATAAAGTTGGGGATCGATCTACAATAGATTTTGTATTTTAAACGGACCCCCAGTTTAGGACCACTGTATATCAAGGATTTATTTTTATGCTTAGAATTGACTACGAATCTCCTCAATTAAAATCCAAAAAGCATGTTTAATAGTAACAGACCGAAGTGTTTTGGGGTCTATTAGTATGAAATGTAGGTATTTGATTTAAAATAAAAGCTATTTAGAGGATGAATAAATTTTAATGATAGAAAAGTGAGGGATCAGTTTTTAGTGAAAAGAGTATTGTAAACGAAACCCTCACAATTTGAAATATATTTCGTTTAGATATTTTCCGTTTTTCTTACTTTTCTTTCCTCTTTACCAAAATTGTGCATAAGTCCTCACAAATAATTGTAAGGCTATGTGCATGTAAAAGAAGTTAATATTAGTTTTGTGCAATTTAGACCATCGAGTTTGGTTAAAATTGATATTTTTAAACTGAAACCCGTGTATTTCGAAATATGGCCGCTTTTTGTGGTTCTTTCTTGTTTTGTTTTAAATGTGTTGATTTTGTACGAGATTTATTCTTGTTCGTAAATTTGCTTTTTTCATTTTTTGTGTACAATACTATCTGCTTATTTAGAAGAAACTAGTTACTCACATTTGGGTGCCTATAGACTGATATTATTTTTTTCTTTTTACAATTATTGCGCAATTCAACAGATATCTTTAACGTCTTTAATATTTTTTTATCCCCCCAAAATTTAAGTACGTATCCCTTCAACTTGTTAGGGTATATATATATCGCCTTTATATCGGGATGGATACTGAAACTAGTATTTAAATCCTAGTAAAAATGCTTATTTTCATCTATCAAGCTATGTTATTGCACTGATAAACTAATAATCTGTCAACTGCTTCATAAATAAATAGTTTTAAAGCCTCGCTTTTTGGGATTTCTCTTCAACTTGGATAATCAAATCATTTTCAAAATCTTTCATTCCAGATTCAGGAACTGCTTTATACACCATTACTAACTAGACTGTGTATACACATAAAATATACACTTGTAGTCTTTCTTCTTATGTAACGTTACCTTAGATCTACAGTCACTTTTTAAAGGGTCGTTAAACTGAACGTTTTCACCTAAACAACAAAGAAAACCGACAAGTAAAAACATTAAATTTTTTCTATTGAAATCTGTGAAAACAAATATTTGAATTTCTTTTTCTTTTTAGTTTTTACATCAAGAGGAAAATTCCTTAATCATTTAGTTTTGAAAATCACATTTTTTATGATGCCTCTCTAAGACTTTTTATTCTTGCTCGAACCATAATTTCTCCTTTTTAAAAAGTTCGACTCAAAATTTCAGGCTATGAAATATGAACCCTTGAAAAATTATTGGTGCTGACTAAGTTTATTTATTAGTGTCGGTTGACAAGTAATATTTGATATGGCTTAGAATAGGATGATGGATGAACTTCAGATGATACACACGAGCCTAGTAGATAATCGATCACTGTGAAATTAAAATTGAGTGGTTTTCGTTTTAATATCACTTCGGTGTATAATTCGTTCGGCTGCATGTGTGCCCTTAATGCCTTGAACTCTTGTACTGACTGAATCTGGAATTTGAAAAAAAAACAATTTTCAGTTTCTAGTTTAATTTGAACCGAGAAAACCCGAGTAATCTTTTGCAGGAGCTGCACATTTTTATTAAAAAAATAAAATAGAAAAAATAGAACATTACTAATTTTTGACTGCTGTTTACCTTCATCTTGATTTGAGTTGGTTTTTATCGGAAATAGTCAAAAATTAATGATTTGCAATGATTTACCTCATCTAGTAAAGAAAAATAAAAGTGAAATAGAGTCGATGTATAAAAGTGAAATAGAGTCGATGTATATACTGGTGACGTTTAGGTAAACATTTCCTATACTTTGCGTTGCGTTCTTTTTCTAAAGAAAGTTTGCTTTATTTCTTGGTTACATGTTAAAATAATATTTTTTTTAGGTAAAAGATGTAATTTTTTCCCCTCTTTTTAGTATTCATCATCGATAAATCAAGCAACCTTGATAATCTTATTTCATCTGGTGCTGCGTATAGACTATTTTTATCACAGCTGATACAAGTTTTTTGTTTTGTTCTCTCTTCGTTGGTGCCGGTTTTGTTCATCTAAAATAAATATAGCACAAAGAAATTTTTACTATCTAGAACAGTGTTACTGGGTAAATTTTCTTTTCATATCTCTCCCTGCTATTAATGTATATTCATCTATTCATTTGAGTGAATATCCTGGTTTATCGTATTTGTTAAACCTTTAGTTTTAGTGAAATTAACTGTTCAAATTAACTTGAATTACTAGATCTCCATATTTACCGGCGAAAGTTTGAAATCAAAGCTTGGAAACTTTTATTTAAAACTGGACAAAAATACCCATTCTATTCTATTTAGTATGTGTATGAATTGATTTTATCTGTTAACGATTTGGGGTTGAGAAAATCATGAAGTAAATTGCATAAATACCATCTTAGTATTTAATAGATCAGGTTATATTAATCAGTAAGCAAGTCAGCTGTTTTATGAAAATCTGATATAAGCAGTTTACTGAAGTTATTTTGATGGAAATAGTTGAATTTTTGAAAATATCAAGTTTTCTGAATCGAGAATATTTTTGTGAAGTAAATGAGAATGACTGTCATTCATTTAGTTTTCAGTTTTTTTCCGACTGGACAACAAAAGGAAATTCTTGTCTATGATTGCTAATTCTGTAATATCATTTTTGTCTCTTATTTGAAGCCGTAACGTAAAGCAAAAAAAAACTTCCTTTGTTCTTGAATAATGCTAAATTCAGGACACTGACACTATCTTCCATAGAAAATTAACATTTAGCCCGGTATTTGGAATGTTATTTATGGCTCCATTGAAAGCCCCCCCCCCCGAATAGTGTATGGTGGGTTAGCTTTTAGGATTGTTTACTTATTCCATGTTTCATTTATTTTTTTAAATATCTTGGCGAATTCATTCTTGTACTTTTCTTATTAAACCTATTCAAACTTGGAATGTAAAATTATTAATTACCAGTTCTATAGTGTGCTGGCATATATTTAAATGTCAAATTTAGTCACTTGGGATATTCAAATCTGTTCCCAGATTATTTAAGCTTGGAGTTTGATTGAAGTGAGTGTTGAATTCAAATTGACTTTGTATCATGTTCACCATGAAATTGCTGGGTCATTTGAACAAAATGAATTCAAGAAATTCATAGAATATAATTATTTAATTGAAATATTCCTACTCTATCTATGGCCTTAGTTTCTTGAATTTTGCTGCTTGGGTGTGGAGGTTATTATTAGCCAAATGACACTTTCAACAAACTAGATGCTGTTAGTGTTTCCTGTTCCACCAACTGCTCACCATAATCTTCCAGTGATGATAGTGCAGTCTCAGCTTATCTGCATCCAGCAATTGTGTAGATTTACAATTAATCAAAATTCATTTTCATATTATTTTTCAACAATTGTGATGGTTCAAAGAGTGTTCATTTCCTACTGTTGAACTTGATGAGAGTAAACCTCTACATTTGTTTTCTTCATCGTTCAACTGGAACCCTTTTCTGAGTTCTTTTTCTCTTGCTAAGTATAGGAATACCTTGAATAGTGTAGATTTTGATGTAGTGTACTTAAGATATCACTGTACATATTAGTATGATTAATTATAAGATGAAAAAAAAATTGTAATAAGACTTTGAACAGTACAGAAAATTTAGGAGCTGATTAACTGCACTAATCAAGGTATACCTGCTCTCATAAGTGATTTGAAATGGTTCTCATCTTTGCATTGAAGTTTGCTTACTATAGATTTTAGATCTTTTTTGACCACAGTCTTCATCATAAATTTTTGGTCTAACTTCTCTAGATTCCACTTCCAGAATTTTGCTTCTAAATTCTTACTTCTCGTTCACTAACAGCATTGGGCCTCAAATGCTGAATTCATATTCCTCACTGCTTCTGCTCCTCCATGAACCAGCTTGAACTTGTACAAATATGACAATACAAAAATCATAAGTTCAAAAGCTTATATTTATTTGCCTAAAGAAAATGAAGTGGCATCACTCACTTCACCCTGCATTATTTTACCCCTAGCTGGGGAGGAAAAGATGAATTTGTGTCTTTCCCAAGGCCATCCATGCAAAGTGAATACACTGTCCCAGCAGAGTTTGAACTCTACTCACTGTAGCCATTTTCCATGCTGTTAACTATTCAGCCATGTAGCACCTCCCAACGTATGGTTGAAAATTGTAATGTAATTTAAAACGCAGCATTGTTAAAAACATGGTAAAATTGTCAAACCTAAAATGATACTGATAATTTTCGTGTTGAACATCATAATACATTGAATGTAAGATTGGAAAACAAGGTTTTTATGTTATGTAGACCTTATAAGTTATTTCACTTAAAGGACTACTTATTGAAGGTAAAATCCTTTTAGCTGAATCAATCTTGTTTCCAAGTATTTAATTTTGCTTCTTCTTGAGACTAGGAAAGATCAGCTAGAAAAAAATCCCTGTGGTGTGGATACTCTCTGGACCATCCTCTGTGGTTCATGTGTTATAAGACATGTAGGATCAGGTGATGAGATCTCAATGAACTGCTGCTGACTCAGATGTAGTCTTGAATCATACCTTTTTAACCAGTTTGTCCAACATTGACCTTTTCTGCCATTGAAAATCAGTGCCTCCTCTGCCTCCTTCACCACTGAGTTATCAGGGGAAGGCTAACAGGTACTGCACCTTGCCCAGAGGTGACCCAGAAATGTGCAAAGCAGGGATGCTCAACCTCTGAGGTATTTTTACCTGCCTGCTTATCCGGATAGACAACAACATGGAATGCATCTTCTCACTGAAATTTCTTAACGTTTAAAATTGTAAAATCATAATAGTTGATATTGTTTCTTAAAATGTTGATAGTAAATTTGTCAACGTGTATAACTTGGGCAGAAATTGATACATGGAAAACAGTATTGGAGATTTTTTATGATTAATTAATAACCTGATATTCATTTCAGCAGTTAATCGCTGTGAAAAAAAATTCCTGCTTGTTCAGGTTTCCTTGCTATCCGAAAGTGGAAAATTCCTGTAAAAAGCCTTTTGTAAGCCAAAATGGCATAAAGCAAAGAAACAGATACCATAATTTATATAGGAAAATTTGTTGAGCATTTCCAGATCCAGAAAATAGTGAGGATGGTATGTTAGGCTAAGTTGTCGTAGCTCGTGGTAGTGGGAGATACAGGAGACTGAAGTGTAGAAAAGAGAGGTAGAGGGTGTATGTGCCGCCTCTTGTAAAAGATTGGTTACAGTGGAAGAGTCTATTGTTTCAAATGATGGATAGGAGATATTTTTATCAGCAAAATTGTTACCTTCAAATGAAAGTCCATAGTTAAGGGCAGAGAACCTAGAAAATTATACTGTTCATTATACACGTTGATAAATCAGGTGTTTTATTCCAGCTTACCTGAGTATTTTGAATTAGCAGAAGTGGTTGAATGCTTTGCTTCAATATTAACTTCTATCATCAACTAATTTGTTTAGCATTTGTTCCAATGTGCATGCATCTTTAGAATAAATTGTAAAATATTTGTTGGGGGTGGGGTAATGGAAGACTTTTTCTTCAACATGAAGCAACCTTTATTATGAAAGCAAAATAGCATGAAATTCAAATTGATACAAACTATGGCAGTGCCTGTTCCATAGATGTATGTTTGGAAGGGGCCAAAGTTGGTGTGTGGAGAAACCTGCCATAATTGTCATGTAAAATGATTTTCTGTCTGTTGTACAAAACTATGTCCTAGAAGGTAAAAGCTTCCCATCTTTTTAGAGAAATCCCAATGGAGTATGGAGGCTGGTGACAACATCCTGCTTTCTGTTGCATGTGTCAGGACTTGATTCCTACTAGATTTTTATGACCACTCCTTTGGCAGGATAAAAGTCTCCCGGAGGGATACTTCCACTCTAATCACACTGCTTAGAGTGTACTCAATTAGCTACTGAGTGTTCTGAGAAATTTTTCCTGAAGATTAGTTTTACATACTTCGTCCATACTTGGAATCGAACCCAGGACTTTCTGCTTTTGAAGCAGACATGCTAACCATTAGACTATTTGAGCGGATCACGGCTTTGAAGTAATTCTGTTATCTCTCTTTGGTGTTGCCAATTTAGATAATTCCAAAGTGCTGAAGTCAAGGGAGAAGATTTGTAGAAAATATGAAGAGAGAATCATAATATGTAATTTTTTTTATTAGATATCTCCATCGACTGATCAAGTAAAACTTCAAATTTGACACTGCATTGCCTTGTATGCTGACTAGTATATCTGGTGATTTCGTATGATGGCCAATTGATGGGTTATCATAATACATGCACATATGAAACACGAACAAATTTCTTCAGTTGTAGTCAGAAGTATCTTCTGAAGTGTTTTTGTGTTTGGTCAGTTTAAGATATTTGGGTTTTTTTCATCATCATGAGTTGGAAAGGTCTATTCTAATTGTTAAACAGCTCTATTACACTTATAGATTTAATAAATACTTAATCAAGAAGACTTTCAAATTTTATCCATCTATTACAGTTTCATTTTGTTATATATTTAACATATAGCATTTAAAAGTAGTGACAAAAATATATGAAGAACATTCATATTTACAATATCAGATTCCTAACAAGCTGTAGATGAAATGTATTGTGCTATTGGAATTAATGTATATATACATCCTACCTGATTTTCTAAAATGCTTACATTGATCTCAAAATTTTGTATGATATTTTCATCATATACATACAGTTGTTAATTTTAGACACAATTCTTTTAGGGGTCAAATATCAATAATAAAGTACAGCAATGTATCGCAGACGTTGGTACTACTTACTACTGGCTCAATTCCAGCTCTATTCAGACAATCTCACTGCTACTAAATCTTGAAGAGTAAGAATGTGTAGAGAAATAAGTGAAGTATCAGCTGTACAGACTGAAGAGAAAATGAGTAGTTATGAATAGGTACAAACCTCGCTTCTCTGTCTCTTGGTAGGTCTGAAAAAATCTGAAATATTGACCGAGGAGCCTTAGAGATTGAAATATTCAAGAAACAAGTGTGATTTAAATATTTGTAGAATTATTAAAAAAATAATGAAATAGTTGAACTTTTTCGGTAAAGATCATTATAAGTTGATGATTTGTACATTTTATTTTAAGTTGCAATATTATTTGGTAGTTTTTGATGTTTGTCACTTGGGCTGTGGATGGTATGTATTTGATTATATAAATACTTTCCTAATAAATTGAATCAACTTGGTAGAAAACTGAGTAGTGTTTTTCTCACCTGTCTACCATCTCCTGAAGAATTCTGATTAACCCGTTAACTGCGGAAGGTTGTGAAGAGTGAGAGTTATCCACTCCAAGATGAAAGCCCTGACTCACAGAACTGAATTGCTATCAATCATTATAAAACAGAAATTTTATTGAATCTGCCATGGACGACGGAAATTCTTGTCATTTGCATTTAATGGGTTAATGATCAGTTGCTAGATGTCATCTGGATGTAAAAAATCACTGATTTTTTTTTTTTTTTTGGATTCAGTGAACTTGTAGTGTTAATTAGAGCAGGTCCAACATGGTTGTCATATTAACTGGTTGGCTGAACATACCAATTAATGATTAACTAAGCCACATATTTTCTATCATCAATTTAAGATGTGCAGCAGCCAGAATGTATGTAGATGCAGGAAGGTCACGTCACGCGTTTAGATGGATATTGATATTATTCAAGTAAATTGCAAAAGGTACACTTGTTAGTAATTTTGATATATTTATTGTTCTCTGAGTTGAAATATCTCCTTTTTAATTTAAAAGAATGTTCATTGCAATCTTGTGTTATATCAATGTGACTGTTTTCGATGTATACAGAAATGTTTCAAGTTATGTTGCAGAATACTCTTTGATCACAGCAATAGCTTGATGTCTGTTTTTATTTCAAATGGTGTGGTAGTGAGGTTCATTAAACTACATTGGTCCCATACCCAAGAGAACTCCAACTCTCTAAACTATTTGAGTATATAATGTACCTTGTAATTATCAATGTCATTTGCTCGTAGACTTCGAGAAATTTAGACAATTTTTGAATCAGCCATTTTTTGTATGGGTCTGTATATTCATCATTAAACTGTTGCAAAAAAAAAAAAATATCTATTTTGGTTAACATAAGAAATTTTGGAAAGAATATATTGCAGTGATGCAATGTCAAATATTCTTAACTGTATTTCAAGTACATACGTGTCTTTGCTGCTTTGCCAGCAACTATATTGTTAGAAATTTGACAATTTTCCACATTACTTTACTTTCTGATGCTGTTAATATTTGTACTTCACTGGTACTTTTGATGTCCTTAACTTAGCTGATCCTTTCTATTGTATCATCCTTAGAGTAAGGATCAATTAGCTGCTGAACATTCAATAAAATTGAATGTTGTAGCTGACAACTTGTAAGCCTTAATCTGGTTGAATAAGTGTCGCTTGTAAAATACTGATCATCTTTTGGACTCTGTCTCCAATTTTTTCAGGGTGTCCAAAAAGTAATACCTGATTTGTCCCCAAACAATTTTATTGATGCAATAAATAAATTATAGATCTAATAAGCATATGTAATGCGTTAGGTGTAGGATTCAATGTAACTGCTCTGTATTTTGATGGATTTATTCTGTTGGCATGCTACCAATCTGCAAGTGTTCTGATGAAGTTCATTGTTGATGACGGGAACTTTTTTTCTTTTAGTCTGGTTTTCAATTCTTGTATGTTCTTTAGTATGTTGCACAAAAATCTGGAGGAGTCAAATGGGTGATCTTGCCGACCATCCAATAGCATCATGTCATTCTTGCCACTGACTTTACAAATTATCAAGCCTGTCTTTCACTTTTGGGACGAATTGGTGTCCCAAGGATAATAACCCTTGGGACACCCTCCTTATATTTTCAAATATAAGCATTAAAAATTTCAAGGTCAGTTCAAAGTTGAATTTTTGAACAGGGGAAAGTTTTAATTACTTTTTTCTTGCCTCTGTAGGAAACTTGAACATGAATATTCTGATTGAATGACTGAGTTTGATATAGTTACGATCTTGTTTCATGGAAAGTCTTATATATTGACATTGAGAGTAGGATACAGTTAAAATCTTATACATATTCAAATGTTTTTTTTCTTGAGCTTTTCATTTAGAGAAAAACAATATGTTGATAATATGTGAAGTTTTGTTGAAATAAGTCCAGACATATTGAAGTACACATGTTAATTTTGTGTGGTTGTACAGTGCTAAATATCTGTCTGGGTATAATAAATGAACTTATCTACTAAGCAACCTTTTTTGCTCCCAGATGATCCAATAAAATATATTCAAATATGAATAACTTCTTTGTGTCTAATCTTCAACGTCGTTATCAGCTTGACCATTGCTCTCAATTGTCAGCATGTTCCTGGTGCTCTATTTTCACTGGGCCCTTTTGAGAGCGAGATTTTTTTATAGTTATCAAGTGGATGGGTCCTTTTCTCTTTAACATTAACCATCTGTCAAACCAGTTGCAGGAGACTTTTGCATTTCATGGGGCTCAGTTTCAGCCCATAAGGTGCTGTACAATTTGTGACCTGAGCCATCTTGAACTGCAAGGTTGAAGGTTCCCCAGTTAGAAATGCAATGTCGTTTACAAATCCCAAGTCCTTTACATTTGTACATTAAATCCAATTCAATTCCTCTAAGGATGTCTTCAAGTACACAGCTTATCTATGCAAAAAGTTAAAGAGAATGGGAGATGTTATCTCTTCTTGCTTGACACCTGATGTAGTTGGAAATATTTGTGACAGCTGTTCGTACTCTTGTGCAGTCTATTGCGTATTTGTAGAAGGCCAGCAGGATCCTGATAAACTTGATCACGCTATTCTCCTGCAAACTTTACCACAGGCGAAGAGTAATGAACTGGTCAATGCAGCCATGACCCAGTCTGAAACAAACTTAGTGATGGTTCTTATGTGTGGTCTTTCACGTGTTGCTGTAATGTCTCATGTTGATGGCAGTCGTGATCTTGGCAACTATGTCGTTCAGACTGATACTAGGATGGTTGTCATAGATGCTACATTTTCTTTTCTTATAGAAAGGCTACGCAATGACTAATCTGATCTGGGGAGACACTCTCCTGATACAGAGCACCAATACTGGATATGGATTCCCAACTTCATAATTCTGAAGTGATTTCCTCTTCTCCAGCAGCTTTGTGTCTCTTCAAGAAACTTATTACCTGGTGAAATTTTGTGGTTGTTGGTGGTTCATCAGATCTGTTGTTGCATACCCCCATGAGAATAGGATGTAACACAAGTTTGGTTTTAACATGTGGCACAGAAACTTACTCAAATCTCTAGACATAAGAGCGCTTTACTTGGTCATGGCAAACCCTCATGTCTCTGATCACACAGAACAATGCCAAGGGCATTGCATTTAGGTTTTTGTGGTCAGAAATGATGTTCCAAAATTTGGATGCTCTGGGTAAATCTTGTACTACCCAGTCAACTGGAAAAAAATCTTTTTGAGATTTCTATATTTTCTGTGACAAAAGACTGTTCTTCTGTGTGAGTATAACATATTAATGTGCAACCATGCGAGCAGGTTACATTCTTGATGCAACTTGATCTGGGCATAAGTGGATCATTATGGGGTGAAGTGAAATATATGTCAGATTCTATGACATGTCCATATTTACCTAAACTTCTTTATTGTATATGCACCTTCCTTACCTTTCTGAAGTGAAAGGAACAAATGTCATCCATTATGTATATTTCACTGCGTCATTAGCTCAACCCAGCAAAGCGTCTCCTCTTTTACCTTCTCCTTCTCACCTTTTCTTTATGGAGAACTTGGAGTAAAGATGACGTAAAAAGTGCTTTCTCATTAGCAAGTTAACAATAACATGACAAATTTTTTTCATTCACAGTCAAGCCATAGGACGGTAATGACTGAAATTCCTGTCATCTACAGTTGATAGGTTTCAAGCTCTTATGAAGATGTATCTGCAGTTAGACATAAGTTGATGTATGAGTGTATATTCTAGATTTTGATGTTCTGCTTCAGGGAGAAAAATACTTAGATGCACCTATAATCAAGTATGGAAATTTATTCGCCTACCCATAAGAACAAAATGTGCCATGAAATTGAATTTAATGTAGAGTTTTTCATGTGGGTAGAGACAAAAATTATTTAGTTCTCCCTGCCTTGCTTTTGACATGCAACAGGCATTAGGGAATGAAACAAACAATTTTGGCCACTCAAGAAGATTGAAACTTGTTCAACATTGCTAGTGTAGTTCAATTCTTAGTGGGTCCTGCCACTATTGTGACCTCTGAGTCAGACTAAACTAAGCTTAGTAAATATCTACTAAAATTTGTTGCAACTGTCATAGAACTTCTGCTTGTTCATTGACTGTTTGCTCAAATATCATCTGATATTCAGCATGACGTCTTTATAAGATAAGCATGTTCCAGCATCTTGTTAACTAAATGTACAGGTTGTTTCTATTTTGCTATCATTTGTTGGTTTAGTGTAGGGATGTCATTGAAAATGTCTGGTTTGTAAATAGTGATAAGGGACAAATTTGTTAACTCACTTTCATTATCTCATTGAGAAAGGTCATGATTTAAGAGGTTCCCCATTTTGAATAGTTGATATAATGCTAAGCATTAACTTTCTTAGATGATGCATTGTCAACATCTATTTCTGACTAGTACTTCTGTCATTTTAATTTCTGTTGCCCTTCTTTGCTACTGCTCCGACCGTCTCTCTACAGCTGCTAGTGTCGATTTGAAATAGCTGGTAGCCTATTCTTTTTCAGATTCACATTGTTTACTAATAGCTGTAGAAACAGTTTCTTTTGGAGTTGGGAAAAAATGAAAAGCTCAAATCCATTTCTCTCATAACTTGACCTGAATTCACCAATTTTTCTCTTGTATCATACATGAGAAATATGGTAAACTAAAACAATGTTAAACTCTTATTAATTAAACCAAATATCTGGAATTTCTGTGTTTGGTGAAATTCCAAGAAATTCTTTATTAGGAATAGCTAGAACCTGTATGAACTGTTGATGCACGATATGACTGAACAATTATTTGAATGATGTATTAGATGACCTTTCACCTCGCAAGGATGTTAATCTGATTTTGCTGCCTGACAATGCCTGTCCCCTGCAATGTGATGCAGCAATTGAATTTGGGGCTGAGAGGGGACTTTTTTCACTTGATCCGGCTTTGTCTGAAGTAAAAGATCTAAGAATATCTCTCGTTTTGTTCTATAGCACTCGTTGTCTTGTCATCTGTTCTAACAAGTTGAAAATATTGAAGAATTCATCAAATCAGAAGCATAATCATTCAATGACGGAATGTTCGAGTTGGTCCATTGATATCAATTATGATATCCTTTATTTCTCTTTTTAGTATCAATTTTTGGTTATGAGATGATTTATCTCTGATTTGTTTTTTGGTCTATATCATTGGTTAGGGTTTTGTCATTGGCATCGCGAACTTAGTTGGTAGCTTCTCAGGCCTAAGTTGGAGGCTCACAGCTTGCTGTAGGAAAGGCAGGCACTACCGTCCCAGGAATTAAGGCATCCTCTCATTCTGCAGTTCCTGCCTGCTGCAAGTGGACACAGAAACAACACTTGCTTGGTGGACTAGGTAACACCAGGTTCTTCTGATGGAATCTACATCTATCTGAAATGTGGCATGAGACCATAAAAAACCAAGGAAAATACTAATATATATATATATATATATATATATATATATATATATATATATATATATATATAATTGTTTGTGCATATGTGTTTAACTAACTTCTCTATTAGCATTTACTCCAATCTGGATTATTTAGAACCAAGCATAATATCTGTATCTCGCATAAATGAATTGCCATAGCCCACTCGTGTGCCAGAAATGATTTTCTAAAAAAAAAAAAAAAAAAAAAAAAAAAAAAAAATCTTTCATCTAAAATTATCTAAAAAAATTACTAGTACAAGATTCCAAAATGACTATAAAGACAAAAAAAAACTTTTCTCGATGATACGTAGTGGTGCTTAGACATTCAAAAAGAGAAGAATCTGTAGCCCACTTAGCTGGTTAGGTGGGCCATTTGTAGGACTATGGTGATTTGATATGAAAAAAAAGAAAGAAAGAGGTTGCACTGTGAAACTCAAAACAGTGGTCCTAGTGTGCAATGTCATTGCCATCCAGCTGCCAGCTGTTACCACTTTAATCTTTTCTAAACATTGGGACTTATTTCTTTTCACTTCCACCCACTCATGACTGAACTTGTTTCAGTTCAACTGACCTTAGACTCATTCTATCTATCAGCTGTGTTTATATTCCATAAGAAGGAATTGTTAATGAGCATCAGTAGATATTTTTCTAGTTTAATTCTGGGCAAGGATATTTTTATTATCAATTTATTATTGCATGGAAATAATCACAGAAAATGCATTATACTATCACAATTGTAGTTGTCATGTATGATGAGGAATTGGCTCCTAGTTCAATATTCTGTTGTAGGATTATAAAGAGCCTTAGCTATTTTATTAGGTAACTTATTTTTAATTATTAAGTATCCAGATTTTGAGTTTTTTAAAAGTTTTATACTTTACTCAAGCTGTTTTGATGTGTTATCAGACATAGCCTTGGTTTCTATGATGTGATATTCA
Source organism: Thysanoteuthis rhombus (assembly GCA_963457665.1). Taxonomy (NCBI): domain Eukaryota; kingdom Metazoa; phylum Mollusca; class Cephalopoda; order Oegopsida; family Thysanoteuthidae; genus Thysanoteuthis; species Thysanoteuthis major. The sequence goes on from OY735206.1 coordinate 31,104,094, forward strand.
TTGTTATATCATAATAGGAAGGTAAATTAACTAATGAGTTGGCATGTATGCTTATGTTTAGATTATATTAGCCAACTGGGGACTGACAAAGTGAGTTATAGAGATGTCTGAATGTGTCTAGAAATACTGGAGAGAGAGATAGGGCCTTATTTTACTTGATATCATTTTTTTTTTTACCCAGTGTATAACAGTCTGATATTATGGGATTTATTCGTAGCTCTAGGCATACTTCCCTTTGCTTTACTGAAGTGGAGTTGATTGATCTAATAGTTTCACACCTGGTCCACCAATGTGGATAGAGCTAAATAGAGATTATGTTGGACTAAGGTTACTACTCCAGCACTAATTAGATCCCTAATTATGTGACATCTGTTTTCAGTATCAGATCTATCAAATTACTTGTTTCTTGGTAAATAATTATCATGATAATCAAGATTGATTATAAAAATCAAATATTCAATACAATTTGTATAGATCAGAAAAAGATACCTTCATTGATATTCTTTCTTAATGTTTGTTTCTTATGACTATACTGAAAAAAAAACACTTGTCATTTACATAGTGATAGTTTTCAAGCCAATACTGGATTAGTTATACTTTTTACTATTTACCTCCAAATTTTGAACTAGTGTTTGTAAACTACAGCACCCAAATGCAATTGTGAAAATTGTTGCAGAAGGCCAAATTCTGACCATAGACACATCTTCCTTCCTTTGAGAAGAGTCTTTACCATTCAAACTTTTGTTTGCACTAGTATCAATTCTGTTCTTACTATTTTTGATGTTGTAAACCTAACAATGTGCTGACAACATTTTTTTGTCCAAACAAAAGTTGGAACAGGCGCTAGAAGTAAGATTTTGATAGAGCTTACCTAGAGATAATTGTTATTGTTTTCAAGATGACTTGCATCAAGTGTTTTAAGTATATTTTCATTGTATTTTCTATTATGAATTAGTATTTATTTGTTGTAACCTCATGGGAGCCCCATTATATAACCAAAGGATTTTTATTCATTTTCTAAGACATGAAACTCTTTTCTCTTATATATATATTTGTAACAATATCTGATTCTGCAGTTTTAGAAACACTCTTCTGGATGTTATGAATTAAACCAGTAAAGAAATGGTATTGGCCACAACATAAAAAGTGGATCTAAATTCTGTATGACTCCCTGTGTTCAAGTTTAAGCTGTTAAAGATTATATATTGGAGACTTTCTATTATAGAAGAAATTCTATCTAGAAAATGAAACTTTAGGTTGTGTACAATCCACAAACCAGACTGACAGCTGTAAGAATTGTGTAGGATGAAAAATTTACAACAGTTTTGTGGTATTTGAATGTTGTTTGCTTTAACTAAATCAAGTAGCTATTGAAAAGGGTGTTAAATACTCATTGTAATCTACAGTTGATTTTGAGGTCTGTTAATAGTTGAAAAAAATCTTCAAGATTAATTGTATACTAGTGTACTTGTCAAAAATGGTGACAGTTTTATTTAATTATTTAAAAAAATTCTAACCATTTAGGCCATCGGCTACTTTAATGTATTGTCTCCTTTCCCGAATCTGACTGACATGTGTAATGCTTAAAATTTCAACATTGTCATATCAGTGTGTCCGTGGAATGCTAAGGTCTGGGTTGAAGTTCAAATCGCTGCAGTTTCACTCAATTTTATATTTTTCCTTCAGCATGACAGAAAAATTAATGAATAAATAAAAACACATTGGTGATTATGTGTTTATATCTTATAAGATTTGCTAAGATTACTTTTACTGAACACTTTGTCAAATTTGATATCACTCTCATGACCAAAAGGATACATTTATCAATATTCTGTAATGAAAAGTCAGTTTGAAATACTTATTCAGATGTTTGAAAGCACAAACTTATTGTATGAAGCCAACAGAACTGATAATTATTATTAAGGAACGTTGACAAGTGATGCTAGATTATATAAAAAAACATCACTTCATTATGATATATTGGATATACAAATGTTTGAACTGAATGTTTTGTGAAATTTTCCTTTGAAATAAGACTCTCACCCATGAAAGTATTGATGTACCAGAAAGTATTTCATCAAAGCTTTGTGAATTTCACTTTTCTACCATTCTAAGTTGAGTTTTGTGATTTATTTTATCATTTTGGAACTTTCTGTGAAAAAATCATTTTAAGAGACATTTTGTATTAAATAACATTGTTAATGTTTCCTGTAAGATATCTTCCTCTTTCTCTTAAATGTTATCTCAAGAGTATTCATCTCTTGTATACTTAGTATTGATTGGTTTTCTTTATATGTTTGCCAGATTCTTTCTCTTCTATGTTGCCAAATTGTGAAATTTTGCAATTTCAGTCAGTGTGGTCTTCTATCACTAGCCCCCCTCCTTATGCTGTCAATATTATCTCTTGTCTTCGATTTCTACACCTGAAAACTTTTTAGTAACTTCTGCTCTCTTTTGATATTGTGTAGGTGTATATTCTTTTATTTTGCCTAAGAAATTAAAACAAATATAAATCAAAAAACATTTGTTGAGTATTACTTTTTTAACAACTACACTTCTCACCTACAAGTTTAAAAAAACACTTATTATAGCTCGAAAACAAAATGGGTTACCATGTATTCTGTGATATAAACTACCCCCCCCCCACCAAAGCATCCTCCAAGTTCACATCCATCAACCAATACGGTGGTATACCACTACAACAAATTAAATACCTTGAATGTATTACCAGTAATAGGGTTAATACCTGTAAATCGTATGAAGTGTTAGTATGTTATCAGTGAGGCATATAAAACCTTTGGTCTGTATTGGTAGTAGTTAAACTAAGGTTGTTGACCAGTTTGTTTACATACCATGTTGTGCAGTGTTGACTGAGCTGGTGGGCGAGGCCAATTGATGGGTAAAGCACCGATTCATGGTTCTATCTGTTGCTAACTTCTGTCCAGTTTGAATTTCTTTACTAAATAGTTATCATGGTGTCACCAGGAAAAAGAAGAAAGTATGAAACCTGTTTTAAAGATTTTTTGGTTAGTGCTTTCATATTTACCATCTAGTAGCAAAGGATTTTAGAATAAATACGTCTGTAATGACTTTGAATACCAAAAATGACCGGTGGAAAAGAGGTGTTTAATGTAGCAGACGCTGGTGCATTTTCTCCCTCTTGGTACTCTACCACCATCTCTGGTAGGCTGTCCAACATTACCGATAATATTAATGATGTGCCCATATATTTGTCAGATGTTTAATATAATGGTGGTATGAAAATGGTTATAGGGTTAGGTTTGGGTGGGTTATGTAACCAATCAAATGGTATTTTGAGTAAGATTTCAAGATCACTTTTTTGTATCTGGCTTATAGGATGACCCTATTTTTTTTTTGTTGGGGAGTGTGATTTTTTATGCTTCACGTATCGTCTTATCTGCCGAAATATACCATATTTGATTTATGATTGCTGAACTGAAAACCATTAGACATCACTTTCCTTGTTTGTTTCTTCTTTCAAAGGAAAATTAAGGAAAACCATGTCTCCATCGGAGGAAATATTTGGTGTTGCATGATCTGAGTTTTTTATTTACTGATTCATGCATTCTGCCAACTATTTTTTTTATTCATTACTGACCAAGTGTTCTGCAGTATCTGCTCTATTTTTCCTGTCCTGCTCATTGCATCTTTCAAAACATTAAACTCAATAAAGAACTGTTACACCTTAACATTTCTCTATAGAAAGAGACAAAAATGTGGAAATACATCTTGATTCAACCCGTTTCCTATTATCTTCAGCAATTCAAAACTAAACCTTGGTTGTAAATCTTATTGTGAAAAAAGCCATTGCTACTTCTGTTGTTGATTAGTTTGTTAGTCATGCTAAAGCAAATGGAAAGAGAGGAAGGGGATACTATGAACTTGGACACAAAATCAATTGCTGCTGGTAAACAAAGCTCTACTATGTATGTTGGCTGATTTAGGCTGGCAAACTTCTATCACTACTGCTGATTGTTTAGATTTCATTTTTTTTATCCAATTCTGTTCCAAAATTGACAAAAATAAATTTTGTTGAAGTTTTTTTTTTCCTTTTTGTCACGTAAAGCTTGGTATCTCTCAGATTCTTTTGGATGTAGTAGGCATATGAGATGCTTAAATGAGATTTTTCTCTCTTTTAGGGCATTAACTTATATTCTGAACTTGAAATCTTTCTTTGTGTGGTTTTATCTCTATTCTGATGTTAATCGAGTATAAGTGGCTGACCAGATGAGTGAAAGCATCCAATTATTCTAAAGCAAATAGATTTTAGTTCTTTATGCATGAATAGAAATTAAATAGAAATATTTTAAACTGGGAGGCATACAGATGAATATAGTTGATAAGATATAATTAATGGCAGTCTTGTTGATAATATTAATGAATGAAATGTTGAAATTTATGAGAATAAGCAAAGATGTAATATTCAGTTGTCCCACGAGCAGTTATTACTATGAAAAGATGAGTTGAAAAATATCCTTAAAATAGGCTGACAAAGGATTAGTGCTGTTTTGGCAACAAATTAGTTTGTTCTGTAGAAAGGATAAGGATTTCTGTTTTTGTTGTTTGCCTCTAAATTCTATTAGAGTAGAACCTATCCTAAAACCTGTCTTTCCTGGCTATTTATTATATTTAAGTGTTGATATACTTGAAATATAAGATGGTCTTGCATCTTTATTCTGAATCATGTGTGAGGAAACAATCTGAACAGTGAGATTTTTGACATCAATTTTCATTCAATAAACATAGAATTCACTTTGATCTTGACATTAAATTACCTCTTCTGAAATCAATTGTTTTCCTTTGATCTTTGATGGCATCAAAAGTAAAAATCCAATGTGTTCATGACATTCTGAATGAAAACTTTGTCCTTATGAACATATTTTGACAGTTTCTGAGTGGTCCACATCAATTTGTATTGGGGATAAACAAACATATATATGATAGATTAATGATTATCGACAATTTCTCAATAAATACAAATGAATCTATAAATTATTTTGATTTATATTATTAATAGGCTTGTCACAATCTCCGTACATTTAGGCTATAATTAGTGCATTCATCAAAAACTCACCAATCATGAGATAGAATTCGGAATTTTGAATAAAACAGTTAAGAGGCATTTGGGTCTTTTTGTTACAGAAATACAAATCTATTTTTTTTTTCCAAGAAAAATTTTTTTGTCAAGATTTGGTTTAGCAAACCAGAGTGACTTTTTTTGTTAGAATATTATACTGCTATAAATTTTTAGAAATTAAAATATAATTCATTCAAAATATTCCTTATTTTATTTAGAAATGAGGGAGAGACAAGTTTAATTGAATCGTAGAAGGAGAAGAAAGAAAGTTGGGTAGTTTACAGAGAGGATAGAAAAACTTTTGCTAAGGACTGATCCATGTTCATATAGCATTTTGATGAAAGCATGGACTGGGAATAAAGATTGGATAAGGGAGAGAATTAGAAGATACAGGCATCGGATGAGAAAAGAGCTCATGGTATGAGATAATGGATGATTATAGTTGTAAACATCTGTTGAATTTCCATTGGTTCAGTTATATGAATATGTGTAAAACTGAATTAGTTATTGCATTTGTTTGCTTATTTATGGTAACCCAATCAGAGTTAATATGTGCACATTTGTGTCAGCATGGATATTAGTGTTCATATTTCTAAAACTTTATATTGTATCATTATCTTGAGTGTTACTGGAGTTTCTTAGACACATGAGCTTAGATGGACTGAATCACTTGTTGAAAAAGTTCATTATATTGTAATTAATCATAAGTTCATGAAAGATAAAATTTGAGTATACTAAGTTGTTCTATACTGATGGTTAGCAAGTTAGTTTGGTCAGCCATTGCTTGGTACCTCACTGGGTATCCCAAAATGTGGCTTTGTGCAAGACGATCTTTCTTAAATTCATAGTCAGTATCTTGCTTGTATTCTAGGCATATTTTCTGAGCTAACTCACCTAAAAAAAAACCCCAAAACTTGAAATTTCTTTATTGCTTTTGTGTTTTTCTGAAACATTAAAAAAATTTTTTTTTTTTTCAAGGCTGCTATTTGGGATGCTCTGAACCACTATGCAGTTACAGATGCAACCTTTCTTGCCGAAAGGCTTTTTTCCGAAGGTAAGTAGTCTTTATTTTCATCTATTTAATCTGAATTTTAAGACTTTTTGAGCTCATTCTTTGAAATCCCCTCATGAAAACTTATAATTGTGGCTTAAAAATCTTCTCTACTAAATTTCTCGGTATTAGTAACAAGTAATTTGATAAATGATTGACAAATTACCAGAAAATAAGATTTTATACAATTTTGTTAATGATAATTGCTGGGAAATCAGTCTTTAAAGACCTGATGATAATCTAATTCAATGTCTTCTTCTCTACTCTCTATTTTACTGATTTCCTGGTTATGTGCAAGAAAGCATTTCTTTCTATAATCTGTAGATTCTTCAAAGGCAATGTTATTTGATATAAACCTTTATTCAATATTGTCTGTTTTCTTATGAGAAATGTAAAAGAAAAGCAACTAAGTAACCTAAGGTTTGCTGATGACATTGGACTCTTTGCTGAGTACCTCTATGAACTTATAATATTAGATGAACTGAATGAAGAAAGCAAGAAAGTAGATATTCATATGAACTACAATATCTCCTTCAATAATTCAAGACAGATACAGAGATTAGAAACTTAGAGCTAAGGAAGTAAACCACTGCATCTACTGGGAGACAATGAATCTCCTCGAAATCCTCAAAATAAATCAAATGAAAAATAACCTTGGCTGAAAAGCTATTGGTGGAGTAAACTCGGTATTCAAGTACTGAAAAGAGGGTTTTATAACCAATATGTCCTCCCAATTGTCACCTATAGAGCTGAAACACTGAACCAACAAAAAGAGTGGTTCTCAAACTAAGAAGCATTTAGCATGCACAGTAGATGATCATGCTTAGCATGATCATGCCTGCACAGTATGTCAGAGGTTTAGAATCTGTTAGAAAACTGGAATGGCAATTTACAGGCCATATTGCAAGAATGGTAGACAACTGCTGGATATCATGACTCACAGTGTAGATTCCCAGAGCTCATGTGCAAAACTGGTTGGCTGAAAATTACTGATGATTTAGACAGGCTTTGGAGATATTGATGCCACAGTGTCTACAATAGATCTGGCAAATTTTGGAAAATCTCCCTACTGTTAGAAAATAAATACATCAGTGAATTTCAAGAAATTTTCGCTCTCAATGAGGAACTAATTATGCTTAGAATTTATCAACTATTATGAATCTGATACTATAAAAAAAGACTTACTTGCCCCCTATGTTTTTTTCATATCCTGCCAAACAGTTGCACTCCTGGGGCTGCAAATTTATGTATATAGTTGACTTGATCTCAGGAATAAGATGGGGGTAGGTAGTGCTGGCCTCTGATGTCTTACAGGTTAATTTAGGATCAAAATTCGTATTTCTAATAAGACAAATGGAAGGGAAACAAATTACCAAAGAGAAGTGATTGAGTTTACTCCCTGCTAGGGAGAGTGTGAGGGCCCAACCAAGGATGCATGTGATTTTCTAAAAATTAGTGAAGTCTAAAATTTAAAAACCTGACAGAATTAGAAACATTAGTTATATGAAAGTTGACTGTTTGCTATACTAAAGAAATAAACTCTAATCCTAAATAGCATAAAATATGATTCATTTTTGTTAAATATCCCTAAAATCTGTACTTTTTTTCTGTCCAAAAAAAGAATTTAAAAGGAAAATTTTCTTGTAAAACTCAAGTAATTTTTTTGTTTGACTATTTGAGGCAAGATTTTTGTTGAGCCTTATGTACAATCAGAAACCAATTCAGAAGTTCAAATTTTTTAAGCGTGTAATTTCTTTTTTTTTCATCGAATGTTTATGGTTAAGAAATCAATTGGGGAATCGAAAAGCTTTTTTAAACTGACCTCTTTTTAGGTTATGAAAAACTGCCATGTGCCACTGATATTTGAATTGCGTATTGTGGCTGATTTAATTAAAACATTTATGATCTATTAGGAAACATTGAGTATGAATGAATATTGAGAATTAGTATCTTGTTTATGAGAATGATTTTACATTTAGATCATTGGTGTTTTAATTGAATGGGCCATTTTCTTCCTAGTTTTTGACTTGATCCATTTTTATGGTGCAATTTTTACCTTGATTCATGCCTGACAAGTAATTAATGTAACAAGAAGACCTTGTGCTAAAGTTGTCTGGGAGCATCAGTAAGTATTTAGTGTAACAACTAAACCTTAATTAGAATTCGGTATCTGGAATATCTTTTGCATTGATTGCTTGTTGCATTTGTTTGCATAAATGAAAACTAAACCTTTGATTTTACTAAGCCGAATTCCATTTTTCATTTCAGTGGCCAATGAAGAATCTTTATATCTTCTAGCAACATGTTACTATCGGGCAGGGAAGCCTGTCCAATCTTACCTGCTGTTGCAATCTCGGGGATGTCACACAGCGCAATGCAAGTACCTGTTGGCAAAATGCTGCCTCGATACTGATAGGTTAGTATCTTGTTTTCGGGTCAGAATAAATGAATATAAGGAAATAGCTCCACTTCTGAACACAAGATTTTAAACAGCAATAACCTTGGTCAGATGGTGTTATTCAAGTTGTATTCATTAATTCTATTGAGTCAATAATCTTGTTTAAATCAATGTTACTACAGATTATTATCAGTGTTATGAAAGCAATAAATTTGATGCTGGTTTCATGGAGAAAAAAAAAACTTGTAATTACACCGTTAAGAAAAATGTGTACCTGCTCAACGTCTTGGTATAATCGAGAAAAACTCTGAAAGAACACCAAAGAAGAATATGTCAACATAAAATGGATGAAATTTTAATGCTGTGGCATTTTTTAATTGCATTCGCCAATGTGTAACTGAACTTGGTGAAAGGTTAATTCTGCCTCTGTATTAATGTATTTTTGTATGTTAAAATATTCTTGTTCAGTGTATACAGCTGCTCCTTGTTATAATGTGGGTGTTTGGTCCAAGACAGTTAATAGATCTAGAATAACTGCTGGGTGGGTATGGGTGAAATTCAAGGGTTGGCTGATATGAAACCTATAATTCTTGGATGTAAGTATATGTAAGTGTATTATTAGTTTCCCTATCTCATTGGTGATTCCAAGGAAATGGATCATACAATGGTAAAATTAAGTATGATTTTGTATATCTTATCTATCCCCCCCCCAGTCATTTGAAGTGCTGGGATGACATAGATTTGACTTGGTTAACTAAAGTTTAGTATTGTCACTAAAATTTCCTTTTTTAAAAAAGTGACTCCAATGCTAAAAAATCAGAAAGCCCTGTAATAGACTTAATGTTGAACAAGAGACATTGAAAGTTTCAATAAAAAAAAAAGATTTTTTTCATTTACTTCTAAAATGCTTCAAATTCCTTTCATCTTACAGTTTACTGGTATGAGTTAAATACATTTCCTAATGGGGGTGTGGGAGGAAATATTGGGCTTATTGGTTCAAAGGGAAATTCTGTTTTCATTCAGTTTTCTTGGAGTGGGTGCACTACCCACCAGCATTATATTGGGTGTGCCTGTATTAACATTGTGTAGGTATGGAATTTTTTTACTGGTCCTGTTTTCTTTATGATCTCTTGATTTTATTCTTTTTAGAAGTCATAACTTCTAGGTTAGACAATTAGCTTAACATAGTGATATCTCTGCTGATTCTACTATTTCAAGATTTTTTTTCCTGTACTCCCTCCTTCTGTATTTGAAATTAATCCATCTATATAAAGATATTGTGAACTCTATTTTGATATTTCCTAATGTCAGATGCTGGAAAAATTACAAATTTTACAGAAAGTCTTCTTATGGATAACTTAGATTTAATGATATTTTTCTTGATGAAATTACATTGTATTACATGCTGATTTTCTGAGATGAAGAATCATTGTCATTCACTGATGTATTCAGAATAGTATTATTGTCACCACATTTTGCCTTTCTCTAAGTCTCAGTTGTATGAGGTAACTTGCTCAGAATTTCAAACTGAACCCTTTATTCAATCTATATTTTTGTTCTGTTGTCCATTTTAGTCAGGAGATATCTTGTATTGATTATTCTTCCAAGTGTCATATGTCCAATGTACATGATTCTGACACTTCTCTACCTAGTTATTGTGACCACTGGACAGGTTGCTAGATGTGCTTAATCAACATCTTTATTCACTCACCCATATCCTGTGGGCAATTTGGCAGTAGAAATAGACTTATAAAACCAGTGTGGCTTTTGCTTATCTGCCTTGTGTTTATCAAATGGGGGAAATCCTTATTTTTTTCTAGTTTATGACATTTGTGGGATCATGTTATTTATGACTGCAAAGTTTTGTCTGATTAAGTTTTGTGGTTTAACTGTGCATTAAATTGTTACTTGTAATTGTTTTTAGCAAAAGCAAGAATTTGAAAGTTTGCCATAACTTTGTATCTGGTATTTTTCAAAGCAATTTTTTTGATTTGGTGTCATGAAAAAGTCACAAAATCTTCTACAAGATGACGTAGATTTTATTGAAATTGGTTGAGTTTTATCAATGTTATGACAAAATTAAAATCATTGGTTGACTTAGTTTGTAAAATGTGTCAAAAAAACCTTTTTTTTCTTAACAACAACAATCATTATATATGGATGCCTGTATACTAAAAGACTGTTTCAGGTGTGTGATTTACTGATGATAAAGTAACCCTTCACATATAGTTATTCTGATATCTTTAAAATGATAGATACTAACCGAATCCAACTGTGTAAATTGCTTTTTAGTATAGTTCATTAATTAGTCCTAAAACTAAATGCTAAAAATAGTGTTCTAGAAAATTTCCTTTATAGAAGGGGTCCTTGAGTTTTCAAAGTTAAAACCACTGTTTCATAATATAATTCCCCTTGTCACAATTTACTTCCGTTATGTGCTGATTGGTCAGTTGGTAAAAAAAACTGACCAATTACAAGCAGAATGCACATAATTGGATAAATCAGACAACAGATACTGTTTGTTTCTTAGTTACGGTACGGAATTACAAGTTTGTAAAATATCTGCATTAAGATTTGGTAACAAACCAAAGTAATTCTTCATGAAAATGTATTACTGTTTTAACTATACCTTACAAATTATGCCATAGTTTCAACTTTTTAACTATGCCTTAAAAAAAAACAAACCATGAGATAAAGGGTAATCTTAGTTGTCAATGTCTGGAATTTCCATTGATAAAGCTAGTTTTTATCAATATTTTTTCTCTTTGTTACAATTTGTGGGAACTATTGTTTTATTTTGCCAATTCCTCAATGTCACCACCTTTGATGGTTCTGATTATTTTTGAAAAGCCACTTGAATCCGTTAAATCACGTTTAATATTTGTAAACATTCTCATGATTAATGTATACTTCCTTCCCTACTTTTATCAATTAAATTGCTTTTGTAGCATTTGTAAATTTATGCTGATCTTTTTCCTATTTTGCAAAGTAATAGATTATAATCAGAGTTTTCTTTGGTTCATAGCAATAATCATCAGTCGGTGGGCTCTTTCTAAGTATTTTATGTATCAAGTTTATCCTATTCTCACTATGGAATGAGGATGGTCATTTTTTCCCTTTCATAGAATTGTAAATATGACTGCAAGAAAAACACAGGAGAAAATAATTGTGCTTTTTGGTTGAAATATCCTCATTGTTTGAGAAGCAGCCATTTCTGCTTCTCTACTGAAAACCTGCTAACCTATATCCCATGAGAATGTATTCAAGTAACAGTTATACACTACTACTATTGTTGTTGATACTATAACCTCCATTACTACTGCTGATACCATCATCACTTCTATATTCATTACATAATACTTTCTCACGTGGGTACAATATTGAAATGGAAGGGTCGATGGAGAAGTTGGTAATCTAAACTTGAATTCTATGTTATTCTACCCCAGGGGATTATTTTCACATGCTCATGCACTTTTCTATATAATAGAAGGGAAAGATTTTATATTCTTTATATCCCTTCTTCATTATTTCCGATTGTTTAAGATTCTGATGAGTGGAAAACCCTGAAAAATTTTTCTAAGAGTTTTTTCTCTGAATAAATATATGCTTCCAATCAACAAGACCTCCCTTACCTTTGGAAAAGTATCAGTTTTGAAAATAAATTTTTTCAAAGGTTTTAGGAGAGTGGGTTCTATTTAGAATGTAGATAAAATGCTAAACTGAGCACTCACTTAATGCCACTTTATGGAAGTATGGCTTACCTGAATTATCTTCTTTTGGTTAGATTTCATTTTGTTTATGAATTATTCTCAGTTTTTAAATATCATGTGGCTCGGGCCATTTTTAAAACTGGGTTTGTGTGGGTCCAAATATTCTTGTATCTGGGTAGCCCAATTTGGACTATCATGTAATGAGCATATCATTGAATTCTTGAATTTTAATGAATCTTTCCTCATAAGCATATATTTTAAAATATAGCTTAGTTATCCCCCCCCACTTTTTTTTTTTGGCTGCAGCCTTTTGACTCTTGATTTCTTTTCTCCTCACTTGATATAAGTTCATTCTTCTTCATGTCTCAGTGTTTCTGGGACATGTCCCGTGTAATATCGTGCACTCTATATATTTTTTCATCTAATGATAAGAAATTCAACTTACCCGAAGATAAATGGAGAGGAAATCAATCAAATTCTATGAAATAGGAATGTTAACCTGTATTCAAATTTTTTTGCATTGCTATTTGAATCATCGTAGGAGATATGATTTCTTTCCCTCCAGATCACATGAAGCTATTTGTGAGCTGTGCTTTCTACTGAAAAAAATCTTTTCTATCTGATCTATATCTAAACAGTATGGTTGGAGTTGAAATTTTTGATGACCTTCTATCATTGATGTTATAGGTATTTTTTACCTGCAATATGGTTGTATATTTATATCTTTTCTTTCTCAATAACCTCAAAGGGTGGGGGGGTAGATGTAATTGTTTATATTAATACTGCCATCTTGCAATAAAGTGAATAGCAACTGCCTCCACATCACTTGATTATATACATTCTGCATCCTTATCAGAAACCATTTTGGTTTTCTGTGATTAATGCATTCTTTGGTTCTCAATCTGCTTTTTGGTGCTGAATGGTAATCTCGGGTAAAGAGGATTTAGGAACCAATTCAAGTAATAAACTGTGTTGATCAAAAAAACTTTCTATTTCAAATTCTACTTTTAATTTAGTAGATGAATTTCATGCTTTAAAATTCAAAATATCGGGAAAAAAATTCTACACATTTCTATGAATCTTTCAATGGATAATTTAAAAAAAAAAAGAAAACAGAAATTTTGTAAAATTTTCTATCAGTTTTATGGCTATCATTTCACAGAATATTTTATTGTACATATTTCTTGGAATTTGTTGTAAAATGCATGAATTTATTTTCATGCAATACATCAATAAGTGAGAGAGGAATGCAGATGTTTCAGTGCACTTTTGCAGTTTTACATTCAGATGCATTAAACCAGCCTTCATTGGGGAGAATTTTAATGTATGGCCCCAAGGAGATACTTTTCTACCGGAACAATTCAATCTGTGGTAGCATAGCAACTAGAAAAAAAAAGTAAAAAGATTGGTGCATTTTTATGGCAGCTTTTAATTTGGTTCTCATAACCTCCCATAAAAAAAGTAAGAGTGCTTCTAAAAGATTTACAGTTTTATTGCAAGAAAAATAATTCTTAAATGTTTCCTTGTTAATTTACCCCCAATCCTGTTATTTTTTCTTCTGGGTAGTTAGTAGTGATAAAAAATGTAACAATTTATCTGATATGTTTGTTCATTTATCTTTATATCTTGAGAAGCATCAGTTTTGTTGGAAAAAATACATATACTATGAAAACTAAAATTGTTGGTGCATAAAGTTCTCTGTAGTTGATCACATCAAATGCAAATTTTCCCATTTATAGCTATTCGCTTCAATCGACATGATATAATTTTTATTTAAATTTTCAATAAGGTTTCTTCATCAACTTTGATGATTCCAAGACGAATTTGCCCCCTAATCCTTGAAATTAGACATTGACTCAAGATTTGCCAGACCTCTATCATGGGCATTGCTGAGCCAATACTTCCTGAAATTATTTAGTTTGTTACACCATCTTGTATTTTGCCAACCACAGTTACGCTTATGATCTCTTTGGATCCACACTGTGAGTTGTGATGTCCAGTGGTTGTCTGACATTCTTGCAACGTTGCCACTTGATTTTATTAATGATTCCTATAATATCACTGATTCCAGTTTTTTCTCTAATGTATTTTGCTGTTTTGTGATCTTGAGCATTATTCTCTCCAGTGCACTCAGTTTGAGGGTCAACCTTTCGGTTAGGAGCCAACTCCACTGGTGATTTTTGGGAGGATGCGTTGGTTGTATAGCCTTTTTTTTTTTTTTTTTTTTTTTTTTTTTTCCAAAGTTTATCCCTGTTAAAATGTCTGAAACAAAAATAATCATTGCATTGAAAAAAAAACCAAACTATCATCTGAAATGCCATATAATTCATTGGTGAAGGAAAAGATTTTATATACATACATATATGAAGTCTGGAAAGCTTCACAGCTTTAAACACTAAATATCAAAAAACTTCTTAAAAAATCTTTGTTACTTATTTCCCAATATCTGTTGATGTTATTTTCCTGTTTTACATACACTTTGTTATTATGGTACTATGTGTGAAATTTCTCTTGGGATCATCAGTTGTTTACCATGTAACTGGGATTTTGTAAACGCAAATTTTTCCCAGAATGGTTTATAGCTGAATGTATATAAGTCTATACATTTGTTATAAACACTGTTTGGTCTGCTTTCTGTTTTTTTCTCTCCCTTGTATTTTTTTTTTCTTTTTTTTATCTTAATTGATTTTAAAAGCTGGAATAATATGATGTAGTGTGCTGTATAGAAATAATTTTTTTTCCTTTTATTCCCCCCCCCCATCTTAAGATAACAGCTTTCTTTCTTTATTACTAGTGCTATCTGTCTCTAATCTCTCTCTCTTCTGATGACATAATTCTTAACGAACACCTTTTAACCAATTTAAATCTGGTCCTTACATGGAATTTCCCCTGTTCTTAGAACTGCCAACTTGTGTTGCAGTTAATAAACCAACATCTCATTGAGAGGTTTTTAATACAGTACAAAGTACTTCTGAACTTAACTATGTTTGTCCACTTTGTAAGTCTTTACTTACATTTTCAGCTTATAGTATTCAACTTATTGTATCTTACTAGCAGTAACTTTTCATAACCAGTTTTGATATTATGTCTGATCATGTAGAATAAGCTATCTACACTCAATTCTTAGTTTGTTCATTGTAGTTTGATTAATTTAAATGTTTTTATCTATTTTCATTTATGCTGATGATTTGTTTAATTATTCAAAAGCTTCATGTGTTTAATTTAGAATTTACTTGGAGGGATTTGTTGGAAAACTCTAAACTTATCAACTTCATTCATATGTTCTATCATATCATTCAAATTCCGATGGATCAGATGATGGCAAGGAAGAATTTAAGCAACTCTGTTAATTCTATATTCTGTTTTATTTGTAGAATGTTATTATAAATACTCTGTTATTAATCAATGCAAGATGACAAAAGCACAATTTAGTTCGCTCTATTAACATTGCAAAAGTAAATAATTTCTCTTGCTGCTAAGTTCAAATAAAAAGTTAAATTTAAGGAAATAATGTTTTATAATTCTTGATTTCAGACTGTCTGAAGCAGAGGAACTACTGGTTGGAAATGCTGTCTCCAAAAGCAAGACTTTCGAGGAGATAGAAGTGGAATATGGTCCGGTGGCATGCCATGTGTTCAGTTTATTGGGTCATCTATATAGGTAATACTATTAACCCTTTTCATACCTATTAATATGAAAATCCTTGTGCATTTTAGTTATTTTATTACATAATTGGCAACATGGCAAAAAATATTCCATCATTTTGGTATTCCTAACAAAAACCTTGAGTTTTTTTATTGTTAATTGATATATATTAATTAACTTGTTCAGTTATTTGTGTTCAAATTCTCTCTTTTGAAACTATACTGTCATATCTTATCTTTTACCTGATTGAAATATAAGATGACCACTTGAAATATTCAAATTATCTGACTTGAGCCATGCATTCAATTAGAATATTTTCACTCAAAATGTCTTAAATGAAAAAGAAGTAAGTATGTGTGTGGGGGGCTGAATATAATCTGAGTAGCTTTTACTTGTACGTGAAGTAGACATAATCATAAGTGGGATCTACATCATTAAAAATCTCTACCAATGATAGTCTTCTACAAAATAGAGGTTTCCAAGCAATTCATTCGACCAATTTTGAAATTTTGTGACAATTTATTACTGTAAACCTTGGATTAGAACACTGCTTCCCACTCCAGCTATGTTCCTATAATTATTCGAATAATTCTGCAATTTTGTTATATAATGAGTAGTGCCCTTACGCTGGCTATGCCTCTTACTGTCCTTGGGTTCCTCATATCTCCTTACTACTTGCTTGGCCTGTTTGTAATATCTAAATTAGATTTGGAGGCAACAATCACTGTGCTATTTTACCCTTGCTTGGGGAGAGGGATAGATCCATTCTCTATGTTTACCCACCCAGCCACCTTGTACCTTTGTGGCTCATTTGTGCTTTTTTGAGAAGTCTGGTAAGGTGGGAAGATGACAAATTGGCTTATATATCCTTGGTCTGTTGGTGTAAGAATGAACTATAGTTAGGTAGATTACAGGTAAATATAAATACTGGCAACTTTGGAGCACAAAATTCTAGGATTTTTGTTTACTTATAAGTCATTAATTAGTATTGATAAGGTATTTGAAATTCAATGTATGATATCTAATTTAATAAATAGATATTTGTGATAGGTACTGTTATAAGTAATTTGAAAATATCATTAAAATAATATGGAGGGGCATTTGAATAAAACAGTTGCTGTATAGTTGTGTTTTGAATATATATTTCAGTTGTATTTTTAATTTTTGAAAATATATGTGCAGTTCAGTGCTGCCTAGTCAGCTAATATCAGTGGTTTCTCTATAAAGGTTTAGTTTGAAATCTTGATCAGTTGTTGTAGATAAGGTTGGCCAGGTATATAAACCATATTATTATATATTTTTTGTAGCAACTGCTTAAATACCTAAATATGCCTAATTTCTTATCTTTTTCTTTTTGCAGTAAAACTGAAAGGTTTGCCAATGCCTCAGAATGTTATCAAAAAAGTTTAAAATTGAATCCTTTGTTGTGGAGCTCTTTTGCTAAACTCTGTAGTTTAGGTAAGTTGCTTTTTAGCTTATCAAAAATTTAGGAATATAATTATACATAATTTTTAGAGGTAAATTCGGCTTCCTTCTGATACTAGCCACCTAAAGTTTCTGGTGTTGAAGGACTAACCAGTGCATCCTCCCAATAGTCACTTATGGAGCTGAAACATGGAACTTAACCAAGAGACAGACCCGTAAGCTGAGAACCATGCAACGTGCACATGAAAGAATAATGCTGGGCCTCACATGGAGAGACCACAAAACAGCACAGTACATCTGGGAAAAGACAAGAGTTAGAGACATCATAGAATCCATAAAAAATCTCAAATGGGGGTGGGCTGGCCATGTTGCGAGAATGGCAGACAATCGATGGACATCACGACTCACAACATGGATTCCCCGAGACCACATGTGTAACCGAGGCCGGCAAAATGTTAGATGGAGAGACGAGCTAGACAAGTTCAGGAAGTACTGGCTTCGTGACGCCCATGATAGAGAAGTGTGGCAAATCCTGGGGAAGGTCTATGTCCAACGATGGATGCTAAAAGACTGATGATGATGATGATGATGATGAATTTAATCAAGACACCAATTGAGGGTTGTTATTTGAAGGGAGTTCACAATGATCAACTGTGATCGCTTGCTTAGATTCATTCAATGAAAATTCTTAAACATTAACAATTTCCCTCTTTGAAGGTAAGGGTTGCAGCATTACAAAGTGTAACTTCAGGAAATTTGTCTCCAACCGTATATCCAACTGTATTTGTGTTGATATTTTTTTCTTGAGAGCTTTCACCTCAAGTCATAAGATCAATTTAAAAAAAAAATATCTAGGATGAACTTGATGTGGGCATAATTTAGTAGAAGTTCTATCGACACCCTATGTATTCTTTAAAAAGCGATTTTTATGAATTTGGGGGAAAGTTCTTAGGAAAACATTTTTATGAAGTATATTGATACTAGTTGTGTCAATGAATTTAATTTTTGAAGTTACACTTTGTACTACTGGAACACTTACCTTCTAAGAAAGGAAATGTTATTGTGTAGCGATTAGAGATGAGTGACACTAAACAAACAATCAATGTAAATCGTTGTAAACATAAACATCACAATACTCCCTGAATAACTAAATTACACCTCCCCTCGACTGGTAGTTTGAATAAATTTATCCTATTAAATGTTTCAAGGACTCACTCACAAAACTTGAGGTGACTGACATTATAGAACTGACTGGCCAGAATTACCCCCCTCTCCTCATTTAAAGATTTGTAATATCGCCTTTTTTTTTTTTTCTTTTTTTAAATCATTGATCTAGCGAACTGGAATCTGCACTACTACCTAAAAAGTGTTTTCCCTCATTGTTCATGTTCTAATATGTAAATATATAAAATTATGGGTTTGGTGGGATTCTGAGAATGCATATATTGTCAAAAATTGGGTCTATGCTAAGGTGGCCATTGAATGCTCCTGCTACGATATATTTTCTTTTGCCAACTATGTTTCATTTTCCTGATTGTTCATTTGCAACACCCTTCGAATACTATTATTCATTGAGTCTCCCCTATCAGCAGACTAGCTTGAAATGAATCAGTTTGGAAGTTTGTTTTTTTTTTTTGTTTTTTTTTTTTTAATTTTTAATTTTTATATAATGAAAATTATGAATTGAGAGAAAAAAATGCTGTACAAAAGCTTTGGAGGCTTGCAATCCATATTTTTAAACACTTTATTTGTTATTGTTTTTTAGGTGAGAAAGTCGATGCTACGAAGATCTTCCAACCACCAAAAGTACCCTTGCCCCAGTCAACTCCTGTCCACAACCCAAATCCTTTCTATCAACAGCTGGATGGGAGACTAAAACAATTGCAGCTGCAACAGCAGTCACCACAGATCATCCCCCCAACTCAGGACACTATCTCTCTTATGTCAGAAAGCACACCTGGTGGTCTGTGTAAGGTAAATTCTCATTATTAAAATCCAAAAGCTGAAGATTCTATTTGAAAGAAATTTAGTTGAAAATAATTGCTTAAAGAGAAAAATCTTTTTTCTGTACCATAAGACTTAATCTGATTTTTGCTTGAGAACTTCTTTTTCCAAAGGTATTCCCATACTTTATTCTTTTTTAAATTTCAGTTTGAGTCTCCCCTACCAGCAGACAAGCTAGCTATGACGCCAGATGCCTTGAGTCCACCAAGCAGTACAGACAGTTCTTTACATCAAGGTAGCCAGTCTGTACGTGCCAGCCGGGGTCAGTATTTTAGTGGTGGCAACCGTACCAATTTAGGGTTCCCTAATCTCAGTCCTTTGACTCCAAGGTAAGAAATGTTGCCATGCTACTTTGCAATATTTGGCGGTGGGATTAAAATGGAAGTTTCAAAACCCAGACTTAGTTTTGAGGTTCTGATGTTTGACCGAGAGACAATAATAGCAATTTAAATTCTTTCAACGGGCTTGGTGAACATGATAGTTGAATTGAATGTCTTATTAACATACACACTTGAATATAAATGGATATTTGTGTTGACAAAACTTCCAATACTGTTGTTCATTTCTCACACTTACATGTATAAACTCTCTGTATAAAATAAATTTTTGTGATCTTTACTATACTTTTTGTCGAAGAAAAGTATTATGGAAGAATCCATCATTTTTAGGTTTGTGTGTGTATAATTGCTTATTGGTAATTCTATGCAAATACAAAGGGATGAAAAATACATCTTTTGTTTCACATGCAGATTTGTAAGCAAAAAAAAAACCAGTAATATTTGTCTTGAACATTTTTTTCATGAATTCAAATTTTCCATTACAAAATATTTAAATGTTGGTATAATTTCAACAAATTACAGATGTTGAGATTATTGATTTTTGACTAGTATTTTCTTTCATCTTAATTTCAGTTGCTTTTCATCGCAACTACTCAGACCATCATTCTACTGCCGTAATAAAGTGTGTATTGGAAATAAAGAATAAGTTCTCGCTTACTGTAGATTAATAATGGTTGACAATCATAACTGAATTCAAGATGATATTACTAACTTTGAAAACGTTCTACTATTTCCTTTGCATAAAACTTGAAGTCTGATCAAATTTGTATTATACTTAGTGCTTTTTACAAATAGAAAAGAGTAAAAATAGCATCTGAGATCCTACTTAAATTCATTTTTATCATATCTTATACTACATAAGCAGCAGCTGTTGCTCATCATGGTGTGCTTGTCAGATTCTTCCTCCTTACTTTTTCCTTTTGTGTGGAAAAAAGAATTGTACATACACACAAATGAAAAAGTGAAATTAATGCAAACATCCATTGTATGAAGTGTACAATGAAGAAGCAGCAGCTTGTGTGTTGTTATCTTCTCAGTCTGTTGTAGTTTTCTAAATAACGCTTTCCTGTTGAAAGTTTGAAAATACTTTTTGAAATTTGTAGGTCTTTGTAAGGGCAAGAATTTCTTGAAGTTAGATCCAGTGTGTTGAATCTTCATATTTCATATTTGTTTTATTTTTCAGTTTTGGAGTGTTTCCTTTAGAAACACCAAGCCCTCAGGAAGGTGTCCCGTACATTTCCCAGGTAACCCCTGTTGCTCTTTCAGAGAACCTTGTATCTGAAGCTCCTCGTGCTCCCCGGGGACCAAAGGTAATAATCACCATCATCCATTTAGCTTTGTGGATTATTAATGGAATTTTTTATTCTCTTTTTAGAATCACATGTTTCTGAAATGGTTCAGAATTTAAAGATACATGAAACTCGTGACATCAGTGTTGTAGAGAGATGAGACCGAACAATTCAGAATTCTCAGAATTTTCTAAAATTTTGAAAATAGACATTTTATGATACTAACTTTTAGGATTTACCTCCTCCCTGCTGTAGTTGTTTGTATAATGATTGAAAAAAAACCCCAAAAACTTAGAGTTAGACGTCATGCAGACAAATCTGTAATATTTGGTTACTTTTTGTTTTTAAACTTATAAAAATAACTGGTATGATTCTTTTTCTACTTTTTATGTACATTCCAAATGTTCTAAAAATATTAAAACAGTGCTTCTTGAACCATTTCAGTGTCATTCACCCCTGAGTTTTTGACAAAATTTCATTCACCCACTACTAAATTTTAAAATTTTTTTGTCGATTTTCATCTTATTTCCGTCTCATTTTCTCCTGTGTATAATTTTATTGGTAATTCATTTTATATCATGAGGTCTCCCCTAAAAAGTTATATTTAAGTAAATTTGGGAAATATCTTGCATTTTAGAAATTAGAAAACTGTAGGTAAAGAGGGAAAAAAAAATTTCCAGCACCAATACCATTAAAAAGTTTACTGACCACTTGAATGGTAATGTCTCTTTTAAGTATAGAAAAATATAGATAGGAGTAATTCAAGTCCTTCATGTTTCATTCATCCCCCCTCCCTCCATTTTCGTCAACAAATAATTTTGTTTGACCTTCATTCACCCCTCTAGTTTCTCATTCACCTCCAAAATGATATCATTTACCTTTGGGTGAATTACTCACCAGTTTAAGAAGCACTGTGTTAAAATCTCCCTCAGTAGAATATTCAAATCCATTTCATCATGTGGTATTGTTTTTGTCGACTTGTGAATGCAAAAAGCAACTAATTTGAACCTGAATTAGGGTTACTTGGTGCAATGGAAATTCAAAATAAACAAAAAAAAACAAACTTGAGTGTATATTTCATTTTAGTTAAATCTTCTGATAGTGAAGTCTTTTTAACAAATCCAACTTTTGGTTCTGTTATTGTCCCTTATTTAGTATTTGAAGAATACTGTCAGAAAATGGTTGAAGATAGCTGAACTCGCCAAGGTGAATGAGTTTTTTTTTTTTTTTTTTTTTTTCTCTAATTGTCAATTCTTCATTCCACTACGATTTTTATCACCCCATTCCTGTATTATTCTAATATTTTCTTGCAATTTTAGCAGCATGTATAACCATATCACATTATTTAATAATTGTCTGCTTTAATTTCTCATTTTTAAATTTGTTTTTATCTAATGAAATACATTTAGAAAAATACCATTACATCTTTACTGACTGTTCATTGCTCAAAACTTAAGGTCCACTGTATTAAGCCTATTGTGAATAATAAACTACTATATAATTCTGAATATAAAATATATTCCTTTCCAACTTTGGTTTGGAAAATCTGATCTTTTTTTTTCCCCCATCTTCGATGTTTAAAAAACGTTTCTGCCAATTTATTCTACAGCCTTCTTCAGATGTAATATATAATATGTTGAGAATGCAAAGCATTGAAATTGAACAAAAACAAACCATAAAAAAACTGTATTGAACAGAAATTTAAATATTAACAGCAACGTAGAATGAAGCAGATGAAATAATGTATTAACATCAAAAATAGGAAGAAAAGATTGAATTATCCGAACAAAAGTTGGAATGTTCGACTTTTTAAAAAATTATAGTCTTATAATTTTGTTTTAACATGTCTGTTTGAATCCTTCTTACTGAATAACCAGTATCATTGGTGGTGCATTTCGAACTCTGGCAAGTAAACTGTTTTAGTTGATTTTCTTAGTCTAGCTATAATTTTTTTTTGTTTTTTGTTTTAGCCTGTCACTCGCAGAAGTCAGAATCAAAACCAGAATCCCTCCATGCCAAAACCAACAGTGTTTAGCCAATCAGGTAATACAAACACTCGGGAATTGGCCACTTCCAACCAACAATCAGGGTAAGTAAACGGGCTGGATATGTGTGTGTTAGTGCCCCCCCCCCCAAATGAAAATTTTCACTTATACATTTTTACAAGATTGAAAACCTATTTCTTCTGACCCTAGAATATTCTAATACAATTTTTTGGTGAATGTAAGGTGACACTGAAGAAAGACAGGCTTTTGACTTTTCATCTGGTGTGACCTTATTAGGTATCTTAGAGGTCACTTGCCTCTTAAAATCTTTGGCTCAATTTGTGACAATGTTGTTTTTTGTTGAAATTTAATTAAATGTTATGAATCTCTTGTTTTTCACTGTCAGTTTAGGAATCATTTTCTATTCTCCATCAAATCTTGTTCCTTTAATAGCTACTTTTTGAAAAGATCTTTTGTTTAAGATTTTTCATTACAGGGTATTTAAATATTGACCAAAAGAAAAAAGGCAAGATTGATCTGATCGATGGCAGAAATGTAAAGTTACTTTAAAAATAACTTGGTTTTATTTACTCGCAGAAATCATTTTTGTATAATAAACTTTCTAGTAACAGCAAAAGATATCTTGAGAAATTTGAATTATTTCAGTATATTTTATCAATTGATGGATTACATTCAATTAGCCTACATTACTATTTGGTTGGTGCAAAATTAATTTTGGTTAAACTTTGATGCTTATTTTGGAATAAACTATTATGTAACTATGTTCATAGAACATACGATTTTTAAAGCCAGAATTTTACTCTATTTATCAAGCTAGACATTTTCTGATTCAATATTTATTGTGGTTTATGTAAGGCTGTCAAATCAAAGAAGGAAGAAAAGCAAATTCAAGCAATTTTGTTGTACAAATTAAAATATCAAACAAGAACTGCAACATTAGTGTCGAATATTGGTCAATCAAAAAGGACTAATTCTTCATGACAGCACCCAAACGTGTGAATGGCCCTGCGGAAATTAAATGGACTAAGCTTTGAAACTCTCTTGCCCAGCTTACTCACCAGACCTCTCTCCGAGGGACTATCACTTTTCAAGCATTTTGACCACTTCCTGCATGGGAAGGCCTTCAACAACCAAAAGGTAGCTCAAGAAGAATTCATTGGTGTCAGGATGTCTATTCTGCTCTAGTTGGCAAAAATGTGTACATTCTGAAGATTCTTATTTTGATTGTTAACTTCTATCCCATGTTGGGATATATATTGCTTTGAAGTAGGTGAAAAAACGCAATCATTTTGCACCAGCCTGATGTATACAAATGTATGTATTTTTCATCTAATGTACTGTATAGCTATTTCAGTGTTTGAAAATTACTTGCTTTCATGTATTTAATGTGATCTTTATTGTAACCTTTCTTGTTTCAGACTGCAGACAAATGTAACAAATGTACGACGAAGCCAAAGACTCTTTGGTAATTCTAGCTCTGTTAAGGTTAGTTGCTCCAACTATATTTTTTTTCCTAAATTTTTGAGGTAGAAGTAAACATTAAATGTGATATTAGCATCAATGATTCAAGCTTTTGTTTGTTGAATGTGAAATCTATATTGCACTAAACTACATGAGAAGCCACATCTTCATTTTAAGTAGGATTATCAACCATCGCTACCCACTATAGACCAGTTTAATCACTGTTGCTAGGTTTAGGTCATTCATGTTTTGACATTTGTATGATCTATGCATCTGGATTTCACCCAACCTTGACTGTTCAGTGTAGAAACCTGAAATTTTGCACCCCCCCGTCAATGAGTTGGGAAAATGGTTTCTTTTTGTTTTTAGAAAATCATTCCCCCAATAGGTTTCTATTAGGACTTTCAATTTACAATGGAAGTCTATGCCAAATTGGTCCCTTAGTTTGTATTCAGCTGCATTGATGCTTTTTTTTTTTTTTTTTTTAAATTTGTACTCTTTAGTGATCACAGCCCCCCAAAGGCTAAAAAATAACTTATTCATCGACCTTCCCCTTTCCAATTTTTTTTATTGATCTTATCTAATGACTAACCAGACCTTTTTTTTTGTTTTTTTTAATCATCTTTTTATCTAAAATTTATGATTCAAACCATACTGATAGTCTTTTCATGGAGGTAACTTGAATTTACGAGGTAAAGAGCAGTGTGTATATATATATATATATATATATATATATATATATATATATGGGTTGTGGTGATTCATAATTTTCTTTGGAATGCTAATTCTGTATGGTTTGGTTAACATAAATCTATAAACAAACACCAAATAAGTAGCTATCAGTAGAACACAAATCCACAATGTTTGCTGGTTCATCTTATCTATATTTGGGTGGTGAATATACACATGTATATCTTTGTATTCTTAACATTATTTCACACCTTCAAAATTGATATTTTGAACCAAAGATTTCTATACATAACTTTTCTCTGTTCAATTTTGTTTTGATATTTTTGTATTCTTCAATCTTTGGTCTAAATTCTTCCAATTTTGAACCTGTATCAGGATGTTGAGATGAACCATTTGAAATGTATCGGATACTTTTGACTCTCACGCTGTAATAAACTAAAAGGATGAATATAAGTATAGAAATGTTTTTTTGCTATTCACTGTTAATAGCCACCCCCTCTGCATTTTAAAAGGATATTCATTATTAAATATACCTTGAAGTTTATGTCTCAAGTTTCATTATTTTGGTGTTGGTAAATATTATTTTGCATATTTTATCCTGTCTTTGAAAACTTGTAGATTTTCGTTTTTTTGTTTTTGCAGGAAAATAACAAGAGTCAAAGTAAGTCCCGCTTCACAAGTCCAAAGTCTGGCACGAGGAAGTCTAAAAGCAAACTGAGCAAGTCACAACAAGAGTTAAATGAAATCAACAAAGGAGAGAACATTCTCGATTGTAAGCCGTCTTGTGGGTATGAGGGGCCAAATTATGCACAGTTAGCTCACATGAGACAGCAGTCATTAGGTAAGTATCAGATGTTCTTATATATGATAGTCTTAGCCTCGAAGTAAAACAGCCAATAACCATATGCGGGTTTAGTTGATATTGAATAGATCATTCTATAAAGGTTTGATGACTTGGATAGTTCTGAGTCAGTGAAAAGGTAACCTGTATGTGCTATAAGGGGAGATAATCTGAGTTTTGTCGAGACGGGCATTGGCATAGCTCCTACCTTGAAAATTGAGCACGTCTGGAGGTAGACATTCAATACCAGCCTCTTAAGGCGGGCCTTTGTAGCCCAATCTGGCAACCCTGTTTCTGAGAGCAAAAGGCTGTGAAATATTTTCTCCCATTTACATCTCCAAGAGCAAACTTTAGGGAAAATGAACCAAATACATGTTTTTTTTTCTTAGTTTTTGGATTGTTTTAATCATTCATTAACAAAATGACATCAAATCAACTCATTGTGATTGATTTGCATATTCATCTTTCATGTTTCATTCAATTTTTTCCCAAACCATCTTTGAATTTGGTGCTTTATACAAATAGCCTTCATAAAATTATCAACTTTGGCATTATAGTTTTCTATTAGTTTCCATCTTTCTGCATCTTTGTAAGATTATCAATGATATTTTGAATATAATGTCTTTGAAATTTGCTTAAATTTAATTTTAAAATACAACAAATGCTTACTTTTTATGTATTCACTGAATGTACAATAATTTACATTTTTAAAGTTAGGAACCAACTCATGCACTTGGTCCAATTTAATAATTTGTTCATTTTATTAGATGAAACATTGTAAATCATTGGATTTTTGTTACTATTTACCTTCATCCTAATTTTTGTTGCTTTCTATCATAATTCATTTTCTCACTGCTGAAGGGAAACCAGCCTGAGTTTTGTTGTGATAAAAAGCAAAGAAAATAGAGATGAAGGTTAATAATGGCAAAAAATGAATTTCCTGCTCTTATCTTTAATCTGTAAGAAAGTGTTAATTAAAGCTTATGTTGGGCTTTGACTCCATGACCAAATTATTATCAGATATACATCATTCTGTAATAGTATTTGATGTCAAAAAAAGTTACAAATTCTCAAACCATCAGGTTTTACAAATGGTAAATGAAGAATTTAATTTCAAAGTTGTTGACAATATAAGTGAGAATATATTTTCCTTCATAAATTTATCAATACAAATGCTGCTTAGTACAGCATAATACATGTAAGATGTTAGTGTACCAGAACCTTTTTACTTATTATATACATCGATGGTATACAAATGTGTGTGTTGTATATATGAATAAACCTTGACTCTGTTTTACTTATACGCTAATTAAACTTATCCAAATTAAAATTGTACAAATAATTTAATTTTTCAAGGCTTTTAATGGAAACTTCCTCGAGGAATGTTATAGTATTTTTGAGAATGCATTATTATCCATGCTGTTGATAATCTCTATAGCTTGGTTTATCCAAATTCCTCTTCTAATTTCTGTTTTGTTTGAAAAGTCTTTCTATTAATTGACTATATGAAAAACTTTCTTCTATTTGTCTGCCTGGCATCTTCTCTGGACTTACAGGAAGATGTAAGTAGGCACCAGCTTACTTTCTATTTATCTCATCACTTTTCAGTTCCATAGTCAACTTTGATTTTTAAATTGTCTTGTGTTTGTCACTGTAGTTTTGGATATTTAAGTTACCACAGTAAACTTTTGCTTGAAAATGAATCCTTTTTTAATGTCAGGAAAAAAACTAAAATGTACTTGATCATATGGAATTATAGAAATGTACGCAAGTTCTATCAAAGATCTAGCCTTGTGGCGAGTATATGTTTCATTTTATGTATTTAAGGAGAAAAAGAGTAATTTAAAAAAACTTGGTACTAATCTCTTGGGAAATATGATTCAAATAACTTGTGATAGGATTATTTGAATTAGAGCAACATTAAATATCAGATCAATGGAACGGGTAGATATCCATGATGAATGAATTTATTAACTCATTAAATTGGTGTGTCCAGAAAATATGGTAACCACTGATCTAATATTTACACTAGGTAAGCTAAGGATAGAAACATCTACATATATCTGTATGTATATATGTATTTTTTTTTTCTTCATACAATAAAGAAATGAGAAGACATTATCGCACTCTTCTGAATCCATTTTGAGAAACAAATGTAAATGCTAAAATGAAGATAACTTTTAATTGAGATATAATTGAAATAAAAAGAATCTCATTTCTGTATATTTTTTGAAAATTGTTTTAGGTAATTTTTGTTCCTATAATTAGATCAATTGATAAGATGAAATAATTTATTACTCTGAAGTATAGGTACTGGATTCTTCGAATGATGATCTTATCTAGGGCCTCTCTAACTTTTCTCATTTATGATCTCTTTTTCATATTGTAAAAGCAATAGATACTAAAATTATGTATTAGTCTTTAGTTATAATAATGACTAATAGAAATATAATTATAATCTGTTATAAGTTCTTTGTTTATTATGTGAAAAAAAAATTAGTTTTGAAAAGATATATCATTAGAATGTAAGAAAAACAAATTTTTTTTTTTTTAATGATTAGCGAATAGCATCGAGCTATTTTTCTTTCAGCCCTAGGAGTTCATTTTTGTATAAAGATAAAAGAAAAAATACAAAAAGAGATGTAAATGAAATTGTATTTTTGAACAGTGAGGTTTATATTCTATCAGAGAATAAAAATGATACTGATGTTCTTTTTGAATTCAATTACTTTTTGGTGATATCAGAACTTTGATAGTTCAAATAAATTTTAGCCAGGGAGATTATCTTATATTCCTGCATTCTCATATACCAACCCCTTGTAGACTTTAGGTACTGAAATTATTTTTTTCTATGATGGGAAAATAATTTATCTAGTACATATATATATATATATATATATATATATATATATATATATATATATATATATATATATATATAAGCAAGTTTTTTTGTTAGCCTGTTCAGATGTTGTTGAACCAAATATTTTGCCATGGAATTCTTGAAGTCATAACTGAAAGTCATCGCTGGAAACTATTTGGAATGATTAATTTGGTCATTAAAGTTTTATATTTTAAAAGTTAGTTTGCTATGGAATTTCTAATACATTTTTTTATGTCTCTTGATTAAAGAACATACTAATGAAGATGTCTACAGTGGACTAAGTCTAACAGCTTTAATATACTAATTCTTTAGATACAGAAAACTCTTGGTTCTAATAAGTAAACTTGAAAGTGTTCTGTGATGATTAATCTCTATGGAAAGTTTTTAAAAAGGAACTGCTTTTTTAAGTGTCTGACCCTACTCCTTTAGGATGATTTGAAAAAAACGCTCCCCCCCCCCCTTATAAAAAAATTTGAATTCAGCTACTCGTGTATTAATTCAAAGATATGAATTGTATAAACCCTTAGACTACAAGGGTGGTTAATTTCAAAATATCTTCTCTGCACTCATTTTCATAATCCTTTCCTCCTACCATTACAGTTTTCTTTTTAAAAATTTTTTTCATTATAAAACATTTTAGAAATGTAATTAATTGTGCGTCTGTACTCTCGCATGCTATTATTTTGTTTGCTAGCCAAAGCATGTGAGGAAGTTTTTTTCTTTTGTAAAATGTCATTATCTCAACAATTTTTGTTCTTTTCTCATTGTGCATGTGAAATTCCAAGTTGTTTGTATTTGGTTGTATGTTTCTCTTGTTCATGGATTGCTACAACCCTTTGTAACAAGCTGGTTAATTTCCAGTAATGCTGTATATCAGTGGTTTCGAATCTTTGAAAAATCAAGGACCCCTCCTGTAAAGGAAATATTCTGGCAGACCCCTATTTTTAACATTTAGTTTTTAGACAGAAATCAATATGCTACAATAATAAAAAAATGTTGAGCTTGAAATATCATTTATCTTTCATGGATCACATTTATCAGAATTCTGATATATGTACTGATCTGTGAACAATAATTGTGTTTTTTCTATGTATGTGATAGATGTTGTTTCTTTGCCATAAGGTTCGCAATGTCAGCTTCAGAGGGAACACTGCTGTGGACCCTCAAACAAGTTTGACAGATCCCCAGTAGTCTATGGACCCCCAAGCGTACTTTGACGAACTTTCAGTAATCTGTGGACCCAAGTTTCGAAACCACTGCCATATATTGTCATAGGATTGCATAACCATTGCCCTCTAGGCCTTTACTTTGAATTATTAAATGTTCAGAAGTTAAAGTTCTTAAAGCTTGATATATTTTTTAAAGAATGGGTATCATCGAGGATAATGCAGAATTTTTTTTTCTCCAAGAGGATAGATGTATAGTCTAAATATTCATCAACTGAAATCTGAAGATTATTTTTCTATGTAAATAGATATTAAATTGAACTCTCTCTTTTGATTGTTGCATTTGGTTATTGATTGAAAATTCTCTCTAACTTTCAGCTCACATTTTCCCTTGAAGCTAATGTTTCTTAAATAATTAACAACATACTTCTTGAACTTTCAGTTTAGATCTTAATTATCTTGTGATTACAAAATCATCTCTTATTTCTATCTCTTTTGATGAAATAGTTTTCCAAACTCCTAGGAAATAAATTTCCTCATTAAATAAGAGAATCGGACCACAGTTTCTGGCATATTGTTTCTTTGAATATCATCTTTGAAAGACAACCCATCCAGAATAAATATGTGATAATTATATTCATTACAAGAACCGTATGTTTTCTAGTTGCCAATAATGTTTCATAGTGAAAATTGGATTTACCAAAGTTTTTTTTAGAAGGCACAAACCCCACATGATTCATGATGAGATTGCTTTTATAATTTTATTAATGGACTCTTTAGTAGAAGTACTATAAAATTGGGCTAAACACAAGGTCTTTGGCTTCCATTACAAGAAATCACACTTATGATTATGACATAGTCTTTCTATTAGTAGGATTGTACAAAAATAATGTATGACTTCTGAATTGAATGGGTAACTGCAAATATTCATTAAAGAACTGATGGTATATAAATGTCTTGAAATTAGCTTTTTAGAAATAATGATTCCAAATTTTGATTAAGAAATACTTACTGCATTTACCGGCTGGTAAGAGGCACCAAAGGTGAGACTTGCCCTATAATTATCTTGGTGTTTTACCTAATATATTTGAGGATTAAATAGCTTACTGTACTTGCAAATCCAAGTCTCCTACTCTCTGGTGTCATTTTTTTTTCCTCCGCAGCTAATTTTCAAATTTTGGACTGATCATCGAATACTTTTCTGGAGAAAGTGTTTTACCAGCCAAGAAATATGGTATTTCTTGGTTAATTATTTTTTTGGATGGTTTTATTAGATTGAAACTATATTAGACAGATTTTTTATGTACTCAATTCTTGATACTATTATATATAAAAAAATTGTTTCTATTTACATTTATTGATAGTGACATTTCAAAAGTTCTCAGTCTGATGAAGCATTTGAGATTTAAGATTTTTTTCCTTGCTTGCCTTGTAAATTTTAATCTTGACCATTGTTTTTATGTATTGCAGCTGGCATTTTGAAACTTCTCCAAAGTATGGGTCGTGCATTCCAGGCACTTAGCCAATATGAATGCAAACGTGCCATTGAACTGCTTAATGAGTTACCTCCACATCAATATCAGACTGGATGGGTCCTCTGTCAAGTGGCTCGCGCTTATTTTGAATTGAATAATTATCTACAAGTAAGTGTTACTATTGCTGTTATCAAAAAGGTTGGAAGAATCTTCTTTCTTGTTGTTAAAGAATTATTTTGAAAGGAGTGAAAAGTGAAAATCTTAAATTATTAAATAAACTATCAATCACTAAAAAATTGTGGTAAAGAATTAAGATACTGTCAAAAAATAAAACTTGATTTCTTCTGTGTATTTTATTCTGATAAAAACTATTTGAAAACTGGACGCAGTTTTATGAAATTGAGTTACCCATATCTGCTTATAAAGAAACATTTTCTGGCTTATGAGGAAAGGCTTCATTGACCTATTTATATGGTTAAATTAATCAAATGTTCAAAAGCAGATGTTACTAATTTTCTTTTTCTTTTTTAATGAGAAATTGTTTTCACTAAATTTGGAACATCTTTTTCTCTCAATTTTATATTGAACAATTGTATCAATTTCATCATGTTATGTTCATTACTTGAATTGAAATTGGCATATTGTAAAATGCACTGCATTGCTTTTGTGAATCTGGTTATTTTTGAGTCCAAAATAAGCATTCTGGAAGACCTGACTGAAAACCAGTTGTATTAATTTTTGACTACTTTTTGCATTCATCTCAATTTTTAGTTGCTTTTATTACAACTAAAATTAAGATGAAGGTAAGAAAATAGTCAAAAATTGTTACAATACTTCATTTAATGATGAAAATAGAAAATCTAGTAGTACTTCAATTCATAAAAGTATCTTAACTTCATAGGTATGAAAAAACCATGTGTATGTATTCAGCAACTTGAACAATAGATATGAAAAAAACATTTTGATTTTTATTAATATAAAAAAAAGCTACTGCTTTAAGGCAATAACTTGACTATTCACTAACATACTAAATCTAAATTTTCATTAAAATTATGAATCTGTAAGACACATTCATTGACTAACTTTATTTGAGGATCAAGATATCTAGAAGTGTTTATAAAACACATCTCAAATTCGCTTCAATCTTTTAATGCTGCAGATTTTAGATTTTCTTCTAGAGAATAAAATTAATATTCAACATGCACTTAGTGTTGTGGGGTTTATGTTATTTTGAGGGTCTTTCTTTTAGGTGTGTGTTATTGAAATTGCCTTAGATTTACTCACTCAAATGTTGGCTTTATAAGATCTTTTATTGAATATCTGCTTGTTTTTCTTTGTCAGGCTGAGAAAGTGTTTGCTGAATTACGTGAGTTGGAGCCATATCATATGGAAGGCATGGATCTGTACAGTACTGCTTTGTGGCAGTTGCAACGGGAAGTTGAATTGTCTGCTTTAGCACAGGAATTAACAGAAATGAATAAAAATGCCCCTGAGGTATGAAAATCTTCCTCAATCATTTTCATTTGTTTGGAAACTTGGAACATTTGAGAGCATTCGTTTGGTGTGGGGATATAAACAAGACATTTGCTTATTAGTGGAGTATTGTTTATTATGAAACCTCCATAGCAAGTAAAAGCTTTGTATAATATAGGCTTACTGTTTTTGCTTTTTGTTTTAACAATACCAGTCAAAAAAGGATTAAAACTTTCTTACTTGTAAAATTTATGATAACAGGATTTTGTACTTTTAGGAGGTTGTTTGCTAAACAAACTTGATGTCTCTCTCTAATGTGTATAATGAAATATATCTAGTGTAGCATTATAGTTACATAGTAACTAGATCCCTTCCGAGGATACCTTTAAAAAATTAATTACTTTAAAACGTTCTTCTAGGTATGAATGTTATACTTGGTTGGGCTATGCCCATGTTTTGGTTGGGTCTGTAGCGTTACAATCAGTTTTTGTATATATGTAAAAGATTTCAGCCCAGCAGTATCATTTAATGTTTACGTCTCAGTTTCTGCAGATTCTTCTCAGACTGAAATGAAATATTGAACCAGAATTTTAAACTTTATAAGCTGAATGTAGAGGAAGTAACACATGAATCATAATGAGATGTTGGGTCACAGCCTAAGTCTTCTTGTTGCTGACACCTGGACACTGACTTTGCAGTGCATGACCACTAGGTGCCCTGATAACTGAGTGCATCTCAGTGCCAGACGGACCAACAAAGACAAAGTATAGAAATAAAACAATTTGAGGCACAAAAATTGAAATTTTTTTTCAAATTGATTTATTTTTGTGAATTAGACTAAGTCTATAGTTCACTTCGATGATTTACAGTTCTCAGGAACAAACTCTGGACTTGGAAAGATTCATTACAAAAATTGTCTGAATTTGAGATTTTTAACCAACCATAAAATTGTTAATTGAAGTATTAAAATCATCTTCTACTTCGCCGTATGGGTGAATGAGTTCGTATACCAACTATGAAACAATTTATCACAGTATTAGAAACTATTCATTTTTTACTGTGCTGTATTAGTACTACATTTTATAGTGGAATTAGTTTGTAGATAAACTGATGAATTTAAACAATTCATAAGAAAATATTGAGTTTATTTTTACTTTGCAGTGCTAGTATGTTTTATCATGGAGTGAGTTCATATACTCAAGTTTAGAGTTGAAACAATATTACAAAAAATTGAATTTTTTTTGTGTTCGTAAGTACAGTCTGTATATTTGGCAATTCATAGTAATCATATTTGGTACTTCTGAGACAAGTGTTTTCTTTTTTTTAAATTGCTTTCTCCAAATTCGATTACAATTTTTGTTGTTTTCTATAAATAAATGAAAACAAAATAATTAGATGAATTGACTTTGAGAATGGCTATTATTATTCCAACTTCGGCAATGTTCAGATATTGGCGCTGAGAATTTGGCAAAATGAAACAAAGTTTGATGTGATAGAATCCCTGAAAACTTATGTAAATAAGAACAATTCAATTCCTATTGATACCTAATTAATATTTTTCCTTATTTTTTTTTAATCTTTCAGTACAAAAAATTGAATTTTTGAACAATTTTGGAAATAGTCATGTATATATGAATTTTTATTCATTTTTTCGATACAAGGGAAATAACTCTTATTCGATTTTTTTACGCTTAAGTTGAAATAACACTGTAGTATAAGTAGTTTTATCCAAAACTTATGAACCTTTATTTGAAAGATTCTTTTATTCAATCCTATGGATACTTTTCTTCAATACACAAGTACTATTATTCATGATTTGTTTCTATGGATGTTAAAGCAGAAAAAAAATATTGAATGCTGGATTATAACATAACCAAAGTGATTATTGTATGAAAACATTTCTACAAATACAGTCTTATCCAGCACTTTTTTTTCAAAAATATTCACTGGTGTTTGAGTTACTTTGTTGGAGGCTTGGCTCTGGTGAGGTATCTCTGAAGGGTGGGACTGCTTTTTGTATACTGTCCTACTGTTGTATGGACTGCCGATCCTAATTGATTGGAAATATTAATGCATTTACATTTCTGTTGTTAGGTGTTTGAGAAGAAAATTAGTTTTGAAGTTGATTTTATCATACAAAATATTATTAAGAGTTTAAAGAAAGTTGAGTGTGAAATTATTCTTGCTACCCATTTTTAATTGCAGGCTTGGTGTGCAACCGGGAACTGTTTTAGTTTGCAGAAAGAACATGACACTGCTATCAAATTTTTTCAGCGAGCTATTCAGGTAAGTGATTTCTTTTTCTTACTTGAAATCCTGTGATCGTCCTCTTTCTCTCATGATAGTAAGATGCAGAGGATAAGCTAAATATAAGATTTGTATTATCTTGTGAATAAAAGAAAATTGACAATATTATGTAGAAATCATTTCATCGATTTCTTTTGACCAGATTCCTTCTGAAGTAGTTGGAAAGTTATGAGTTTTTGTTTTGATGTCGGGTCAACCCATCAACAGCCAATGATGGAAATTTCTGTCATTGCAGTTCAATGGCTAACTAAATTTCTATTTTATGATTGATGGTGATTCAGTTCTATCTCTGAGTCAGTGCTTTTATCTTGCAATGAATAACTATTCTTTGCCACCTGCTGCAATTGATGGATTATTCTATAAATTGTTTTCCTCTCTTGTTGAAGAGGTTTTCACCTGATTGTAAAAATTTTAAAAAGTACTGAAATCTAATGATGTTATTTGAGCTCTCAAAATCTATGAAAGACTTATAATTCTTGTTTCTTATTGATTCAGGTTGACCCAAATTTTGCCTATGCATATACTTTATTGGGTCATGAATATGTTTTTACCGAGGAATTTGAGAAAGGTTTATCCAGTTTCCGTAATTCGATCAGAGTGGATCCAAGACATTACAATGCATGGTAAGTCCTCTTTGCTTTGTGAAACTCCTACAATATAGAGTGGGTTGATGTCATTAGAGATATAGACGGTGGGGTTGTTCCCAACATTCACACCTACTTGTCAAGAAAACTGCTAATAAAAACAGAATTCCATCTAAAGACCTGATATGAGTAAAATATGAAATTTCTCCAATCAACAGACAGATAATTACGTGGAGTCTTACTCATAATTTCTTTGATTTTGAGATGAAAGCAACACCTTTGTTTTCTAGTCATCTTATTTGGTACTCTTAATTGACTTTTGATAGATTCAGTTATGCTGTGGTTGTCTTTTTTGGACCCCACCACCCACGGTTTAAAGGGAGACTACTGCACTAAATTTGCCATCATTTCTATTCAGTGATTTTGCATTTCATTAGAATGTAGAAACTCTGCTTAATTTGAATCTCCATACCTTTTTAACTCCTTTTATCTGCTTATATTGTAAACTTGTGACTATGGAGGTTCTTTTTTTCTTTGAAAACTGATTATCTAAACTGAGATGTCATTAGAACAAAAGCATTGACTAAATAATTGATGAAATGGGTATATATTAATATATTAACCATTTCATAAATGCTTAAAAAATTCTGACTTGAAATTTGAATATTAATATTCTTTTCCTTTTTGTTTAATTCAAGAGGTTGTTTACATGTAATTGCTGAGAAAGTTGTTGAGCTGATTCTTTCTTGGATTTGAATGAATGTTTAAAAAAAATCCAATCTAAACATAGTGTGAAAATTATTACCAAATTTTAGGTCACTTTTTAAAAATTTTGTCTGTAATGCTAAGTATAATTTTTCAGTGCGTATATGAATACACTTTTCCAATTTAACTGCTTTTAGATGTGCCCACACATCTCTATTAGACACTTTTTGCTCAGTCTCAGTTCTATTAACAACAGAAATAGGAAGGAAGAAGTGTGGCATCGTTGAAAGAACACTATTTTGATCAGTTTTTTAAAATTCTTTTTACAAACAGCCAATGATGTCATAGTTGAATAGTAGATGTCTGCATTCTGTATTTAAAAAAAGGTCAAAAATGGCCAGAAAATGTCAAATAACCATTTATGATTTTTATTGAAAATGATGCTTGTAGAATATTTCCATACTGTAATATTTTACGAGTATGAGAATCAATTGACTTGAAGAAAGACCATTGTTATAGTTTGTCCCCCTACTACCACAGATGGTGGATGCCTTGTTGAACTTATGGTTCTTTTTTCCTTTCAGGTATGGTGTTGGAATGATCTATTACAAACAGGAAAAATTTAATCTAGCTGAGTTACATTTCAATAAAGCGTTGATGATCAATCCCCAAAGTCCTGCTCTGCTTTGTCATGTTGGGGTTGTAAGTATTCAAATTGATTTAATTCTTTTTCTTAATAACCATGTGTAATTCGGTCACCTGAAATCTGTTGAAACTATGAAAGATGTATGTGGCAACCTCTTGCTGACTTTTAAGATTACTTCTACTGACAAAGTACTTGCCCACTTATTTTACGGATTCACTGGTACATATACATTTATGGAGTATTAATATAAATTTTTTGTAATTTTTTTTATCTTTGAAAGATTTTTGTGTAAAATGTTGAATTGCAGAATCAGTTTTTATTGTAGAATACATACATATATTTTATTCATATTTACAGGTACAGCACGCCCTTAAAAAATCTGAAATGGCTCTACAAACATTAGATAAAGCCATTTCAATCGACCCAAACAATCCTCTTTGCAAATTCCATCGAGCTTCCATTTTATTTGCTAATGATAAACATAGAGTAAGTACCAATCTCTTAATTTTATTTTTTCATTTTGATGTCCAAGGTAAAAAAAAGAGCAGTACGACATGTGTATTTTGCAGTTTATCAGGATACCAATTCACCCATGCTGTCATGAAATAATTTTATAATTGCTGTGTACTTGACCAAAACAGCAAAGTTTTTGATATTTTTTGTACAATCAGAATGTGCCCTGATTTTTTTTTATACATTCGCAAAGGGAGATTACTTCATAATTGGCATTTAATAGTTGTCTTCCTTAACACACATTATAGACAAAAATATAAACTATCACGTGACGTATTATACAAGATAAATAACATGACTGTATTTTGTGTAATTAATAGATATGTTATGTTAAGAATCGGGTAAATTGCCTATTGAACAAAATTTACTATTTTTGTTAAAAAAAAAAAAAAAAAAAATTGGATTTCCCTTTGATTACACGGACTTGAGAATGGTTGTTCTATATCCATGTTTAATTAAATCAACTTTTGATCAAATGAAAACCATGTGTTCATTTTTTGTAAAGAAAAGAAAAAAAAATAGAAAGTTGAAACTGCGTTTTACTTGTTATTTTAAAAATTTTTGTAAAGATTTCATAAACTTTTGATGTTGAAACAGTAGTTGTATTATGTCCTTGTTTTGCTTTAAAGGGCTTTCGATCAAACAGAAACTACTTTTTGTAAAAGAAAAAAGTTGAAATTCTGCCAATGGGGCAATTTCACTGATTTAGTGTAACGTATATTCCAGGAAGACCCCAATCGGTTGTTTATACCAAAATATTTAAAGAGTGGAATTGAATTTTTATCTTACACTCTCATTATGATGTAATTTTTTCCCTCCTCAGGAAGCCTTAGAAGAATTAGAAGAACTGAAACAAATTGTCCCTAAAGAATCATTAGTATATTTTCTAATAGGAAAGGTAAGTATTTTTCTTTCTATACAATTAGGCTTGAAATTACAATACTCAAATATCTAATTCATTTTTTTCTATCACCTGGTTCAACTGATATATCCATGTAATCAAGATAAGAATATTTTTTGGTCAATTCAAAACATCTGCATCAACATTTAGAATGTTGGAATTTAGTTGTCATAGATTTAAGGTTTATTTTCTGATGGAAATTGAAAGAAACGAGACATTGACCCAGTGTTTATCAATTTACAACAGTTGAGGAAACTTCTTTTACTTGAAACCACATAGATTTCATTGAATTGAAATAATCAAACTATTTGACCATGTATTTATTAAGTGGATGTAAAAATTGTAAATTGAAATATCCATACAAATCTAATGCAGAAAGTGGGACTTGAACCTACAGCTAAACCACCGTTGAACTTATTTTTATTTGTCTATAAGAGAAACTTGCATACCAATAATTCTCACGCAAGTTGTAAAATAATTTCATCGTTTTTGTGGTTGGAATTATAATGATTACTTCCCTTAGAAACCGTTTATTCCTAGGGGGAGCAACTAGGGATCAATAAAGAGAAGTTACCTCTCTTAAATTGATTGATTTCGATTATATAATAAAAAATCTTAAATCTATGTTGCGCCGAAGATTTTGCTGATTTTGCTAAACCTACATATTTTTTGTAAAAAAAAAAGTTTTGAAAAATTTCACTTTGATTACATAAACATTTCATCTTGTTGTTCATTGTTGTTTTGATTAACAAAACTTGATCACGTTGAAATTATGTATTTTTTGTTAAAAAAAAAAAAAAATGAAATTATAACTTTTCTCAAAATGGTAATTTTGCTGATCTGACATAAGATATTAACAAAAATGAATCTTATCCTACGCTATAGAGGCATTGGTTTGTATTAATCACTGCTTTTATGATTTTGAATAAAATACTCATCTAGACTGAGAAGAGAATGTGAAATTCAAATTAAACTATTAGTTCAGTGTATTTACCACAGATTCGCTAGTATATTTGGGATAATAAATTTTGTTAGTTTCTCATGTAATTGAATTTGAATAATGTTACCATGTTAATTTTCTAACTTTTAATCTCATCAGAATAGCATTTAGACTTTTTGGCGATTAAAATTGGCTTTTCATATTTCAACAATATATCCTCAGCTACAAAATAACTATTTTTGTTTATATCCTTTTCTACATTCTCTCAAGTGTATTGTTTTGAATAGGGAGTGGTCATTGTATCAAGCAAAAGAGAGGGGGATGTGCCTTATCTGTTAGAGGTAGATGCTGCTTAAATGTCATAGTAAGTTAATTGAACCAAGACTGTCTATTCCTGTGATGCTTTTCATTAGAGCAAGTCCCTACAATATGCTTTGAGCTCTTCCATTCTTTTTCTTTTCCTCTAGTCTTTTAAAATAATGTATAGAATAGATGCGTTGTCTTCTAAGATAATTATTGTAAATTCTACCCAAGAAGGGATAAAAAAAATAAAACAATATGGCAACATATTGAAAATCTCCTCAATTATTGAACATAGTTTAGATAATAGATTTATGATTTTCAACATCTTTTCTATGATAATTAAATTTTTTCTTTTCTTTCTGTTTGGTTTTTAATGTATTGAGAGTTTGAACAATGTTTGTACTTTCAGGTTCATAAAAAACTTGGTAATACTCACTTAGCTCTGTCCAATTTCTCTTGGGCAATGGATTTGGATCCAAAAGGAATAAATAATCAAATAAAAGAGGGTATAGACAAACGCTATGTAACAGATGATGATGACTCGCTTGTCAAGATGAATGATCCAGGTAAGCACCCCTCCCCCCAAATTGACAGAATTAGTGATACATCAGAATATCAATGTGGATATCTGACTGGATTGATATTCCTGTTTATCATTGATATTTGTTCACTTTGTTTGTCTGCTTTTAAAAATTTTTTTTTCTGAAAAAGTGAATTTCTCTCTCTGTGTTGCTTTTAAAATTTAAGAATAACTGAAGTACTGTTGTACAAATTGTAATTTATATTGGTGCCGTAAGAAATATTGTATACAGCTGCAAGACTTTGACTAAATATGGAGCTTGTTTATTTCCCCCCAAAAAAACAAATTTTGGGTATTCACATGATTCTGTTACTTTCAGTTAATGGTGCTACAACAATTGCATTTCTTACTTATGGGTATCACCTATTTTACAAATACTAGACCGACTATTAAAAAGGATTTTGCTTTGCGTAGGCTGGTTTGTGTTAATAGGCATCACCAGCCAGGCACTTGGTATTGGTATTATGGCAGAAATTTTCTGAATAAGTAGTCGTCCTTTTGCAGAAAGAGATTTATCCTTCTCTTAGTTACAAAATTCTTCATTGGAGTGAAAATTCTTTGGGCCATTTATTTTCATGGCATCACTTGGACATAACCAGAAATTAATGATTAAATTGAGAAGCTCATAATAGAATTTCAGGTTGATTACTTATCTTGAAAGGTTTTACTGTTAGATTTTGTTTATATGTTGATGGCTCTCCTGTATCTGGCCATCTTTTCTTTTCTTCTGGATTTTTGCTATCAATTTTTTATTTACCGAGACTATCTTTCCCACAAATCATTTTTTGTGTTGAGCGAGAAGAGAAAGATTAAGTGCTTAAACACTGACTGTTCCTTTTTCTATCATCTGTGTTTTTCCTCGCAAATGGCATACTACAGGGAGCTGATTTATAAGCAAAAAAAAAAAGCTGAGTTAAATTGTACAACAGTCGCTGCTGGGAACCTTTGCATTGACCTAATAATTATGAAAAACTCATTCAAAAATTGGGTTGTTGTAAGATGATTCCAGCATTGCCAGATTTGAGCCTATTCTTAGAGACCAACCCTACACAGGCATTGGAATAGAGTTGAATTTAGAAATAAGCAAGTCTGTGGGTAGATGTTCAATGCCTGCTGGCATTGAACCTCTACCTCCAGACTTGCTTGATTTTGAAATCCAATACCAATTTGATGTCTGTTTTGAAAAGCTTTCTGAAATAAAGCTCTGATTATCTCACTCTCTGGCAATTGTGGATGATTCTATCTTTTTGTTATGAGTTGATCTAAAGAAATGATTTTGAATTCCTAAAAATGAAAATCTTTGTCTTTTCAGTTGGCTTGGAGGACAATGGTGGAGAGGCTGATTCTCAGGAGGCAGGTTCACAGAGTAACTCGTCAAACATCTCCAACATTGATCATGAAGATCTACAGTTGCAAGCCATGGAAAGTGATGAAAGCTTGTGATAGATTGAAGAGTGAATGAGTGCGTGAGTGTTGTGAGTGAATGGAGTGAGTGAAGCCGTTATCAGCAATGTTATATTGTCATTGTCATTCTTCTCATCCTCAGCAGCAGCAACAGCAGCAGCAGCAGCAAGAAGTGATAGTCGTGATGGCACAGCCAAAAACCATGAAGAGGGGTAACCACCACCTGGGTGTGTGGCTGCAGGGTTGGATGAACAAATTGATAAATCGGTT
Source organism: Thysanoteuthis rhombus (assembly GCA_963457665.1). Lineage (NCBI taxonomy): Eukaryota > Metazoa > Mollusca > Cephalopoda > Oegopsida > Thysanoteuthidae > Thysanoteuthis > Thysanoteuthis major. The sequence goes on from OY735206.1 coordinate 31,146,201, forward strand.
AGTCATTGAGTCAGCACTTGGGGCAATGGAGACCACAACAGCTGATATTCAGTTGGGCTCATTTTTGCATTGTCTATTATTAAATGATAGAAATTATATAAATAGTAAATCAGTATTAGTTGATGCTAGTGCAAGAATTCTGGCCATCTTTCCCTTTCTCCTTTTTTTTCTACCTTTTTCTTATCTAGTTGCAATTACTGCGTGATGATTAAAGTCGAGCGTGTTTACATTCCTGACTTTCTGTTTAGCTACTTGGAATTAAAAAGGAAAATGTAATAGAAATCATATCAACAAGGTTATTAGCAATAACAGCTAGAGCAAATGAAATACTTATTGTTTCTGGAGAGGGTTGATTTTTGTCTCTCATATATTAGGGTCCTGCCTATCTTTGAAAACAACATTTAGAAGGTTGTGTCAGGCCAATGCATGTGATATGTAATTGAGGGCCTGCCTAGATTATGTGCATTTGGGTAACACAAAAGCAAATATTTTTTCACATTAGGTTTCCATGGTTTTAATTTGAGATATCTCTAATACTTCCTGCCTTTTTAAAGAGAAAATCGTTCAAATCAGAAATCCCTTGACCTTTCAAATTCAGAGATTTAGAAGTATGAAATTTACTTCTCAGTGATGTTCTATATTAAAGAAAAAAAAAAAATCCGAGTGAAACGATTGTCTGAAGAGAAATTGTTCGAAAAATTATTGCATTAATAAAAATTATCCTCCCCCCTCCATTCTTTGCAAAGCGAAACTCGTTTTGAATTTCTACAAGCATTAAGAAAAAATTTTTGTTTTGTTTTCTGGAATTAGTTTTTCTGGTAAGAAAATTCTTTTTTTGAAAAAGTCCTGCATTCTTTTGACCAACGGTTGTAGATGTCTTCTACCTAAGTCTATGTTGTTAAGACCCACTTCAGAAACAAAATATATATATCTATATCTATATTGCTGGGGGCACTTTGCTGCTGATAATTATAATTCTGATAATGTTAATTGTTTTTTTTTCTCCTTTCTAGTCCTTGTCTTACTGCTGACTGGTTTTAATGTTGTACATACATAAAAATACATATATACATATATATATAATTTGTGTGTAGGAAAAAAAATCAGATTATTTTTATCTCTTTTTAAAAGAAAAAGAAACTTCATCTGTTTCTTAAGAACTGCAGTTTGAGAGTGTGCATATTGTGCCTGTCCCTCGGCAAGAAAGAAAATTATTTGGAGAAAAAAATTACAATTTCAAAACTTTTAAAATATCTATTAATTCTAACAAAAACTACCTCCTTAAGAATCTGTTCGAAAATAAATTAAAGTACAAATCACACAAAAGCTAAACTTCATAAGTTGAGTAAAATAATTCTTTGGGTTGCCATTTTGTATAATGTTCTAGTCCTTTTCAACCTCTGGACAGTATTTTCTGATCAATTGAATTCCTTTTCTGGGGTTAAATGTCCAAAAGTGGTAATTCCTCTTTGCTAAGATTTATCGGCCATTATTTTTTCCTTTCATTCTAGTGATTTCTTTTCAATTTTTTTTTGAAAAATTTCAGTACATTTCTGTTGGACTTCTTGTCTGGGCATTTTTTTTCTTTCCATTCAACTGGATATGATATCCTTTGGTGTCTTTTTCTTTTTTGCAAGTTTGATTACAATATATTTCTGTTTTGAAATTTATTATAACACAACAAATGTGATCTATTTATTTATCATTATTCTTTTTCTCTTCACATTCAAATCCCAAATACACTGATTTTTCTTGAGAGAATCAATTTTATTAGTTTGTATTTATATGAAATACTGTAAATCCTAAAATTGTAAACCCTAACCTGAACGTTAAAAGAAATCTTAGTGTCAGTTATATCTTAATGGAAAAAGCTTTTACAAAGGTAGGACCCCCCCCCCCCCCAAGGCCCCTTGCCTTTGTGTTACCTTTCTTGAATGGAGTAACTTCTAACTGGTAATGCACACAAGGGCATCTGCCCCCACCCCGCCTCTTGTATTAAGGTAGAAAGTCTATTGTGTAACAGGGTTGCCACTAACTTATATTCCGAACATATGCCCCCCCCTCCCTTGGAGAAGTGGCTGTGGACACCCATGAATGTAGATCTCTAATGATGGTTGAATGAAATCTCTTCATTCTCATTTGGCTCCATCCACCCATCTGCTTTTGTTTCCTGTTCAAAAGAGATCTTACACACACACTCCCTGCTCAAAACACAAGACAAAACCCAATTCTGCTCATTTGGCTTTGACTGACTCAAATTGGCTGCTGATTACAGAGACTTGTCAATTCACTTTTCTACTCTTTTCAACTGTTGAAACCTGTACATTAATTGGGACAGCACTGTCTTGACTTTGTGGAGCAAGAGGTTCATTGAAAACTGTATTGACAAATACAGACAGCTGTTGTAAGTATTGATGATATAGTAAAACAATGTAACAGACTTTGTTATGTTTATACCAACTGTTGCTGTGTGGAGCATGTATTTAATGTTTTACAATACTTCAAATACAAAGTTTACATCAGGAAATAATAATAAAAAAATTCTGAAGCAAATGTCTTATTTGTCTTTTTATTTTCTAAAATTCGTTGATGTTGAACCTTTGCCTTCTTATAGAATTCCATCTAAGTGGAAGTTTAAAAAAATATTGCCAAATTACTGCGTATGTGTTTGACGAAAGTGTTTATTTTCTGACCATTTTTTTGCAACTTGTCTTTAGCCATATTTGGCTATTTTTTATCTAGTGTTTTTCAGTCAAATTAGTGAGGTAATATTTTTTGAGTTGACAACATCGAGCTTGTCTTGTCAATTTTTTTCAGCCGACACCTATGAAAATAAAGCTCCCTGAAGAGTGAGAGAGAATCAAAATCAAGTTTAATTTTGGAAAAAACTACCGTTGGTATTAGTTCAATTTTTTTTTTTTCCAATTGAGTGTTCAATGCTGGACCATTTATCTTGCTTCTAGAAAACCAGAAAAATTTGCTAGTTTAATTTTAAATCTGGCAGGCTTAGTAATAGTTTGAACACAAACGTTTACAAAAATTGAAACCAGATCTAGAAATTTGGGTCTCTCTCAGTCACAAGCTAACTATATAAATGGTTCAGTACTGTATAGTGTCAATATAAGTTTTTGAAAAATACCTTGATCTTCATAGCCGTCAGTCTACTGCATTGATCATTATTCAAAACCAATGGAAAAAGTTTAAAGGGCATATTGCATTTGATAATCCTTAGTAGTCGATCAGATCAATGTTTTATTGTTTAATGATTGGACTAGTAATGGTCAAAAGAGGGATCACAGCTTGTAATGATTCATCTAAGATTTTGAACAAAATAGGAGGGTCTGATTAGTCACTCAATTAAAGCCATGTGATCAACATCTTGGCAGCATTCTGTGTTGGGGATAATCAATTGGAAAAAAGGGTGCTCAATGAATAAATCATTTCTAGCACCTTTTCTTGGGTGGTGATCATAAAAAAGTCTGAATTTGAAAAAAATGAAATGAGCGTGGACGCTACCAGGTACAAACCAGTATAGCATATACTTAGATTGTAAACTGGACCCCCCCCCCAACCCATTTTGGGAGGAATTTTCAAAAAAAACGTTTAGAAATAGTGAGTATTTAGCCCTTTAGATTGGTTATTGTGGCCTCTACGTGAGAAATATATACATAACCAGTTTTTCTTTAGTTTTTAAGCTGGTCTATATCAACAGTTTCTAAAAATGCAAGTTAAGCCCTGGAGTTGAAGAATAAATCTCCTGAAAGATTGCTGTTAAATGGTTTTGGATATGAGTAATACCAAACTGTTGGGATTTTCAGTTAGTTAATGAGCTTCACCGTACTGGTTTAGATTGAGCCCATCTTTCTGTCCAGGCTTTCAGGTGCTCAAGAAAAGAGTTACACCTTTACTCTTACTTTACAATTATTGCAGTTAATCTTGAAATTTTCTGTTTGCTATCATGTTTTTTTTTTTTTGCTCTACACTACTGGAGAAAGATACATAGAGACACTCTTTACTTCTTGAAAAAGGCCTTAGAATGGATCAGCCGAAGTATTATGTTGTCAACATTTAAAATAGGAAGAGTTTCGAGTGTTGGAATAAAAGTTGGAATGATTATGACTTCATGAAATTATTGATGATACATTAGAAGCTCATCAGATTGTAAGTTGTGCATTTGTTTTTTGTCGTAAAAAAGACTGCAACAACTTCGAAATAAAGCATGAACTTGTATTTATGTTTTTTTTTTCCCTAAACTCCTCTTACTAAGTGCTGTAGTTTCATTAAGTTTGCTTTGTGGTTCACTTCTTACAGAACCCATGACTCTTACAGTTATGGAATTGAAAAGAAATTACTTCTGAAAATGTTGAGCTTACAGTGTAAGGCTTCTGAGCAACATTTTTTTTTTTTTTAGATTACAAAATGCATAGTAAATTGTCAGAGGAAATAACATATTGCTCAGTGTAGATAAAGTTAAAGGAATTAGTGGTGTTAGGAAATGCAATTATTTGTGTCAAACTATCTACTTGTGTCGTGATGGGTTGAATGTTGTCCGTGTAATTTTTCAAGGGAGACAACTATCAAATGCTAATTATAGAGTAATCTTCCCTTATTTTTTTATATATATTTTTGAACAGCTTTTTTAAATTGAAGCAACACTTCAACGTTACGCCGATGACAATCTTTAGGTACACCATGAAATAGATAATTTTTTTAATATCTTTCAAAAGATAATTTTCCTGAGTAAGTTGAACTGCTGGGATGACATTGTATATTTTGTCGTGGCTTACATAACTCATGAGATGTGTCGCAAGAATGATTATTTTTAACGTGTGTTTCCCGTGCAGAAAATTTTACCTCTGGCTTGAAAAAAATCGGGTTCATTCTTGTTGGAGATAATCAAGAAAATCTAGAGATATTTAATATATATGTATATATTCAAGTACAGAGCAATTGAAAAATTATTTAAAAACCATCTCTGTCTGTCTCTCTTTTTTTTTCTTTTTTTTTTTTTAATGTACTGCATGAGTGAACTAGTCGCAACTTAACTCTTGTAAATTTCCAAACATTTATTCGAAGAAAAGATTTATATTTGTGAGACGGCCTACAAGGTATCAAAATAAAAAACAATCTAAGTTACCTGAAAGGTAGATAGAATGTGAGAGGTATTTAAAAAAAATTTGTTTTTATTTTTTTTATTCGTTGCTTTTAACGTTGATTTCTTGTTGACAACTGTTTTATTTAGATATGGCGGTTATACATTTCCATTATTTGTTCGAGAGCGAATTCGATGTTGAAGTGACTCCCGACATACCAAGGTTAGCGGGCGAACCTGATACAATTAGTTATAAGAGCCAATTAGTTGCAATATATTTTGTTTTGTTCTTGTGATGATCCAAAGTGATATTGCTATGTTACCTGTATGTCATCACACTTCGTGAAGCGATCACGTTACTGGAAAGCAAGAGAGATTGAATAATCTACTCTAATACTGTAATGTATGATTTTTTTTGGTTTGCTGTCAGTAACACATGACTGGTGGGTTGAAATTTCGTTGAAAAGAAAAAAAACTTCCTCCCCAACATTTCGAACTATGCAGTCTTCCCAGTGAACAAATTCAATATATATATATATATAAATAGTATGTGGATTCGCTACACAAACTAGTTAGTTCATGTTTCTGCTCTCCCTGGGCCTCGGAGAGGGCAGAAACATGAACTAGTTTGCATAGCAAATCCACATTCTATTATTTATTTATTTATTTCCAGCTCTACTCTAAAACAACTTGACTTTCAAAGTATGAAGTTGAATGTATCGAGCACTCTATGAAAGAAATCCATCACGTATCAGACGTTGCTTTATATTATTATATTGTGCTATATTGCCAACCTGATCTGTACCATATGTATTGTGTGTGTGTATGTATATATATAATAATTTTTTTTCTATTGGAAAAAAAATCTCAATCCAAACATACTTGAATTGTTATGAGTATTCCATATGAGAAAAAAATGATCTGGATGCATGTCGAATAGCAAAACAGCTAAACAAGCTGGCTGTTATTAGTGGGATCGATTCTCATCAGATCTCCCACTGGTGATGGTCTGATGAAAAATGTTATGTTGATAAATAATATGAAGAAAATAGGTTCAGGATGCATGTCGTACAGCAATAAACAATCTGCAGGCCGATCTTGTAATGCAGGTCTTTGTTCGTAGGTTCGATCTCCATCGGATCTCCCACCATTGATGGTCTGATACCAACTCTTGCTCAGTTAATATCAACTCTAATATTGAACATGGTGATTTTTCGTGGTTCGTTGTCTGTAACACTGGACTCTCCCACTGTATGATTAACATTTTGCTGATAAAGATACTTCCTACTCTCCCTTTCAAACTTTGCACTTTCCGTGGTGAACAGATTCTGTATCGCCCCCGCCCAACTCCATCTCAATCCAGATGTATCCGTAATTTTTTTCCCCACTGATATTAACAAGTAAATCCTATTTGGAAAAAACCCAAAAAACAAACAAAAACACAAATTCTTGGACAATTGTTGTTCAACAATGATCAGCCTGCTGACCGTTATTTGCTGCTCCGAACACTTGTCTCCTTCTCTCGGGGGGTGAAGATTTTGCTGACAAAATACCTTCTACCCATCAAAAACAGATCAGGTCGCAAGTCTCATAATAAAGATAAACAAGCAAAACCGGTTGGCCGTTTTTCGTAGATTCAGTCCCTCATTATTGATAGTCTGATACAAAACTACCATATCAATAAATAATATGAAACAAAAAAAAACTGATCTGGGCTCTCACATTGTATAGCAATGAATAAAAGTTAATTTTGTGGGCCAGTTCTAGTGGATTCGATCCTCAGCGAATCTCCCTTCATAGATGTCCTGATACCAACTCATGCGGTTAATATCTAATTTCATAAATACCATTATCACCTTTTTGTGCAGGTGTCTATTTGTCAGTCACACGATTCAAAACTGACCTTCAAAATTGGGAAGCACAACTGCAATCCAATCACCTGACGTAGCTCTTATGAACAGATGACATACAACAGATATAGAATGAAATTGATAAAAGTTCAGGTTGAAATCCTATCAATCAATCAATCAGATAAGATAGAAAGAAACCAGAAAAAGTCGCTGGACAGACAGCTTATAAAAAAAACAAACGAATTGGAAATATGTCCCTGGAAATCGTAGATCACTTTGACGAGAAAATTATGGATAAATTGAAAAAGCATGGGTTACAATTCATCATCGTCAGTCTTTTAACGTCCGTCGTTGGACATAGACCTTCCCCAGGATTCGCTGCAATTCTCTATTATGGGCGTCGCAGAGCCAGTATTTCCTGAATTTGTCTAGTTCATCTCTCCATCTTGTGTTCTGTCGGCCTCGTAACACCGTACTTACCTGGGTACAATGCGACCTCGAATATAATATTACCCCACTTTTGTCACTAAAACCAGGAATATGTTTTATCCTCTTATCACTCCAAATGTAAAGGGCAAAAAGACCCCCCCCCAAAAAAAACCAACAAAAAACAAAACAGAAGAAAAACCTGGTTTCTACTTTCGCTCAATAACTCTTGGTTTGAATTTACCCACAGATCTAAATTCTGTAGATTTGTTGGTTTGTTACCACAATGCACTTGAAATGTTATCCGTCATTTTTGACAGGTTCTAAGCTAGTGTGAAGCCACCCCTGACTGGTCTCTGCTACCCTTCGCCGGTTGGTGAAGTGCAACGCTGGTCAGGCTGTAGTTGACAGGTCGCTATGGTTCTCTGCCTCTAGTCGCTCCAACCTCGCCCACGTTGTGTTCAGATCCGAGTGCAGCTCTCAGCTAGAGATCCTGCGGCGTTGGAACAAAAACCACCTGAGGTGTCACAAGTTGAAAATAAAGAATCGGCACTGGTTGTATAATATGCAACAAGTTCATGTCCGCATCTACACATAGAGACTGGTCAAAGTATACGCTAATGTGGGTGAGGACCCCATGGAATGACTATCAGTCTGTCTTTCGGGTTATCTACTTGAAGTCTCTTGATATATCTATTTGTATAGCTTCAACAAAGTTCTAGAGCCAAAAGTATAAGTCTTTCGGGGTCAGGACTCTTCGTGGTAGGAAAGGACTGTGAATTTCCCTGCAGTGTCCCGGCAACTTCTCTCTGGCAACTTAAAAATGGCTGACTTATATGATGATTGACTCCCTCTGTGCGTGGGGCTGATGGCTGAAGGGTTTATGACTGATTTTTCCCTCCCAGCTGGTAAGTTTGAAATTGTGCTGATTTAAATATTTTAACTTTCCACCTTCACCAAATTTGGGAATCAATAAATCTCCCTTAGAAGTATGCGTAGGCAATAGGCGGGGCCCAATTCCCTCCAGACGGGGCCATTTCCCTCCGGCAATTTTACCTGATATCTGGTTATCAGGTTACCGTAATCATTATTATTATCTCTAACCTAGCCAACGTCAGGGTTACTACGAGGATAGTTGGCTCCAGAAACTGAAATGGTCAATCCTCTCCGAAGAATTTCTCCAAACTTGGGGATTCATAAATCTCTCTTAGAAATGCGATTAATCATTCATCTGTATTCTGTCTAGATCTCGCCAGCCCGACGCTTTCAGTATTCTCTTCCCGGATCCAATGTTATTTCCTTTACTGTTTAGATTTTATCACTTGTCTGTCCATGTCTGGATTATTTCGGGAACCCCTGACACTTTTTTGGTTTTTCTAATTAATCCCTCACTTCTGAAGTGTCACACTAGTACTTATATAATGGACCATGTAATCTTGGTGTACGTTTATCAGAAGATAAACATGTATCTTAATAAATCTAATTATTTCTCATAGTAATTCTCACATACGAAATGCTACCCAAGGTTTCGAGAATTAGAACAGTGTACACGAAACGAACCTAGTCCGGACTTTAGCTGCTATCCTTTGCGAGTTTGCTGCATAACTAACTAAACGTATGAATAATTCTTCTTTTGTCATCATGCTATGTCAATATGACGATACATAAAATGACAATCCGTATCATAATGTCTTATCTTGTATAAACATTTTTCATATTTTGACTGGCGTACAACAACGTCACTTTGCTACTCCAAATATAATACTGGCTTGTAAATCTTTTGAAACGACTTTTGTTTAACATTAAGGATGAAATATACTTTTCGCACGCTGAAATTAACCAGTTTATAAAGGAACACATTTTCCCTTGACATCGCATGACGCCATTGAAACGCCTGTAGTTTTACCAACATAAATAAATCTCATGTTTTCGAACGTTACTTATCCCCAGAAAAACGTGTAATTTTTTTTATTAAAAAGTAATTTTTGTATTTTCAGTAAAAAATTATTAAAAAAAAATTTATGACCAAACTCTACAGCATTGAACATCTTTTGTCAAAGATATGAGTCTGTTGCCGGCCAAAAATGAGTACACCAACAATTGGCGACAGA
>OY735206.1:31160679-31423179 GCA_963457665.1 Thysanoteuthis rhombus
TATATATAAAAGCATTATGATTGCAGTGTTCCAATTTTCTGGGACTTAACTTTGAGGCAAAAATTAAATAGGATGTCTCACTTCCTAGTTATGACTTTACTAGCTTTTTTTTTTAGGTTTGTGGTGATGTTATCTGATACAGGGCCTTTTCCTTCGTTTATTTGATGGCTTGCTTCACTTCCCAACTTTTCAAACTGGTTGCTCAACACCCCCCATGGTTCGTACAATCAAAATTATACTGGCTGTCCCTGCTAAGTCATTGGTTTCGAAAGACCTAGCCATATCACTTGCTTTGGGTGGGGGCACTTATTCCAAGAAGGACTACCCGAATAAAGGCCTAAGAACATCACCAAGAAAACAGTATACATTTGCACTTACAACGTCAGAATACTCTAAAAAAACATGCATCTAACCGATCTTGAAAATTAAATTGAAAACTTTAAATGGGATGTAATCGGTATCAGCGAAATGAGAAGACCAAGAGAAGAACTAATCGGACAAAAAGCCAACATCTTCTATACAGCTACAGAAAAGAGAAAAGAAAACAAAGCGGAGTTGGCTTTTTTATTCATAAACGACTCAAAGACAAAGTTGTAAGATTCAAAGCTATATCAGATCGCGTAGCCAGAGTCACAGTACATCTCTGAAAGAGGTACTCACTGGTCCTTATCAAAGTTTACGCTCCAATTTCCCAGTCAACCAAGGAGGAAATAGACTACTTCTACGACGACTTGAACTCCATGATCCAAAGAAACCGAACATTTTTCAATATCATTATGTGAGACATCAACGTTCAGGTAGGGCAAGGAAATAAATGTTGCATCGGCAACTTCGGATACAAGATACGGAACGAAAGAGTCTTATGAATTTTGCAACAGCAAACGAATTCAAAATCACGAACACTTTCTTCAAGAAGAAACCAAATGGGAAATGGATTCAAGGAACACCAACCATGAAAGTGAGAACGAAATCCTGGCTTATAAGAGCGACGCCGTCAGAGATATTAAGATTCTAAATCAAGTCAATGTAGGGAATAACCACAGATTGGTAAGAAGTAAAATCCAAATTAACATCAACGAAGAACGAAGGAAAATATTCCACGCCAAAGTGCACTCACTATAGGTACCAAAAGAACTCAACTGACCCTTCAAGCTCGAAGTGAAAAACAGATATGAACTTCTCTCCGAACAAGAAAAGGACTACAACGACATCAACAAGTTTAACAACAACAACAACAACAACAACAAAAAACAAACAAAAAAACCTCTCTGATGGAAGTCGTCAATATGTTCAACCCAAAGAGCAAGCACACTATCAGTAAAATCTCAGAAGAGACCAAGAATCTCATAGAATAACGCAGGAGAATCAAACCACCGACAACAACAAGAGAAAAAAATTAAAGCAACCGAACTGAATGGAACAATCTCAAAGAAATGCAGAGAAGATGAAAGGAAAACAAAAAGCAGTCATCGGAGCCATTCTCGAAATGAGTCAGTGTTTCAAAGTTATTGACAAAACTCAAAACGGAGGAAGTAAACAATTAACCAGTGTCCTCGAAGGTAATTGAGACCTAACGACGGACAGAAACTGGATTGTCGAATGTGCCCAGGAATTTTACAAAAACCTCTATTTCTCCAAACAAGGGGAACGCAGAAAAAATCACCCTACGTGGCACTAGTATCTGATTCGACGCGCTGAGTCACGTATGTATACCGATGTATTTAGTTCAACAGAAATTACATATTTCTTGGATAAAAACAAACAAAAAAGAAGCGTTTTTAATATCTCTAAGAAAGTAAGTATGTTGATAATATTCTCATAGTAAACAAAAATGAATGAGGAAATGCCACCAAGAAATTGTCAAAGGAGACACAATTTCTAATATAATTATGATCAAACCAAATTAGGAAAAATAATTTTTCGTTTTTCTTCGTGGCAGATAAAATCTTATCTGATTCCCCTCATAATTTTTTCTTGTGATTAAAAATGAAAATTTCATTTTATATAAAAATAATATTTTACGCTTCTTCAATAGAAATCATCTTATTCTTACTGGTTGGAAATATATAAAATGATAGAAAAAACAACATTTGAAAACGAGTGGAATTTGTAAGCAAAACTATGATAAAAAAAATGATAATCATAAATTTGAAAAAGAAACTCTCTTCTAACAAACTAATGGGCATGCCATGTCGCAAGAATGACAGACAACCGATGGACATCCCGACTCACGACATGGATCCCTAGAGATCACATGCGTGACCGAGGATGACAGAGTATTAGATGGAGAGACGAGCCAGACAAATTCAGAAAATACTGGCTCTGCAACGCCCACGATAGAGAAGTTTGGTGAATCCTGGGGAAGGTCTATGTCCAACGATGGATGTTAAGAAAGTGACGATGACAATGACGATGATGATGATGATGAATGTTTCGATGTTTGTTCCTACAAAGGAAACATTCAACAAAATGTTGTGAACAATGAAAAGAATAAAAAAAATGTAAGAAGATAATATTGTTATGACTTTAATCCATTAACTGTGGAAGTTAATGAACAGTAATAGTTATCCTTTTCAGGATGAAAGCCTTCATCCGTTGTAATCCACTGCAAGTTCTCCGTTGCAAGCTAAAAGTCCTGATTCACAGACAGGACTCAGTTGCCAACAATCACAGTAAAACGAGAATTTTATTGTGTTAGCCATAGAACTATAGTGACGGAAATATTCGTCATCTGCCGTTAAATGGTCAACTTTAGTACGTCAACAGTTTGAATCAGTCCCTGGATACATTCAAATAAAAAATTACAATTTACAAATCATCAACCTGCGCATTCTCTCACTCATTCTCTCTTTCTCACACTCATTCTCTCACTCATTCTCTCACTCATTCTTATACTTATCCTCTCACACACACTCTCTCTCTTCCTCTCAGTGTTTTGCGAAACCAGCTAGCTAATCACTGTACCAGTGTCCTCTCTGTATCGATAATGGTCGCTACTTTGAATGTAATCTGAACATTCCACTAATGTCATGTTGAAACGGAAAAACAGAAATTCTTCGGATTGGAGTGAGTATACTCGTGAATATAAGGAGAGCGTCAATAACAGAAAAAAAGAAACTAGATAACAAAGGCGCAAAAATATTGCCTTGCAAGGTTTAGGGTTAGAGATTAAATTTTGTGTGGTTACATCAAGGGCTAAGTTTATGCTACAAAATCAAGAGACTTTTAGGAAATCAAGGCAAATATCCCGCTCAAAATGCTTGCTGATGTCGGGAATGCCCGTGCCAATGCTATGAAGTGGTTCGTTCACAGTTCGAAGCCTACCAGTGAAGTAATTCTTATTTGAACTTGACAAAATTTGAATAACATAATTCGAACATTTTGGTTAACGCATAACGATTTTCTAAAGTTTACGGCAGTTGGTTTTAGAAAAAACAAAAACAAAACAAAAAAAAACGGAATAAAACAAAACAAGTGTATAGTGACTGTTGAGACACCCCGTACTTTCTGCTTTTTGTTTGCAAACCTTTCACTTGAATCTCAAGTGAATACATGTCAGTCCAGCGGACGTGGCCATTTTTTCTGCCATTGCAAAAATTATATTTTTTAAATTTAATTTTTCCAATCTTTTTTTTCACCGACAATATTTGCTTACTTTTCTCCATTTCTTTCAATATTTTTTTTCTTTTATTCATTCTTTTTTTCTGTCTTTAGATGATGGTAATGAAGAGGGAGAAGGAAGCAGGAAACTAATGGAAGCAGGGCTGATCTTACTCAGTGATGTCGGTATTCACTAAGCTTAGCTTAGTCTGGTAAGAGGCTTCATATGTAGGGAGCCGGATGAGGATCGGACCCACTACAGGGGTAATTGCTTGCTAGGCTACCTTACCAATCATTACCTTATGGCAAGGCGCCTTGAGTATTAACTATACTTAGCTTAGTCTAGCACAAGTCAATAAGCACCAAGTGAGAGTCAAAATCTCTCGGGAGTAATGAACTTTCTAACCAACTCTTCAATGAGAGAAGGTTGAAGCATGTTGAAGTACTATTTTAAAAAATCCAATGCTGATATCTCTGTTTTTGTCTTTCTTCTTCGGTTTTGAAATTACAACCAATTTTTTCTCCTATATCTGGTTCGATGTTTACTTTTACAGTATACTTATTCAGATGTTTGTAAAATCCCTCAGGCCATTGATACAAACGAAATTTGCTAGTAGTTTTTGGCCCATACATAGAAATTACCCTTTTAATGAAAATATATATCTAGGGGAACATTTCAGATTGTGATTGAGATCAAGGGGAACGTGACACAGAAACTAGTGGTGATCCCGAAAGAAGACCGTTCAGACTGCATTAAAAAGTGGAAATGACACTGCGATGTATGTGTGAGATCCAAAAGTTTTGAAGTAGACTAAGCCAGGGTTTTTCAAACTTTCGCACTCACGGAACCCCTGAGACGCATTTTGATTTTTTTGCATCGATACCTTGCAATAAATCATTCGGAACTGAATGGTTCATTTCTCGAAATCAGGCACGGAATAAAAAATGTAGGATGCACGACCCTAAGGTTCTGTGCAACCCAGATTGAGAAAGCCTGTATGCCATTTTCCTTGATAGATAGATTCTAGGAAGACTTTTTTTAGAATCCAGTTCCGAAATACTTAGTGCGTTATTTGAGTACCAAGGCCTCAGTGAGATCACTCCAAACATTTTATTAGTCTCAGGTCTCTTCTAATAACTGTCGTAATCATAATATTCAGGACTCATACGCGGGGCTGAATTTAGAGCTTGGGGCGGGGCACTTCAGGTTCCCTCATACACTGAAATTAAAACATCTGGTAAATCACAAAAATTAAGAAGTTATATATACATAAAAATGTTATATATCCGAACTAAATACACATATGCTTGTAAATACATGCTATCTAAACTCCAAGTTGATTTTCAGGCAAGGCAAATTCATTTTCGTAACCCATACTCCAATCATTCCAGACCCGAATTATTGAAATGATAATTTCATAAATTGCTTCAAAACAATTGAAGGCTTTATAATGAAATGAAATCCAAAATGAATTCGAAACAGTAATTTATAATTCATTTCTTATTAAAGAAACTAATTCTTTAATGACAATTTGATAATTCAAATATACTAATTTTAAGTTCGAGTCTCAACTCAATTGAAGCTGTTTTACTGAGTAATCAGACATAAAGTCTAAAGAGTTTCTATGACGTAATTTTCATGTAATAATAGGAAGGTGAAATAACCAATGAAAACAGAAGAGACTTGCATATATGTCCATAGTATGTATAGATTGTCTTATATTTATATCTTTTCCTCACAGAGACGTTATAACGAAACAATGTTGAATGGGACAACGTTAATGAAGAAATTGGTGTACAACGAAGATGTTATTGACGAGGGAGAGAAATGACTAGACTAGAGTTGATAAGAAACATCTCGGATTAAAGGTTTCATTCCAATCAAAATGGTATAAAAAAGGACAAAGGACGTTGGTTTATTTAGAACACAGTCCTCACATGGGGAGATCACAAGACAGCACAGTATATCAGAGAGAAAACAGGAGTCTGAGACATCACAGAATCCATTAGAAAACTTAAATGGCAATGGGCTGGTCATGTTACAAGAAATCGATCGACAGCATGACTCAAAACAAGGATCCCCGGAGATCTTATATGAGATGATAGGAAGGTCTGGTGAATCCTGGGTTAGGTCTATGTACACCGACGGACGTTAAAAGACTGATGATGATGATGATTATGATCTTATCAAACTGAGTAAACCTAACTGAGCTTGTCGTTGGTCATTAGAATTTCCCTTTTCCAATGGTTTCGATTGGTTTCACCACGACAGAAAGTATGTAACGGTCAGATATCCCGCTAAAATCTGGTTTCCCATCAGGGAATTTTCTTATGATTATTTGATTTATTCATTTTCACGTTTGTATTCGAGAAGCACGACTGTCTCGGACACGTGAGAGGCATTCTCTTGAACTCAGCATTTGGGCGAACGCTCGTGTTGCCGGTACCTTGGGCCAGCCCTGAAGATCATTTATTTACATATTCAGTTAGTGAATAAAAGTAAAGAGCCCGCCTCTCAAAGGGACAACTTCCAATAGAGTATACGACCGATGACGAAGTCCCAACGTCCATTGCTCGAGTCAGCTTAGTTTCAAGTCTGGTCGAGACCCGAACTCTATTCAAACAACTTTTAAGACCACCTCCTTGGAAGGATATAAGTCCACCTAAGGGACACTTCCAACCAACTCATACAGCTTACAGTGTACTTGCTCGGCTACTGAGTGCACAGGGGAAATTCATCTCATTGATTATCAACACTCTTTTCTCATGCCAGGACCATGAGCGTATGAGGCAGACGCGCTAACTACTACACTATTAGGGCGGACAAGTAACTGAATGAAAGAGTATCATTAAGAAGTTATCTGGTGAAAGCTAGAGAAATATTTCTGCCAGCGTAATCTTGCCATTTATAGTTCGATGCCAACGGATCAAACTTCCGTTCGTAGCTTATTGGATAGTCAGACATCTTGGTCGATCAGCAGTAGACTGATGTTCCTGTGCGCATGTGCAAACACTGATGGTCGCTTAGATGTTTCGCCGAATCACCGGGGCTTGGCCGTAATGAAAGGATCTGAAAAAGGCGACGCTACCGAACGGAAATCGAACTTGGAAAACTTGATTACAGCCAAAAGTGCCCTGTATTTAGGCCAGCCATTGACCGCCGTTGAACATTGTTAACGGACGAAAGAAAAGGATATAATCTTTGCCTTTTGGGGTACACACAAGCACACACATGTATGTACCCATCTATGTGTGTGTATGTGTATGCTGATGCATGTGCAAAAACATATGTCTGCTCCAATTTGCATGTGTACACACACACACACACACACACATATATATATATATATATATGTATATACACATGCAAATTGGAGCATATGTATATATATGTGTGTGTGTGTGTGTGTGTGTAGTACTTGTAATGAGTATTTAAGCTAACCAATATTTTGCTTCTTGTTGCTTTGTATGTGAATTAAGAACAAGAACATTACGCAAGAAAAAACAAATGTTTTTTTTCTGCAATCAACTTAACAAGGGAGTGCATTCGGTCATGTTTTGTGAGGTTCTGAATGCTAAATTTCTGAGAAATCATTTTCAATAGAATTAAATCGATAAACGGAACAAAAGGTTTCCTTTCAACCTTTTAAAAATCTTATTCAGATTCGATCAAGGAGATTGGAAAGGGGAACTCACATTGCTCCAGGGAAGAGTTGCCAAACCAATGAGTCAACTTGCACCCCCACGCAAAATCCTTAATGCACCCTGAAATCTTAGGCAATAAAAACAGATTCTGAGCGTGTTCAAATACTTATGAGCAGTACTTTTCACACCAATAAATCAACGGATGAAGTGACTAAATTTTGAGGCGGATCCTGGAGTCTTTACAGTCACCTTCTCTCCATCGTAACAACTTGTAAACTGATTTTCATTCAGAGGCAAGTGCGTTAGCAGAGGTAAGCATTCTCTGAGTGCTTCTTAGTTTAATTATTCTTTCCACTTTTCAATAAGATTTCAATCAGTTCCACTTCTCGCCTTAGTCCCCTGCAATGAGTAATTGATGTCCTTATGCTGGCTACGGCTTCAACCTGTCCCTCATTTGGCTCCACACATCATATTACTAAAAGTGGTGTCACTCACTTCATCCTACGCAATTCAGTTTTTCCCATTTGCAAAATTAGCACAAATTGTCTCAGTCAGAGTTTGAACTCGTCTCTCCGAGTTCATTTTCCGTGCCAGTGTACATCTCTTCTCTCACCTTGTCTTCTAACGTAGCGGTTTCCGAATTAGGATCCTTGGACCCGTGGGATTCCGACAAAAAACACTTGGGGTCTGCAGTAGTGTTTCCTCTTAGCCTGACATCTCACAGAAAGAACATGATCCATCACACACCTATCGAAAAAACGTTCTCCATTTTCATTTCTCGATAGACTTTCCGCGAAAAATCGCACTAGAATGATAAGCTTTCGACAGAGCAAGCTCAACTTTGAAGAAGAAGAAAATCCCATCAGTCCTAAAAAGAAGAGTATACAACCAATGTATCTTTCTGATAGTCATCTATGGAGCTAAAACATGGAACCTAACCAAGAGACTGGCCCTCAAACTAAGAATCATGCAACGCAAAAAATGAGAGAATCACGCTCAACATCACATGGAGAGATCACAAGACAGCACTGTATATTAGGGAAAAGAGAAAAGAGAGGAGCCCTAGACAATGGACTAGACATGTTGTAAGAATGGTAGATAACCGCTGTACATCACGACTCATGACATTGATCTCAAGAGATCATATGCGAAATTGTGACCGACGGAAAGAAAGATGGCGTGACGAGCTAGACAAATTCAGTACTGGCTCCTCAACGCTCATGATAGAGGTCTATTGGATCTTGGGGAAGATCAATGTCCAACAACGGAAGCTTAATGGATAATAACGATTGTTTCATTCTATCTTTCTTTCTCGATATCTGTCTTATTTTTCATTTTATTTCTTCCTTCTATCTTTCCCTGATTCTTCCTGTTTATATATATATATATATATAGAGAGAGAGAGAGAGAGAGAGAAAGCAAGACATAAACATATACACATACATATATATATATAGAGAGAGAGAGAAAAGCAACATATAAACACACACACACACACACACACACACACACACACACACACACACACACACATATATATATATATATATATATATATATATATATATATATATATATATATATCTACAGTATATGTGGTACAAATCAGGCTAGCAGTATAACATAATATAATGATATATCAATAATATAAAGCCACATCTGAAATGCAATGGATCTATTTCATAGCGTGCTCGATACATACAACATTTTACTCATGAAGTTGTTTTAGAGTAGAGCGGGAAATAAATCGTAGATTGTGGATTCGCTGCATAAACATCTAGCTCATGTTTCTGCATTCTAAGGGCCTCATCAGATATGTATTTTAAGCGATATAATCTCAATCCACTCATCTCCTTTCTTCATACATTTATTAGAAATAGTCAACATAGGTTTCTTCAGTTTTCAAGTTGGTCTGTCTAGCTGGTTGGCTATGTCTATATATGTATGTATGAAACACCAGTAAATGGATAATCTATATTCGACTGAATGTATCAAGCTAAGACGCTGAAAATTTAGACATATACTGGTCAATGTACGTTTATATTAAATTGGCCCCTAGTTTGCACCATGCTTCGTTTTTAGAGACCTAACGAAAGGCAAGAGGAGTAACTCAGTGATTGATCACCCCAAACATAGCATGCAGCCAAAAGACATTGGTCACATGACGATTTCTGTTGAGTAGACTTGTTTATTAATGTTTTTACTCTTTTTATTCAATCTTCGCAATGTTTTTGTCCATTCTTACATTTTTCCCTCATTCATGAAAATAACCAGTTTCGTTTCATTCACCCATTCGTCCGTTCTTTGATATAATCACTCAATCATTCCTAATTTTCTTTTCTTCTTTTTCCTCACATTATTTTTCCAGCTCATTCCTGTCTACTATTTATTTCTTGTGACGCTTCATCTCACTTGAACTCATATATCATTAAACAATATTTGAGTTTGAAAACTATGAAACAAATATGAAGAATAAAAGCGATAAACATTTTCTTTCATTAGCTGCGATGGCTCACGACCAAATGACGTCACAGAAAATCCACGCCCTCTAAATGTGTCGCCAACCAGGGGCAGATAATCCTTGCAGGGGATTAGATAGCAACGCTGGCCGGACAGCACAGAATATAAGAAAAGTTTCGTCAGATTTTTGCGTATTAGAAAACTGTCAACCAAAACTGTCACCATAGGTTTCTTTCAGATTTCAGATTTACTCATTATGTCTAGAAAAAAGACGTTTTTTTCCAAAAAATCCCCACCCTAAATATCTCTTTAGAAGGAGTTCAGTTTGAAATGTAAGCTTATGCTAAATTGATCCCTCAGTTTGTGTCCGCTTTTTATTTTATTTTTTAAATCCAGGCTTTTTTTCGTAATCATTGCCAAACAAAAGGTGGGAAAGTCACTTATTCATTTTCCTAATTCTCTCTAATTGATTGCACCCAACGTGGTGTACAGCCAAAAGACTTCAGTTGTGTGACGGTTTCTATTGAGGGGGTAACCAGACCTGTTGTTGATGCTGCTGTTGCAGTAGTTCTAAATACTGATGTTGTCACAAATATTTATCGCAAGGCTCGTAGAAATTCGACGTTCGTTGCATCTCTTCAACTAGGGGATAGCTCACAAAATTATCAACATATTTTGATCTAAGAAGAAAAAATACATTACTTACAGCTTTAAATAGAATATTGAATATAAAAATTACCGCTTCCGTCGATTTCTTTAGAGCTTTCTAAAAGACAATGTTGCTCGTGGGAATCATTCCTGTCTGTCTTGTCATTTTCCTACAATTTTTAAGTCTCGCATTTCGCAATATTCTGACTGGAAAAAAACAAAACGTCTCCATCATCATCATCATCATCATCATCATCATCATCATCATCATCATCATCATCAACCGCATCATCATTTGCACATGCCAGTTGTGACTTGTCTACTTCACTGGAAATCAAGTAACAGCAAGTCTCTTCAATACTGAAGAAGAACTCACTTTGGTATTCTAGCTTGATTTATTGATGCAGTTGTCCGGATGGCCATGTTCTTCCCGGGATTCTCAGTTGTTCCAACCTCTTTACTAGTCTTTGTGGAACCGTTCCCGGGTCTCCGACTACAATTGGTACTACCGTCATCTTCATGATCCATAATTATTTCAGTTCTTTATCAAAATCAAGATGATCATTATGCAATCTTTCATTTTCTCACAGCTCTATTCTGCGGTCGTCCGTAACAGCGAAATCGACAATTTGACACGCATTTCTTTCTCTTGTTCACGCGAACCGTTTGGCACAATAGTGTTGTTGAGTTCTCTGGCAAGATTGAAATATTCATCCAGATTTTCACTCTTTTTAGATTTCAGTCTGTGGTCTATTGGAACAGCTAAGTCGGCTAGCTTTTCCATGCAGCATTAACGTCCGTCGTTGGACAGAGACCTCCACCAAAGCTCTCTATCGCACGCGTTGCGGCGCCAGTATCTCCTGAATCTGTCTAAATCGTCACGCCATCTAATTTTCTGCAATTCTTCATATGATCCCTGGGGATCAATGTTGCAGGCCGTGATAGATAGCTGTTGTCTGAAATTTTTGCAACATGGCCTGTCCATTGCCATTTGAGTTTTTAATTGATTCTATATCTCCAATTCCCGTTTTTCTCTCTGATATACTGATGCTGACTTGTGATCGCCCCGTGTGTTGTTAAGCATGTTTATTTCTTGGAGACGTTGCATTGTTCTTAGTTTGAGAGCCAAACTTTTTGATAGGTTCCATGTTTCAGCTCCATAGATGACTATCGGGAAGATGCATAAGAATACTATAACTAAATCTAATCTCCTAGACTGGATTAGGTGATACGTTTGAATTTCAAACTCGAATGGAATTTTATATTGTTCTTTAGGACATTGTCTGGTTTGTGAATGTTAATGATATTAAAGTTGTTGTCGTTGTTAATCTCAATAATAATATTGATAATAATATTGTTGTTAATAATAATAATAATGTTGTTAATAATAATAATATTGTTAATAATGATAATGTTGCTAATAAAAATAATGTTGTTGCTGATAATAATGATATTGTTGTTCATAATGATGGTAATGTTGCTATTAATAACGATATTGGTGTTAATAATGATGATTTTGTTGTTAATGATAATAATGATAATGATAATGATAATAATGATAACAATAATAAGAATAGTAATAATAATGATACCCATAATGTTAATAGTAATGATGGTTATGATAACAATAATAATAATAATAATAACAATAATGAGAATAGTAATAATAATGGTAATAATAATGTTAATAATGATGATAATAATAATGACAATAAGAAAAATAGTAATAATAATGAAAATAATAATGATATAATAACAACAACAATAATAATAGTAATAGTGATGATGATATTAATAATGATGATGATAATAATAATGATGATGATAATAATGATAATAATAATAGTAATCATTTTGAAGCCGGATCACTTCAATCATCTACTATGGCGTCTTTTCCCCGGAGTTATTTTTTTTCATACAATCCTGGATTTTTGCCCCTGAACGAAGAATCTGATGAAGGACTGCTTAAAAAATTCCACTGAGTGAAAAATAGAGAAAAAAAAAACTTGCAGAAAACAAAGCTGCTAAATGAATACCTAAACAGGCCTGCTTAGTCACTATACAGAAACTGTCACGCATCCAATATCGTGTTGGGGTGATTAGTTAAAACATTGGGTGAAGTGGTACTCGATGAATAAGTTACTTCCCGCACCTTTTGTCGGTAAAGTCTTTATAAAAAGTCTGAATTTTCCCCCAAAAAACAACCGGTACAAACTAGGGACCATTTTAGCATGAACTTACATTGCAAATTAATTCCATCACCTAAAAAGCTATATAAGGGGTGGGATTTACATTAAAACAAAATTTTTTTTTAAAGATAATAAGGAATAATTGTTTAAATTTTCAGCTCCATTCCTGCTGCCTGTACGCGTGATACATACACAGTCAACCAAACCGACTTGAAAACTGAAAAAAAGCCGACAGTTTTGGTGACAGTTTTGGTTTAGGGTTCCTAATAATCTGTAAAAACGGGAAAGCGAAATGCAAGAGGGGAAAAATGAAAGAAAATAAAACCATTTCTTTTCCTGAAAACGGATATAATTCTATATTAACCTTTAAGACACCCTGTTCACTTTATCTCCAACGCACCAACAGAAAATATTAATGTTACCATCAGTATGTGTTCGTCAGTTATTTTTCTTTCTATCAAGCAAGGACACACACTCACACACACACACACACACACACACACAAACACATACAAACAATGGATCAATAAGTCTGTGTTCTGACAAGTAGATACATACATACGTACGTTCATATAAACATACATGCAGTCTGGGGGCCGGGGGGGGGGGTAGGTAGTAATCAATTAGTCCATAGTCTGATTTGTTGTTATTGAATGAATTCAGATATGACAAACTCATCGTGCTAAGGTCTATGTGATCAATGCGATTGATATTCACTATTGAATTAACAAAGAAAAAGATAATGTTGAAAGATGAATATTTGACGTGTAAATTGAATACTTTCTTCTTTATCATTGGGCAACAGACCTACTGATTTACCAAGTTCATTCTCATAATCACAAACATACATGTCTATACACTTGTTCACCCATCCATACACACACTGGCAGATAAGACACTGACAAATCCAGGGAATTGATTATATATATATATATATATATATATATATATATATATATATATATATATATATATATATATATATATTTGTATATGTGTGTGTGTGTGTGTGTGTGTGCGTGTAACAAAGGGAGATTATTTCAAATCAGAATTTTTATGCAATGTAACGCAATTTACAATCATTGTATCGGATCATATGTATCCATTTCTTAATATGGACACACACACACACACACACGCACGCGCACACACATATATATGTGTGTGTGTATGTGTGTGTGTAACAAAGGGAGATCATTTCAAATCAGAATTTTTCTTACAATGATTATATCGGATCATATATATCCATTTCTTAACCCACACACACACACACACACATATATATATATATAAATATGCATTACATTATATAGAAACTCTTATTTTGAATGATCTCCTAATTAATGTATCATTCGAACTAGATGACGTAAATAGAATAAACATATATATATATATATATGTGTGTGTGTGTGTGTGTGTGTGTGTGTGCACGCGTGCGCGTGTGTGTGTGTGGCGATAATCTCTTCGGTATTTAGTTTTTTTCTTCTCTGAGAATTTTTCTAGAACTTTCCTTAACCGTTTTTTTTCCACAGATTTCGGCCATTCTGTTCACCTCCACCATTCCACATTTTCGCCATTTTTTTCTTTCAATTTGTTTGGAATTTCGTTGAAGTTCTCTGGGTTTTGATAACCAAGATTATCCCTTATCTTGTACCTCTGCTCTGCTCTCACCCAATGCCTGTAATCATCTCATTCTCTCCCTTATCCCTTCCAGTCTTCGTTGCCCATCCACGTCATTATCTGATATACAAACGTGGATTAGTTTTCATATGCCAAAACCTTCCTACCACCTCATTAATTTTCTCTCCTCCCTTTCCCTACCTACTCAATGCAAAACTTTCTTTTTTGTCCTCACTCTGTCTACCCTCTTATTAAAAATACCTAATCTTCCCTCATGTTATTACTTAAAGCACAACATCCGAAACAATCAGAATGATATCATAGAAATATATTGTTTATCGTTTCAAGAAGAGTCATTAAGGTTCGTAAGGTTTTTCGGACGATTCCAAAAAGGAATGGTTATTTGTGTTATTAACACGATGTTTCCGTCAATCCATTCTACGGCCTTCTTCAGGTGTACGATCCGAATGTGGTGGTGGTAAACAGAATTTTCCAATGGTAGCCGTACTACAACATTGGATTCTGATGAGGGTTTTTTTTTCTTGCTTAGCCTGGATTATAGATGATTTTTTTTCAGCTTTTAAAAAAATTACTCAAACTAATGTCCCCCCCCCCTTACCTGTTTTTACTACATTTTCTTCCGCCATTGCCTCTTAAAAAAACAATATTTCTTCCTTTCTTATTCTCGTATTTCCTTCCTGATTCAATATTCCTTCCGTGTTCCGTTCGTTCCTTTATTATCGAATCACCGTAGACCCACGAATAGCACCCCCCCCGACCAACCATCCAACCAACCAAGTGGGCTACAGATTCTCCTCACTTTGCTCGTGCGTGTGATGGGATGGCGTTGGGGGTCGTTTGGGCATTTCCCGTCACATTTTTTGGGCTACTTGACATTTTACATGAATACACCACGAGGCACCATCTTGCAACACTTTTTTTTTCGTTTTTTTTCTCTTCAAAAACGTGCTTTTTTGGTTCTCAGTGGTTATTTTGGACTAACAATACCTCCATCCTCTGTAGATATTTTTAGTTAATTTTACATAGGATATCTATTTTATTTAGATAATTTTAGATGAAGGATCTTTTTTTGTAGATATTTTTTATATAATTAGTTCTGGCACACGTGTGGGCTATAGTGATTCATTTATGCGAGGTTCGGATATTTACTTCTTTTTCTTTTCAACATCATCATCATCATTTTCCTCATCATTCATTCAACGCCCGTCGTTAGACGTAGACCTTGCCCAAGGTCCGTTAGATCTCTTTTCCTTCTTTCCTTCCACTCTTCATCCTTCATTTACCTCCTCCTCCATTCGTTATTCACTTTTTTCAAGCTCCTTCTCTCCCTTCCTTCGTCTTTTTCTCATTCCCTCTGATTTCTTTTTCTTTATCTCTCTTTCTTCGAAATTTCGATTTCATATTTTTCAGTCCCGTCTCTTCTCCACCTCTCTCCTCATTTCTAGATAACAATTTCATTCTTCACTCCTTCTCTTAACCTCCTTTTCTGTCCCTTTTCTTTTTCTTTATCTTTCTAATATTTTTGTCTTTTTTTCATTAATTTCAATTTAGCACCCCCAGTATCGTCTTCGTTATTTCAACCCCTTTCTTTGTTTTTTTTCTATCCCCCCTCATAATTCTTCCTCTTCTTTCATTCTCTTTCTTCTTTTTGATGCTTCCCTATTTTTTTCTTTTTCCTTCCCTCAGTTTTCTTCCCTTCGGATTTTTGCATTTTTTCTAAAAAGAAATTTCCCTTTTTTTTTCCAATATTTGCTCTTTTTTTTTCTTTCCATTTTGAATCCTTTCTTTTTTTCTCGCTTTATTTTGTTCTGAATATTTCTTTTTCTCTCTATTTCCAATATTTTGTCTCTTTCTTTCCTTTTTTCCTTCACTCCTTCCTTCTGATTTCCTCCGTATTTCTCTCAATATCTTCTACACTGTCCGTGTCTATTTTGCTGTCTTTTTCAATTACATTAATTTTTTTTATTCGTACACTTTCAGGGGGCAAACTCCATTACCAATCTTTTTTGCGCCTCCCACATCATCTCAGTCTTTCAGCCATTCCATATTCATTCCACCATCTTTCAGAAGAATTTCTTTACAATTCTTCTTATCACAATTAATTCCCAAATGCCATCCTAGTTCACGCACCATCTTTCCTTAAATCCCTGTTTTTTTTTCTATCCCGACAGTCCGGCTTCTCCCCCCATCATCAGTGTATCCGAGCTTTGTCTTTCTTTCTTCTAGTTTGTCCAATCTTTTTTTAATAAACCAACAAAGCCACCAACTTTTAGACTCTTTTGAGGTCTTTGGTCCCTTCTTTTCCCTCCTTGTTATTGTACCTTTTCTCTCTTTTTTCCCCTTCCCTTCTATTTCAGATTCTTTCTTTCTTCCTTTTTATCCATTTTAAGCTTTTCTTTCTTTCTTTCTTTCTTTCATTCTTTCTTTCTTTCTATTTTTAACCCTTTTTTTCTCTTTTCTATCTTTCATTCTTTTTTCTTCCTTCCCCTTCCATTTGAAATTCTCTCTTTCTTCCTTTTTATCCTTTTGAAAACCCTTCTTTCTTTCTTTCGGTTCCAATTTGAACCTGTTTTTTCTTTTTTCTGTATTTCGTTTTTTTCTCCCTTTCCCTTCCATTTTGAATCTCCCTCCCCCTTTCTTTTTTTCAACGGTGACAAGCTAGAAGTCGCAAGGGGGAAGGGCAAATCTGGACTGTATAGAAATTGACTAACCTGGACGTTTGCGGTCACCGTGGAACTGGTTCGCGAGATATTAGAAATGGCTTAATACTTCCCGGACAAACCTCGTGCCCACCCACGCGCATGCACACACACACACACACACACACACACACACACACACACACACACACGTACGTGTACACACAAAATTCCGATAAATAGCTCAGAAACATTATTTCAATTTTTCTATCTTACGCATATTTTAACACACTGAAACTCATTTAGACAAACACATTAACAATCAAAGGAACGCTTATTCTTCCTCCCCCTGCCCCTACAAAATACTGTTTTCCTTTCCATCTCACACACACGTTCACTTTTCCAAAGCTCTTTCTCCCCCCCTCGCTATATTACTCCCACGCGTTGGCTTCCATCACTATTTGCCATCTATTTCTCATTCCTTGGTTTCCAAATCGCCATAAGAAAAAATAAGCACCCCAACCCCTCAAACAACATCAACAACAACAACAACAACAACAATAACAACAAAAACAACAGAAAACGAATCTGGTTAGTCGCTCAAAAGAAACTGTCACGTTACCATCGTCATTTGGCAGCATGCCTTGCTTGAATGATCAATCGAAAAATTTTAAAATTGGGTGATCAATAAATGTTACTTCTCTGACCTTTTGTTGGGGCGGTGATCACTAAAAAGTGTGTTTTAACCCCTCCTCAGAAAAAGAAAATATACGTGAATGCTGCCAGACACAGACTAATTCAGCATAAACTAACATTGCAAATTGACAACCCCCAACTTAAAACCTATATACCGGCTGATTTTGGAAAAAAAAAACAAACTTTTTTTTTCTAGACATACTAAGGAGTAATTGTTTGGATTCTTAGTCTGTATTGCCAACAAAGCAGCCTGTGCGCATGATGTATAAATAACCAACCAGAGCAACTTAAAAACTGAAGAAATTTATAGTAACAGTTTTGAGTGACGGTTCTTGATAAAATCCCTCCACCCAAAAAAACAAAAAATCTGACGAAAATAACAAAAGCAAATAAAAACGCAACCTTTTTGCTCAAGTTTATATAATTGTGTTACACAGCAGTCGTTTTATATTTGCAGGAGCGAGTACCCAATGTTTCATCTCTTGATGATCTCAGAAGACCACGATACTGAGAAGTAGCTGATAACCTTTTCCCATGTTAGTTATTAGTGCTTCAGTGTGGACAGTCTTCCAGAACCTATTGAGACCAAAACCAAAATTACCATATTACTATAATTAACCAAATGCCTGTCCGACTGTCTATCATCGCATAACTCAAGAAGCAAGATGACTACCCTATGCGATTAAACAAAACGATAAAGATTCGATGCAGCTAGGCAAACGGACAGAGTAACGGTCCAGTTTATCAGTTTGCTTACATGATTATTCGACCTACTCGCTAAAAACTTGAAAAGATCATCATCATCATCATCATCATCAGTCTTTTAACGTCCCCAGAATTCGCCACATTTCTCTATCATGGGCGTCGCGGAGCCAGTATTTTCTAAATTTGTCTAGTTCATCTCCCCATCTTGTATTTTGCCGACCTCGGTTTTGCATGTGATCTCTGGGGATACATGTTGTGAGTTGCAATGTCCAGCGGTTGTCTGCCATTCTTGCAACATAGCCTGTCCATTGCCATTTAAGTTTTCTAATAGATTCTGTGATGTGTCAGAATTCTGTTTTCTATCTGATATATTGTGCTGTCTTGTGGTCTCTCCATGTGAGGCTGAGCATGATTCTCTCGCGTGTGCGTTGCATGATTCTCAGTTTGCGAGTCTGCCTTTTGGTTAAGTTCCATGTTTCAGCTCCATAAGTGATTATCAGGAGAATGCATTGGTTGTATACTCTTCTCTTTAGTATTATTGGGATCGACTTGTTTTTGAAGGTTGAGCTTGCTCTGCCGAAGGCTTGCCATCCCAAAGTGATTCTTCGCTTGATCTCATCCTCTTTTGTGGGTTTCATAGAGATTCGTTGTCCTAGATAGATGTAGTGGTCTACTTTCCTCTCCAGTTTTGCATATTTGATTTTGACAGATTATGTCCTTATTCTCAATGTGATTGTTGCACATGACTTTCATTTTACTGAAGTTCATGTGTAGGCCGACTTTTTTGCTTTCTTCATTTAGTTCATCTCGCATTATTTGGAGGTTGTGTAGGTTCTCTGCGAAAATGACGATGTCGTCTGCAAATCTGATATTCGCCGTCTATTTTGATTCCTCTATTTCCCCGGTCCAGGTTTCGGAAGATCACCTCGAGGCAGACTGTGAAGAGTTTGGGTGAGCTGGTATCACCTTGTCTCACTCCTTTTCGAAGCTGGAAGTGTTCAGAGTCTCTATATAGCCTGACAAAGGAGTTGCTGTGATTGTATATATGTATAGTACTTTGATGTATACAGGGTCTACACCTTGTAGGATGATGGCCTTCATGACCATGGGAATTTCTAGAGTTGAATGCCCTTTTGAAATCATTAAATACTACAGTGAGTGGCATTTTGTATTTTGCTTCTCTTTCTTTCAGCTGATTTATTGAATTGAGGTGGTCCATAGTCAAGTAGCTTCTAAATCCAGCCTGTTCCCGTGGTTGGTTTTGATGGCGATATCTCTAGTCATGCTTCTGTTCCTTAGCCCCCACCACTTGTAACTCCTACCTGTTGCATTGCCTTATCTTACGGTTGAATGAAACAAGAGGGATGAATCAAAGGGGAATAAAACATGAAGGAGAAATGACTCAATTTACCCAAATATTTATATTTGTCTGTACTTGGAATCTAATGTTTGTGGTAAAAAGAAAACATTAGCAAAAAATCCAAGTTCTAAGCCTGTTGTTTGCTCAGTTTATTCCAACTAGAAAAATTCTAATGATTTTTCTGTATTAATTTCTTCGTCACTATTATTTTTCTTTTATACTTTTAGAGAGTTAAAAAAGCATAAAATAACGACTTAAGTGTGTTAATTTATGCTTTTTGCTCATGACATGTAATACGTTTTGCACAAAATTATACACAAGGGCGAAAGAATCGTTTAGTCTCAGGTGAATGAAATTTTATAGTAAAGACTTGAGGGTAAATGGCACTGAAATAGTTTAAAAAGCACTGATATATAATGAAGAGCTGTAAGCAAATCAACGAATATGCAAGTATGTGGCGAAAGTACACTTATATCTCGGTTGGCACTTCAGATAAGTTCCTAAAAAAATGCTGTGTTAAACGAAAAAGTGCTATACAGGGTCTATGGTTTTTATGATGTCTCAGACCTCTGTTCCCTCCCCAATATACTGTGCTGTCTTGTGATCTCTTCGTGTGAGGTTGAGATGGTTCTATCATGTGCACGTTGCATTCTCCTCAGTTTTTGTGGGTTTGTCTCTTGGTTAGGTTCCATGTTTCAGCTCCATAGGTGACTATCGGGAAGATGCATTGTTTGTATACTTTTTTTTTTTTAGGACCAATAGGACGTTTTTGTTCTTGAAGGTTGAACTTGCTCTGCCTAAGCCCGAATCTGATTTAGCCAACGACTTATTCACTGCACCTGGAACTTATTCTTTATTCTCATCCACGCTGTTCATTTACTTATGGTTGAATAGTACCCATCCTGAGTTGAGTGGCGTTAAAAAGCAACGGCTACTAAGATGTTGGTAAATCGTAGTAAAAATAAATAATACTCACGAAATCTATTACGGAAAAGTGTTTGAAAAAGAGCGCTAAAGCTAACATTTTTACCACGGTGTGTCGAAATTTGATTCTTAAAAAAAATAATCCTGTCATCGGGATGTCACCAACTTGTGTGCATTTTTTTTTTTTTTAGTTTTGGGTAAATTTGTTCATCGATAAGCAGCCTATTTTTCTAATATATTTATAAAACTAAGAGTGTTGATAAAATACGAACTTGAAATATACTTATGGAACTTTAATAATTAAACCAAATTAAAAAAGATTTTTCTTTTTCCCAAGTCCATCGCTTGTCATCAAAAAAACCTGTGACGTGTCAGTGCTGACACACGTGTCAGAGATTCACTAACATTGCCACACATCATTATCGTCGTCATCAGCAGCCTTTTAGCATCCGCCGTTAGAACTTTGACCTTCCCAAAGATCTCTATCGTGGGCGTCGCACTGCAAATAGTGTGATAGATAAGAGCGAAAGAGACTGGACGACAGTCCAAGATATCCAAACATAAACAGTGAGGTGGTTTGGTAAATCTGTATCCAAGCAAGAATCTCTGTATCCAATGAATAACATCGATTGTGTCAGCGATAGCTTTGTTTCGAAAAGGACACTGTCGCTAGCACTTCATTATTCCCTGGTTTACTAACACCGTTGGAGCTATTGACTAACGAATTCACGCTTTACTCACGCCTTTACTATCGTCAACTGTTGTCTCATCTTTATTGCATAGTGACCCGCTTGCTTCTTGCTCTCCTCTTCTTGGCGATTTTGACTCATCTTTACTTCACGTTTCGCCCACGCCGCCTACGCTTGACAGATCTTCATCGTGACATTTAGAGATATGGTACGCCATGTTTTTGTTGTTGTAGTATCCATGCTTTTACAGTCGCTCTTTCCTATATCACACTTTCCGTGGTTTTCGCTAAGACACTCCGTCAATCTAAGAAAGAAAGGTAGATAGGCAGAGACACGTTCATATCTATCTATCTCAGTCTGTTCATGTCTATCTATCTCGGTCTGTTCATATCTATCTATCTCGGTCTGTTCATATCTATCTATCTATCTATCTTGGTCTGTTCATGTATATATATATCCTTGTTCATATCTTTCTCTGTTCATAATCTATCACTGATCATGTCTACCTCAGTTCATCTCTCTCTCTCCCCCCTCTCTCTCCATATCTATCTCTATCCAAGTCTCTGTTCATATCAACCTCTGTTCATATCTATGTTCATATCAGTTCATTTCTATCTATGTTCATATCTGTTCATATCCATGTTCAGATGTATCTATCTCTGTTCATACCTTTGTTCATATCTATCTTTACTCATCTCTCTCTCTATCAACCTATCTGTGTTCCTATCTATCTATGTATCTTTGTTCATATCTATCTATCTATCAATGGTCACATCTATCTTTATATCTATCTATTGATCTTTTCAACTATATCCATATGTATCTATGTTCATATCTATCTATCTATCTATCTATCAATGATCATATCCATCTTCATATCTATCTATCTATTTAACTATGTTTATATGTATCTACTTTCATATCTATGTTCATATGTACGTTCATATCTATCGATGTTCATATCTAAGTTCATATTCATGTATCTGTTTATAGCTATACATCTATCTCATTCCGTTTGTATCTACCTATATATTCCATTAATAAATGCAGTAATTCATTTATTCTGTATTTCTATTTTTGCCTATTTCAGTATTAGAAACCATCAATCTAAACCGTCACCAAAGCTGTTAACATACGTTTTTCTCGGTGTTTAGACTAGTCTGTATGTCGGTTTGACCTGCTGGCTGTGTATTCATCACGCGTACAGACTGCACCGATATAGCTGAATGACAGATAATTCTCTCGCCTTTTATAATGTCTAGAAAAAAAACGATTAATTTGTTTTATTTTTACCCACAATTACTTTTTAGTGTGTGGCTCAATTTGCCATGCAAATTTATGCTAAATCGATTCCTTACTTTTTGTCCCATTGTTTTTTCTTTTTCAAGAACAAGAAAATTCCATTAGGCCCAAAAAATAAGGGCATACAACCAATGCACCCTCCTGATTGTCACCTATGGAGTTGAAACATGGAGCCTAACCAAAAGATTGACCCTTAAACTGAAAAACATGCAACGCGCACATTACAAAATAATTCTCAACATCTCACGGAAAGATCACAAGATAGCTCAATATGTTACGAGAAAAACAAGAGTCCAAAACATTGTAGAATACATTTAAAAATTCAAATAGCAACGGGCTGATTATGTTGCAAGAACATCAGACAACCTCGGGGAATCACAACGTCGATCTCTAGAGATGCAAAACTGTGGCCGGCAGAATATAAGATGGCAAGACGAACTAGACAGGTTCAAAGGGTGGGCTCCACGACGCTCATGATAGAGAGGTCTTGCGAATCTTGGGGGAGTACTACGTCCAATGAAGGACGCTGAAACGATGATGATGATGATGATGATGGTGATGGTGATGTCTTTTTTTTAGAGATCACTGTCCCAAAGAGGTGAGTAGATTAATTTATTCATTGATGACAACTTTTTCCAATGGTCTTAATTAGGGTTGAGGGGGAGGTAATTGTGCATGGATCCTCTAAAAAATTTAATCTCTTCTTCTGTAACCTATTGTCCCTTCCTCCACAGTATTTCATTGATAACTTTAGTGGATATAGCGTGAACAGTCATGAACGTACGCATAAATGTGATTTGAAACAAAACAAAACAAAACAAAACAAAAAAATGAACAAAAAAAAAAAAGAAGAGAAACGGGAAACCTCCCTCAATCATGGATTCATCTGTAAATTTCACCATGTCTATCTTATCCCATTACCCATCTTTCCATAAAATTTCTCCGAAGTTCATTCAGTTCTTTCGGAGACGAACAGACGAACAGACGCGACTGAATACATATACCAGTGAAAGATGTTAATCTATTCAGTATTTCTATGTTGGCCTTTTTAAAAATAATCTTTGTATTCATTTCATTTTCTATCTTTATCTACTCAGATCATCATTCAACGGTTATGAGTGAAGAGTACGAATCAGAAATAAAGAGTGAATTTTTGACAAGACTCAAACTCGCGTCTTCCTTTCCATCAGGAAACCTGCCTCGGCGCCATAGCTGCTCTACCGTTTGAGCTACGAACGTCAACGGTTGCTAAATTTCAAATCTAACCACATAGCTCTATCCTCCCTTTTCCCTGAACGCTCAGCACGACTTTCTTTGATGTTTGTTTACATACAATAGTAAATCGGTCAAATGATCAGAAAGAAAATGGAGCTGCTGCAGGAATCGAACCAGCGACTGATAGGGTAGCTGCCTCAACGTAGCGTTGCTATAACCATTAAGGTAAACAGCTGCCGGTAATGCAAAGGCCCTGTTTCGACTCCAAATTCTACACCTGTTTATTCACGGTCCGTTTCTGCTGCCTCTGCCTCTTTCAACGCGCCAATGATGTCATTAAGAAATGGATATATAATACGACCGCTCTATTGAAATTCTAATTTGAAATGATCTCCTGTTACCGCGCGGCGAATACTACGGGCTGCAGAAAGGCAGTCTGAGTAGTTGTGATGAAAAGCAACTTGAAGATGAAACAAATATTAGTAAAAAACTATCAATAATGAACAACTCGATATCACAGTTTCGAAACCACAGATCCAGTACGTAGAAATTCTGTAAGATTTCTGTTGACGCTGATTAGACATGCTTGCTTGGTTAAAATAGCGAAGGAAAGGGCTGGAAGCCAGTGAGTCGAAGGCTCCATTTTAAATCTTCAAAGCTTACCAAATTGCAATTAATTTTCATATTTAATAGATTCGTATTACACAATCTTTTCTTTTATTGTGCAGGACAACGGTATAACTGACAGTAGGTATCGAACACTCTGTAATGGATACCCAGTCCACCGGACATCTGAGATGTCATAAAAATGTTGAGATATGTTTTAACAAATATGCAAACCTTGTTTTTGTGGCCCACCAAACTTAGCCTTGTCTGGTACAGAACCGAACGAATGGCATTTCAAATCCATGAATAATTAAAACAGTTTTTGGAAGTAATCAATAAAAAAATAAACACTGATTCTTAATCAAAGAAAAATTGTCTTTTCGCTCAAATACAGCCACGCATCGACTTGCGTCCGGGTTGCGTTCTGGTAGTGTGGACGCAACTCGATCTGGGCTTAAGTCGACCGTGATAAGATTCGGGAAGTGCCAGACTGTGAAGACGATGGTGGACCATATCTTTGAGGTTTTGAGCTGTTTTTTGCTTTTCGCTTTGCGAAGAGAAAGGAACAAATGTCAATCATTACGTTTCTCCCACCGAGTCATGAGCTCGACACAGTAAGGCGTCTACTTTTCACCTTCTCCCCATCTTTCGTGTATGGAAATCTTGACACAAACATAACGCATACACCATGTTCTCCTTAAACCAACAAAAACATGACGGATATTTTTGTCATTCGCTTTAAGTTACAGAACTCCAACGACTGAAATTCCGGTCATCCGGGGTTGATGGGTTTTAAGCTCTTACGTGGACGTATCTGTGATCGGACGTAAGTCAGTCAGGTGGGCGTAAGTTGGCATACGACTGTAGTTTGTTGATGACGAAAAACAGCCATAATTTTCATCTTCATACTCCTGACAACTGACAGAGCCAAGACGTGTACTTTCAGGACGGCAGTACATTTTTTTTTCTTGTTTACACGATCTAGTGTTAGCGGTTCCATCATTATAGACCTGCAGTGACTGAAATTCCCGTTATCCGCGGTTACCTCTAAGTGGACGTATCTACGATCAGGGATGAATTGGTCGGACGTAAGTCGATCAATGACTGTAGTTTGTTAACGACGAGAAAAATCTATGATTTTTACCTTTGGTACCTCTGATAACTGACTGAGCCAAGCCGTGTACGTTCTCTCTGGAGTGCTGTTCGCATTCTTCTTGTTTACGCGATTTGGTCTCTATGTGCGTTCATCATTATCTCTGTCCGTGCAACGTCTTAGGAGACAAAGCTACGTGATCGTTGTTCTTGGGTCAGTTTAAAGGTAAAGTCTAAGATGAGATACTCTCAACGGATAATCCATAATTTCACAAAGACTAGAAGAAAACATCGGGAAAACAGGTGAGATTAGGCAGTGATACTTTCCTCGTCTTAATCTTGACCTGTATGCACTGTTCTCTATATATTTACTTGTGGTTCGTATTATAAGACCTCTCATCTCTTTGTTTCTTTTCTTTTCTTTTTATTATTGCTTACTCTATTTCTCTCTTTTCCATCTCCTTTTCTCCTTTCACTCCACTCTGCTCTTTCACTATTTCCAAGAGAGAGAGAGAGAAAGAGAGAGAAGAAAAGAGACAGAGAGAGAAAGAAAAAAGAAAGGAGTGACAGAGAGAGAGAGAGAGAGGGGGAGAGAGAGAAGAGAGATATAAGAGAAAAAAAAGAGAGTGCAGATTGCAGTAGATGAGCAGATCTATAGAGGAAGAGAGAGGGTGTCCAGGTTCCAACAAAAGGAGCAATGAGTATACATTATAAAACACATGCAGACACACACACGCGCACATTCACACTAATACACATGCACATGTATATATATATATATATATATATATATATATATATATATATAATAATTTCACACATAGACTCCTATGCTTGTATACATATATAATTATTTACTAATCTTTAGTGTTGGCCCATAGGCAGACGTACGAAGATTGCAGTGAGGACTGAACTCACTACTCCGTATTAAGAGTCTGCTAAACGACATTACTCTCTCTCTCTCTATTTATATGCATTAAGCTTAACCAAGTCTGACACAAGACCATGTAACAAGTGCGAGATGTAGCGAAAATCGAACTGATCTTAGTTGTAATTGACTGCAAAACGTGTTTACTAACTACTATTCCATACTGAGGCTCCGAATATATATATATATATATATATATATATATATATATATATATATATATATATATATATATATAAGATGTCAAAACTATTATGCAAATGAACCCAACAAATAAAATGATGAAACAATGAATTCCGACTCAGATATGCTTCTGTTTTGTCTTAAATTTAATCAAACAAACACACACACACACACACACATATATATATATATATATATTTATATATATATATATATTGATAGATAGATTGAAGAAAAAGAACGTGAGCGTAAGATTTGCAGAGAAAACAATTATCTTTGTGAGTCTCTGATCATTCACCTAATGCGTATTTGTATAGTCATACACAATTGTGTGTGTGTGTGTGAGACAGAGAGAGAGAGACAGAGAGAGAGAGAGAGAGAGAGAGAGAGAGAGAGAATGAGAGTGAGACTTGGTAAGATATAAAGAAATGACTGTTACTATCAACTCAGTTTGTTCGTATGTAACCATCCCCTCTTTCCTTTCTCCCTCCCTCCCTTTCAATGATAATTTGTCACCCTCTCTCTATCTCGCTGTTTGTCTGTATCTAATCCACACCCCTTTTCTCTACCCCCTCTCTCTTTCCCTCTATCCATCGATATCTAAATCTTTTCATTATCTATCTATGGGTCCTGTCCATTGATATCCAAGACATTTAAATCCTTCTTGCTTTCGCCCACTCCTCCTCGGCACTTTAAATCGATACCCAGAGGTGACCTTGGATTATCTACTCCAAGATCAGCTTTAATCCAGATCGCGGGCCCAAGAAAATCCATCTCTGTCACCTTCTTTTGATAAGAACAGCTCACCGACGGAGGCCCAAAAGCTACTGCTCGAAAAACTCCCACCATATCCGATCGACATTGTCGCACATCTCTTTGGGATTAGCCCTTAGCCCGTTCTACATACAAGAACGCTTGCAGAAGTCAAGTAACCTTTGCTGAACAACGGCCAATCTACATCACTTCCGCCAACGCCTTCAACGCTTCACCTTCTCATCAACAACGATATATAACTGTTTTACACTCCCTGGGGCAAGCATAGATATTTATTAAGCTTAGCTTAGTCTGGCATAGGCCATAAAATGGAGTGTAAGACTGTGAAACTTCAAGCAAACTTACAATGTCGGTCAACTTACAAGTTGAAATCTCTCAATTGTGAGTAATTAAACCAAGAGGGCAAAAGCTAGGGCAAGTTTAGTTTGGATTGTGTCCACTAACGATGATTTGCAAAAGTTGCGAGTTAACCATCACTTCATCGCAATGATGACAAACATATGACACGCATGCCAACAATGACATGTAAAAAAGAATTTGAGAATACAATCAAAGTTCAATATGACATTTTAAATTTCATTTTAAAATCCTAGATGTAAACATTTTTTTGAATTTCGTCTAATATTTTTTTAAATTCAGAGTATTGAAAATATATCAAAAATGGGCCAATTGTCAATAACGATTTACTTGAACTATAAAAAAATGGTTTACGGATATGATAATCTTATAACAAAATTATTTGAAATATTATGTTATGTACAGGTATAATATATACACATATGATACATGCAACACACACACACACACACACACACACATATATGTGTGTGTGTGTGTGTGTGTGTGTGGACATTCTACTTGTATATATATGATAAGTACACTATATATGTTTATGATATATACGTAATGTATATTACACTTACAATATATATATATATATACATATATTACACACATGATATCTATATATAGAAATATATAGAAATATATTTATGATATTTACAAAATATGTGCATTTATATATAAACATACTTGATATATATTTGTAAAATACTCATAATATATATGCACAATACATACATAATACATACATATATATATATTTGAGAAATTTATATATATATATATATATATATATATTATACATACGTATTATATACATATACATGATATATTCATAATATATGCATATACGTATATGGAAATATACCTTATTATATACATATATGATATATATGCGAAATATGTAAATACATTTATAGATACATTATATGCATATATGATATATCACATACATATGCATATGAATATTTATACAATTTCATATATGTCATATCTATATTATATTTATGAAATATATAATATATATGGTGTAAATATAATGTTTAATCATGCATACATTGTGTATATCATGTATGCATACTATATAGGATATATATAATACATATCCTATATATATATAATCTGTATCAAATATATATTATATACATGATACATTTAACATATATATATATAATATATATAATGTATATGATATATGCAAGAAAATATATATATGCATCTGATATATATGGTATATATATATATATATATATATATATATATATATATGTATATATATATATAATTGCATTCGTATAATACATAATATATATAATGTATTTATGATATACGTATATGATATATATTTATATACATATATATATGGTATATATAAACATAAGATGTATGTATAAATATTATGCACATATACTGAATTATATAATGTCATCCATATATTACATATATGTTTTACATATACATCACATATATATATTATTTATATAAAAATAAAGTATATATATAATTTACATAATATTTATTATATCCATATGTTGAATGATATATAAATTATGTACAATGTATAAAGAATATATCTAATATATATATGATATATCATATAGACGATAGAGATATGAGAGATGTATGATATATATGTAATATATATAGTATATATAAAAATATACTTGCAAATACATTCTAGATACATATGTATATTATACATAATATGCATACATATTTGATTTACAAACTATATAAATATAACTATAATATGTGTGTGCATATAATGTATGTGTTTGATATATGTACAAAATATATATGTATAATATATATATAATTTATACGTATGTATGATCTATTGATAATATGATCTATTGATATATATATTACATCATTCAGTGTGGCGATTGACATTGTAGTACTGCGAGGCAGGATTGAAACCTTTGCCTTGGGACCTGGAGGCTACGGAATTGAACAGTCAGTAAGGCTTAATTCAAGTGATATATATTTTTAACGCAAACATTCGCTATCTACCATAGTGCTCTATTCCCATGGAAATGCACATATTATATATATTATATATATGCATGTATTATATTTATTTACATTATGTATATATATATATATATATATATATATATATATATATATATATATATATATATATATATATCTTATGCATATATTTAAATGTATATGGTGTATATATATTATGTATATAGTGTATATATGTCATATACGTACTATATATTCATATATTACATATATTTGAAACAACGTGTATATATCTAATATATATACATTCATACTTCGTATATATATATACATATATATATATATATATATATATGTATGTATAGACATCATACGTATAAACTTTATTTATTCATTCAATTTATATACATACGTATCTGTTATATATACGTTAATATACATATTGTATACATTATATTTATATATACACATTAAATATATATTGAATATTATATATATATATATACATGTTATATGTACATAAAGTACTTATATACTATATATATATATCCCATATACAAGTTAGATATATGGATATGGTAATGTATATGTACAAAATATACATTAATATATTATATATATATATATATATATATATATATATATATATATATATATACACACACATATATATATAGATATTGTATGTATCTATCATATTTATTATCTTATATCATATATATTATACAGATGATATATTTTGCATATATATATATATATATATGATGTATATGATTTGATATATGTTATAATCATTAATAATAATGTGTATAATATATATATATATATATCATTTCATGTACATATGATATACAATATATTTGATAAATGTTTCATGTATATATGATATAGCATATATACGTGATATACGTATAATATAGATGTGATATACATATATAATATATGTGTATAATATATCTTATATATATAATATATCATTTGTATGTATATATCCCGTATATTCTATGTATGTATTAAGTATTCATATATCATATACAGGTTATGTATTATATCTTTCTGATATATTTCTGATATATTTCTGATATATATATATATATATATATATATATATATATATATATATATATATATATATATATATTATGCATATATATTATGTATACATGATATATGCATTTATTATGTATATGAGATGTATATATATTGTATATGTATATCTCAGGTATATATTCGTGTACACATATTTTGTATGAATTATACATATACATTTAATACATATATACCAATTATAGATATATTTATTCATCAGTCACGTTTTATCTATATTCATATCTATATATGAATAGATTTTTTTTCAAACATTTAATATGTATCATATATATTCAATATATGTTTGCCTTGTATCCATCTCAAATCATATTTACAATATAATGATAAGTATATATCATATATATTCAAATATCTATATATTATAATCATATATATGTATGGTACGTGTATATATCACATATATATCAATTTCCGTATAAATCATAATACATATTTTATATTATATACATATTTATATATATGCATATATATATAAATATAACATGTATATTATAAATGGTATGTATTTATATTGAATATGTAAATTATGAATTGTGTTATATCATAAAGAAACCTATTTAAACAGTTTTCCTGTTGTCATGTGGTTAATGTATCATTCATTATAGACAACGTGAATAAACAATCAAAGAAAATGGGCTGCTGCAGGATTTGAAGCATTTGCCGATTTGTAGCCTCTCCAACATAGCGATGCATTTACCATCGTGCTGGACAGAGTGCTTATAAGGCAAAGGCTGAGTAACCGCTTTCACCCCAAATTCTTTTGTAGTTAATTTTCAGTCTTTTTTCTCTCCTCCTACGCGACGGTATTTATTTAAGTAATGGACATTTTTGTCAGACACAAAGAATTATAATCTGCATTATATCATACGGAAACTTATCTAAAATAATTTGAATAATAAATTATTCAATTTAGACCATGTAAATAGAATAAACCACGAAAGAAAATGGGGTACCTGCTACTGATAAATGGTCGCTTCGATGTAGCGATGCACTTACCATTGTACTGAACAGACCACCGATAAGGTAAAGGCCGAATAACTGTTTTCAACCCAAATTCTCATCTTGTTTATTCTCAGTCTTTTGGTCTCTTTCAACGCGACAGCATGTATTCAAGGACATTTTGGCCCGAACGCAATTTATAATTCATTCTATCCGACTAAAATGTTCATTTCATATACGTATATATATATATATATATATATATATATATATATATATATATATATATATATATCGGTCATTCAGCAAATAACTGCTGGAAGAAAAAGAGAAAAATATAAAGAGCAAATTCATGGGAAGAAACAAAGATAAGAATAAAGTCAAGGTTACAACCAATGTATCCTCTCCGATAGTCACCTATGGAGCTAAAGCAAGGAACCTAACAAAAATATTGACCCACAACCTAAGAACCATGCAACGTGGAAAAGAGAGGATCATGCTCAACATCACGGGGCAAGATCATAAGACAGCACAGTATATTAGATTTAGGAATAGTCAGTGTATCGTAGAATCCGTATGAACACTCGAATCGCAACTGGCAGGCCAGTCTGCAAGAATATCACACAACCGCTGGACAGCATGACTCACAACTTGGATCCCCAGTGATCATATGCGAAATTGTGGCTCGCAGAGAATGAGGTCGTGTCACGGAGATATTGGCACTGCCACACCAACGATCAAGAGATCTGTTGAATTTTGAGAACCGTGTATGCCCAATGACGGGACGTTAAAATGATGATGACGATGAAAAATATGGAACAATAACAAAAGGTAAAGTTTGTTTCGTTGGTTGCAGAGAATTCTCAAAGTTTGGGATAATCGGACGATGTTAAAAAAAAAAGACGGAAAATAAAGGAAAAAGCGTTACGGGAGGGATTTTCAGTAAGTTTCTGCAGAAGGCCTGAATGGGACTTTTGACCCGAATTAGATATGAGGGATATGAACTGTGCATTTGTTGAATCATACCTTATCTAAAAATTATCACCCTCAGGAACACTTGGATCTCATTTAATCTAAATATTTCGGAGAATTTACAAAAAGAGTTCACAAAAGCGTACACATCTTCGGAAAATCTAGACTTAATTTTGAATATAAAATTTTCAAAATCTGATTTTCCCTAGCGGATATGGCGTGGGTTGGGGCAGGGTCAAGGGAGAACCTCCAAGTGAAAAATTCGAAATTTTGGGTTCGATTAGTGACCATAGAAAATGTGGTGGTCAGAACTGTAGCTGTCGTTGAGTTGGGCGATGGAAGAGACGGACAGACAGACATTTGATGAATTTTAGTGAGTTGAATGAGAATGAAAAGGAGAAAAAAAAAAGGATGAAGAAAGGAGCGATCATGAAGAAATAAACTATTATTACTACTACTACTACCATCAAGAATGTTTTTGTTCCGAAATCATTGTTCCAAAATCCATGGATGGTGAGATTCTTTACTATTTTGAAAAAAATCCAATTTTACCGAGCTGTCCTCCGTGAATATTTTATTTTATGCTTTTTGGTCGTCTGCTATTGTTCATCGTAATACTTCGGTGCATGAGTCGCCATTACACATCCGGTGGGATGAATGAAGCAGGAAAAAAAAGAAAAAAAAGAAAAAAAAAGAACGAGAATAAAAACGTCGAATAAAAAGATTTAAACACTTGGTGTAGGGTCAGCTGATACCCTGGGGGACTATACACGTATAGATATTCGAGGACTATTTATCCATCTATCTATCTCTACATATATCCCCCTTCGCAAATGTTATTTTGCTCCTTGTTTCATTCTTTATAGCCGTCTTTATTCATTCTATTCATCAATATTCTTTAATACCACCATTAACGTTACAACTACTACTACTACCTCTTCCTCTATTAATGATCAACGCTACTCACAGACCGGTTTAATCACCGCTGCTGGGTTTAGATTCGTATTGCATTCTGACATGTATCTGTAACTATATATCTAGACTTCGTCCAGCCCTAACCTTTCATTGCAGGAACTTGAAATTTTTCACCTAATTAGTAGGGAATTTTTTTTCTCTTAAATTCTCCCCTGAAAGTTTTTTGATGGGTTTAATTTACAATGAAAGTTTATGACTAATTGGTCACTTAGTTTGTGTCCATACTTGTTAAGGTAACTTAATTTCACCACATTCACTGCTTAACTTACGAGGTGAAAACAGGACATTTGGGTGGCGGTTATTCATGGATTAACTTTGTTCGGGAAGTAGGTAGAATCTCGGACAATAGTCCTACAGAAATGTAAAAACTAGCGTGTCGTTAGGACACGCTCCGTTACAACAATGATTATATATATATATATATATATATATATATATATATATATATATATATATATACTCTTTCTTTTTCCTTATCCACTATCAGTTTCTATATTCACGTTCAATCGTTTCTTTTCAGGTGATGTTATTATTATTGGTATTAGCTATGGGATGAAAGCTACCATTTTGTGTAACTATTAGCAAACACCACGTCTGGGCACAACATGGAACCCAATATCACTCACCCTTAAAAACTAATATTAAACAGTAATGGAGTCCAGGGGTGATGCTGATTTGATAAATTCGCTTTTGAATCTTAGTGTAACGCCAATTCCCTCTTCTTCATTATAATCATTTTAACGTCTGTCGTTGGGGATAGACCTTCCTCAAGATTTGCCAGATTTCTCTATGGTGGACGTCGCAGTGCCAACATCGCCCGGACCTGTGTAGATCATCATATTTTCTGTCGACCACAGTTTCGTATGTCAAGCGACTATTCAACATTCTTACAATATGACAGGCCCATTGCCATTTGAGTTTCTTCTAGAGACGCCCAGCATAATCCTCTCCTGTGAACGTTGCATAGTTCTCTGTTTGAAAGCTGTATTGAAGTCTAGAGACGTTGCTCATTTGGTAAATTCGATTTCGAGCCCTAATATTGATTACAGACTGCTTATTTATCACGCTGGTTGACAACTGCAGTCAATCGATTGGTA
The DNA here is from genome assembly GCA_963457665.1 of Thysanoteuthis rhombus. Lineage (NCBI taxonomy): Eukaryota > Metazoa > Mollusca > Cephalopoda > Oegopsida > Thysanoteuthidae > Thysanoteuthis > Thysanoteuthis major. The sequence goes on from OY735206.1 coordinate 31,195,385, forward strand.
TACAAATCACGGCATATAAATATAAAATGATAATGCGCCATTTTCTCTTCGCTTTAGGAATTCAATCTTATTCATGGTCTATTAGCAACATGAAGAAACACATTCTGTTTCTTTAATTCTTTTTCTACCATTTTGAATTTTTTCAGTATATAAGTTTTAAAAGAAATCTGACAATACATTTATCCATAACGTTCTGTGAACGGTGTAAATCCATGACATATTCAAACAATAAGGGATGGAGCAGAAGGATTTTATTTGTCACCCTAACCACCTGGGTTAAAAAAAGAAGTTTATCAAGATACGCTGGTATTCGGAGAATATAACTTCAATCCTTTCCAGGCGACGACATATACGATACGTAATACATTTCGTTATATCATATTGAAACTATTTGGAATGATCTCCCGTTATTACACGGTGAATGTATCATCTGACCTAGACAACGTGAATACAATAAGCAACCTAAGAAAATGGTGTTGCAGCTGGAATCGAACCTGCGACCGATAGAGTAACCGTTGCGTTGTTCTTATCATTGAACTAAACAGCCGCCAGCAATATAAAGGCCCAAATAACTGTTTTAACATTTTGTTCATTCATGGTCTATATCTGCTCTATTTGTTTCTTCCAAGGTGGGCAGTTATATTATAAAAACAAAAATTCTTTAATTGTTTATTCTATTTACGTTGTTTTGGCCAGATGATACGTTCATCGTGTAATAACGGGAGATCATTTCAAATGAAGTTTCAGTACATATATATGTATATTAATGCATACATGGACAACATAACTGTGACAACACCATCGGTCCTTGGGGGTAGATGGTTAACAAGAAGATACGTAAAACTCATGGTGTTGATTAGGATGAGCTTCAAAACGGCAAAATCGAGGTGCATAGTTGAATCAAAGGCAAAGTCATCGACAAGTTCCGATTTACGATCTTTGAGATAAGTATTCCAACATTAAAAGAGAATCGCGTTAATAACCTGGGCTGGATCTTTGACTCTAGCATGAAGGACATCGCTGCTATTCGCCAAATGATCAGCGACCGTGAAGTGTAGTTCGTCAGGGTCGGCAAATCGGGGTTACCAGGCCGCTTCAAGGCCAGTATCTATCAATATGCTTTGCTGCCCTGTTATGGCCTTTACTCCTCTATGAAGTTCCGACAACGACAGTGGAAGCGATGGATCGGGAGACAAGCGGATTCCATCGAATATAGCTGGGTTTGCCGAAGTGCCTGAATAGTGCAGAATTGTATGGGTCCGCAAATACACTACAACCTCCATCCCATTTATCGATCTCTCTGAGGAGTTCGTGGTATCATGGACAAGGTAAAGCCCTGATATACAGTGAATACAGGGACCCCCGCAGTGGCTGCAGTGAGGCGTCGAGATTCGCACGGGAAGAAAATGGAGTGCGACAAGGGAACTCCAGGTGGTGGAGGAAAGGTGCTTGCGGGGACAGTGATGAAAGGGCAAACAGGTTTTGGCTACTTCCTATTTGGACCAAATAAGCAAGGAGAGAGAGAGAGAGAGAGAGAGAGAGAGAGAGAGAGAGAGAGAGAGAGAGAGAGAGAGAGGGGGGGGGCGTCATTTCATTCAGGAGGAAGTGCAAGCCAGCGCTGAGGAGGCTCGATTATGAAAAATGGTCGGGCTTGGCCAGCAAGGACAAGGTTGGAGCTCATACTGCGGTGGAAAATCACCTGATCGGACTGCTGGCGTTCCGACTTCAGCCGAGTCAGATCCCTTGTCCAGGCTGTCTATGAGCCTGACAAGTCTACACACATGGGAGAAGAGTTAGGACCCCTCCTTTATGCATACATTGTGCAAAGAAAGGCCCCTTAAAACATCTGAGTAGCTGCACCGTGGCCTTGAGCGACGTCAGTTATCGCTGGCACCACCACCATGTGACCAAGGCGATAACAGATGCAGTCGTATCGGCCATCAAAACCAACAAATACCAACCAGGGAGGAGGGCAACATTTATCGATTTCATCAAGGCAACACGCATAGCAAAAAGAAAGATCAAGTCTGCTATCTTCGGCATCTGATTTGCAACTAAGAACGTATTTAGGAAAACAATTACAGTCCCCCAAACACGTAATAGAGATCTCACTCAGCCCGGACTCAATCATATTATTCGACTCTTCCAAGGTGTTCATAATTTGAGGGCTGACACAGCCTTGGGAAGTTTTTTTTATAGTTCTAGCTGATGAGAGGGAGCGCTCCAAATACCAGTAACAAGTTGAGAAGTGTCAATACAGGTTGGAGGACCCATTACAAGCTGACCGAAGTGGGTTGAAAGAGATTTGTGGGATAATCGCTGCGCATGGTACTTTGAAAAAATTGACATAATGGGTGTGAGAAAGAGGAGGCATTTAAGGATATCGTGGATGCAGCCGGGAGATCATCTTGATGGATTTGGCTGAAACAATCGAATCCCTGGAAGGCAGAAGATTGAGATATTAAAAAAAAAATTCCAAGCTCTCTGACTACTGAAAACTGAGGCGGGGTTAATTTCAAGCGAATCACAAGCGTTTCCAATGTGTTCATGTATTTATTTATTTAGTGACTTGTTCAATTTAACGGTAATACGATGTATCCCCGCACCTCCTGCTCTTTAATTTCACGCGGGCACTATTAAAAACGTATTACAAGCGTTGTTCAATGAATATTTTACAATCATATTTGTTCATTCATCATTTTTTATAGTAATATGATATTTTTACTTGCATTTCAAAGACCGAGGGGAAAAAACGCATGCAAATTAATAGATCCCCTGTAAAAATCAAACTTTGTCACAATCAAAGCCTTACTAGGAAGTCCAAGTTAAGTTTGACTTACCTGATAGCAGCTCAGTTGATAAATTATTAGTCCAGGCAATAAACCAACACAACCAGGTAGCTGGTAACTCCCCCAACCTCATTGAACGAACTAGGTGATACGGCAAATGCTCAGAGAACATTCTCATTGGCTTGCGTACCACTGGTATGTAAATCAGCCTGATAAATACTGTGACTGAGTGTAACAGCCATTCGAAGGCCTGACGAATAAGAACCAAGCAACGTTGCAAATCGCTATTGGGATGCAAGTATCAATTTAATATCAAAATACAATTTTATCTAAAAAAAAATTGATTAAAAAAGCAGAACAGTTGAATTTTAAAAATTTAGTCATATTCACTAAATTGCTAATGTTCAATATACATCAATCATATAACACAGAGCAATGTACTTGAAATAAGGGAGAGAGAAAAACACTCGACACATGTTTCTTGGTTCAATCATTTATCAAGAGTCTTGATAATGATTATCTACAGTAAATGGCTAAACCAAGAAACACATATCGCGTGTTTTTCTCTACCAAATTTTAAGCATATATATATATATATATATATATATATATATATGTGTGTATATATATATTGTGTCATCCACAGACAGCTGATTCGTTGTATTACAACTCTTCAGTGTGGCTATTGACAATCCGTTATCCCATCCAGTACCACGAGGCAAGATTGAAACTTTCGCTTCAGACTAGGAGGCCGATATCCTACCTCTGCGCTAGGGAACAGGACGGTCAGTAAGGCTGAATTTAAGCGATATATTTATTTCAGCATACATTCCCCATCCACCAGAGTGCTCTATTCCTGTGGAACGAAGTGTGGCGGTGTTGATGTCGGTGCTTTGCTCCAGACTCAAAGCGTTACAGAGGGCGCTTCACAGAAGTTAGAAACCCACGCGGGAAAAGAATACAAACAGGTTGATAGAACCAAAACTGGGCATCTATAGTGTTCAGATGTTGTATAATTCATAACTGTGAGGCTTCCAAGTCGCGTGATCCTCAACAATTAGGCTATTTAATCACCATATATTTGCAAAGTAAGCAAAGTAACTAGACACAAAGAAAAGAGAAATGTGCAAACTGGGATATCAGTTCTTTCCTAATAATGATGACTGCTAACAAGCTCTAACCGCGAAATAATAACACGTTGGTGGGAACCGTCGTGTAATTAATATTAGTTATTGGTCATTTTGCAAAACTTGTGAATTCCTATGATCTGGTGTTTGTCAATGAATGCAACGTTAAGAGCCATGATATTAATGACGAATCGGAGATTTTAATGATAGTTATTCGAATGATAATGAAAATGGCGGTTACTTGCAAACGTGATATCTTGCTTGATGAAAATGACCGCGAACGCCAACTCGACGAGAGACAACGTTAATCGATAGGCATTACGCAATTGATGAACAATATAATAGCCATGTTGTCGGTGTTGATACAGGCGAGAAGTGAGGCGGCAAGGAAGAGGAATATAGTGAAGTATTGTCTGATAGTAAGCGGCGATTTCTCAATAGAAGAGAAAAGTAGAGAGGTCAATGGAAAGGTTAATAGGTGCATTAATGACGGATTGCAGCTCTTTCGAAAGCAATGATATATACACTGAATAATATTCAGGACATATAATCAATACATATATGTACTAGCTGGGGTACCCGGTAAACCCACGAGAGAAGAAAAAATTAAGCAGAGAATCACCCTAGGATGACAAGCCTTCGGCAAAGCAAGCTCAACCTTCAAAAACAAGACAATCCCAATAATCCTTAAGAGAAGAGTATACAACCAATGCATCCTCCCGATAGTCACTCATGGAGCTGAAACATGGAACCTAACTAAGAGACAAACCTACAAACTGAGAGGCATGCAACGAGCGCATGAGAGAATCATGCTCAACCTCACATGGAGAGATCACAAGACAGCACAATATATCAGAAGGAAAACAGGGTCTGAGACATTAGAGAATCTACTAGAAAACGCAAATATCAATGGGCTGGTCACGTTGCGAGAATGAAAGACAATTGATGGACATCACGACTCACAGCATGGAGCCCCATAGATCCCATGCCAAACCGAAGCCGACAAAATACAAGATGGAAAGATGAAGTAGACAATTCCGAAAATACTGGCTCTGCGACGCCTATGATAGAGAAATGTGGCAGATCCTGGGGAAGGTCTATGTCCAACGACAGACGTTAAAAGACTGATGATGATGAGTCAATACATATATGTACTAGCTGAGGTACCCGGTGTTGGGGAAAAAAGTAGCCAATACCGAACAGCCATCAAGTTAAATCAGAGAATTTCTTAAAGTGAGGATCGCAACCCTTCAGGCAGGTCGAAAATACCGAAATTGACCTTTTTTTGAAAATGCTTAAATTGACCTGACCCTAAATCGACCGTATTCTAAATTGACTCTCAAAAGTCAACAGAGGTAAGCATTACCTATCCTATGTTCATATTGTGGTCAAGTTACCCTGGTACACAATTTTGGGGTCCATACGGTACAGACGTTTCAATTATGAACTTACTAGCTCAAGTATATTTCTATTCCGATTGTATGGATCGCAGGCGGTTGAAATGAAAGTTAAACGATTCTTTAGTACTGATGGTGAGCTTGTTAGTGTTGTTTCCGGTAAATTCAAGTTATGCAAAATTTTCTAACGCCATTCATAACGTTACACCTTTTCGCAGAGTGCAAACAACTTTTTAAACACAAACATCTCCGTGTTTATATTTTAGACCAGAGCTTTCCAGACTGAATGCCATGACACTATAGTCAGTTACTGATAATCTCTAGGTGTGTTGCGAAATTCAGTATGATTCTGCATATCTTGTATGGTCGGTAGAATTGATGAGATGATTTTGGATATTTGGTTTGGCTAACAAATGTTGAGTAATGTGTTGCAAAAAAAAAAAAAATTGTTAAGTTTGGAAATTAATTCTATATAATAACTTTCTACAATCTTCTAATGAATTTTTTTTTTGATGACACATTTAATGATATAAATAATATTACATTTTATTGTTTCAGTGTATCTAAGATCTGGAGAATGCAGAACCATTTTGGAAATAGCGTTGTTATAGTACAAAAAAGCTGGATATTCCACTGACAGAGACCGTCTCTTAAAATATTGGAGAAGATATCCTCGACGCATGTTTCTTGGTTCAATCAGTCGTCAAGAGTGGTGAATTATTTTTAGTTTTGATAATTAGACTAATACACGCACACACAAGCACACATATTGATATATATATATAGTGTCATCCACAGACAGCTGTTTCGTTGTATTACAACTCTTCAGTGTGGCTATCCATTATCCAATCCAGTACCCGGAGGCTGGTATCCTCACTCTACTTCACAGTCAGTGAGGTAGAATTTAAGCGATATATTTATTTATGTATTCCTTATCCACCAGATTGCTCCATTCCAGGTTGGAAGAGCATTGCATATGAGAAGTGGATTCACTTCACAAACAGGTTTATGTTTCTGCCCTCTCTGGGCCTCTTCAGGAGAAGGATCACATGTGTTTTTAGATTCTTGTTTAGGGAATTTGATAAGAATCTTGTGGATGTCGCTTTGAGTGGAAGGAGTTTTTATTTCATATATATGTATATATATATATATATATATATATATATATATATATATATATATATTGTCCACAGACAGCTGTTTCGATGTATTACATCTCTTCATTGTTTCCATAATCCCATCTAGTGCTGCAAGGCAGAATTGACACCTTCAATTCGGACCTGGAGGCCGATATCCTACCTCTGGACTACGGATGGTCAGTAAGGCTGAATTTAAGTTATTTACACTCAAATTCCTCATCCACCAGAGGGTTCTATTCCTATGGAAGAGCATTGCATAAGCTTACGATTGATGAGTTGTGTGTGTATGTGTGTGTGTAATGAGTAATTTTATTCATATTAACAGATATTTGGAAGCAATTGAGTGAAATGATATAATTTCTCAGAATCTAAAACTGAATATACATCTATATATTTTTAGTTTTTAAAGTTGTAAATCTTTCTAAACTATATATAGATGAATATATACGTAGATAACTAGAAATTCAAATATATCCGTGAATTTTTCGCGGTGAATAACCAGTTTCAAATGAGACAGAATTGATATCGACAGAGGAGCTTCGATCGAAAATCAAAGAAAACAAGATAGAAACATATTTACTCGACTGATAGAATTAGGAAAGATATTTCTGACAACCTTGATTAGTCACCGTTGCTATGGACCAATAATTTAATTTGTTTGATCTTAGAAAGAAAACTGTTCCCCAAACAAGGTCACCAGGTCAAATATGAAGTACTTTCTGTCTCGCACGATTCCAGACTAATATATTTCTAACAGAAGCAAGCAAGAACACTCAATAGGAGCCGTCACGTGACCAACGTCTATCGGCAACGTGCCGTATTGAGGGTGATCAATTTCAAAATTGGAAAAAAGTGATGGTCGCTGAATAAGCTTTTCTTGTGTGCTAGGCGGTGATGACTAAAAGCATCAGAATTAAAAAAAAAAAGAGCGAATTCTACTGGACATAAAATAAGGGATCAATTTAGCATAAACTTGCATTGCATGTTGACCCCTCACTAAAACCTATTAAGGGATGAGGTTAAGAATTTTTTCTTGACATAATAAGCCATCTAACTCCATTGGCGAGGTCTGTACGCGTGATACATACATAACCAGCCATCCATCCAGCCAGACCAATTCAAAAACTGAAGAAACTCACATTGACAAATAAATTCACTTTTTTCATGGGTGCAGCTACACGCATGAAACTAAAAAACTGGAAAAATCTGTGACGTCAGTTTTGGTTGACGATTTAAAATAAAGATTAAGTTTTTATTTTCTGCACATCTTTACCAAACAACATATTTACCATTTTGTTCCTTTAGATGAACACTAGCTTTTGGTGCAGTTAGTGGTGCCTCATTTTGCTCGCCCCATGACCTCTTGCCTGCCACCTTGTTAGAAAGTATCGAATCACCCGTCGCAATTTATCAAAAAATATTTTAGAATATTTTCATTATGCTCAAAGAGAGAATCTAATACGAAAATACGGTTCAGTACATTTTCCCCCCCGTTTAGCTCAAGTTGAAGGTACACATCAAAGCGACTAACATAACCAACGCTTGATTTGGATATTTTGAGCGTATTAACTATCACTTTCGTCTGGTTATCTTTGTTTATTCGGTAATAAAACAGGCTTGCATGAAGATTGCAAAAAGTAACCCCCTTTGATGACTAAAATGGCTAGATTTTTTCATTTTCCCCATTACCTGCTAACTTTATGGCTGAAAGTGTTAACGGGTTCCAAAAATGTTAAGTGCGCTCGAAAGTTCATACAAAGTATAATTATACAATGTATTGATGAAATATGAAGACAATATTAAAATAAAAAGCTAAGAATGTTCGATTCATTCCATCAAATTTCGTTTCAGTCAATAACTCAAATTGGGTATTTGACAGTTTCAGAACCTTTGTATGGAAGTTCGAGAGCACTTGACATTTTTAGCAATAAAGTTAGCTTGAAATGAAAAAAATGGAAAAGTCTAGCAATACTAAGCCATCAGGGGGGATAATTTTATGTAAAATCTATGCTGGACTATTTGTACCGTTATACTTTTCATTGCATGCATCCGTATCGTGACTGCAGTCAAAGAAGGAACGAAAGATGCAAGACTCATGTTGGGATTCAAAATCGAACCATTATTTTTTTTTTCTACGGCCGACCAAAAATACGCTGATTGCGTTCGCTTGAAGACCAACAAAAAATCCTCTCACACACACATACGAACACACGCACACACACACACACGCACACACACACACACACACACACACATACACACACACACACACTTATATATATAGAGAGAGCTTGTCAAGAGAGTGGAGATTTGTCGAGAGTGAGAAAGAGTGATTGGTTAATCAATCCTTCTACCGCCACAGGCTCGCCCGTTGCTCGGGTCCGAGGTCACGAGCGTATCTGTCGCTCTACCCTATTACTCTCTCTGTTAACCAACCTTTGGTCCCCTAACTTATAGCGGGTGGTCCTTTTTTCTATTGCTATCTTTTTTACTAAATCAAATTGCCATCTTCTTTTACCCGATACCCGAAATAAGTGATCATCAACACTTTTCTATTCTATTTCTTTTCTTCCCTTTCTCACGTCACTAAACTTACCGTCTATCTTTCTTACTTCCGTCGTTAGAATCCTTATATCACTTCCCTTTTTTTTATCAACCCCTTTTCACTTTTTTCCTCCTAATGTCTTTTTAATTAGATGGCTGTGACTGGCTATCTATCTACGGGGATTCCAACGACCATGCTTTATCTCGTCATAATAAATCTACTTAAGATATGTCTAACATCCTTTTGGCGTCTGAAAAGGGTTACAGCTGCACACATACGTATAAGGGAGTAACGTAACCAATTGTATAAGTATAGTTCACCACGCAAAAAAGTATCCTCAACAAAATTGTTATCTAAAAATAAAATGAAGTATTTAAGAATAAAAATGAAATTTTCAGTCAAACAGACCCTATCAGCTCTCTCATTGTGACATGTTTTAGTATCAAATAAACAGGAAAAAACTTGCATCGTAAAATGTTGAGTAATGACTTAATTCGAGCGCTACCAATTTCAATTGGACTTCTCTATTGTGAAGCATAGTTCAGCAAGAAATCTCCTACACGAAACATCTCAAGCCACTTTTGACACGTTCGATAATTCACAGTTCCTGTTCCATAATCTGCGCCAAAGTTAATCACCAACAGCTCGGAGGCAAGTTATATTCCCAACTTAAAAAAAAAAATCTATGCATCAGCCGTTGGCACAGACCACACCGTTCATTGTAGAGACTTGAAATTTTGCACACAGACTCCTCTAGAGGACTAAGAAAATATTTTTTTTCATCTTTTTTTAAAATCACGCCCCTGGAATAAACTTTTAAGGAAGGTTCAATCTATAAGGTTTATCCTAAATTAGTTAGTGTTCACCAGAATTCAGGCTTGTTTATCTATCTTCTATCTTCTATGTATCTGAACTTGGCACATGGAGTGGTGTTTTGGGGGGAGGGGTTCTAGGGTGGCCAATTCTGAACCTTCACAAAGTTGTACACTCTAGCCCAAGGATCCTAACCTGGGGTCATCAGACCTGTAGGAGTCCACAAAACAACAGGGGGGGGGGTGAAGGTTGGCCATTTCCGAATTTTCACGCGTTGAAGACGTAAATTTTGAAAGTTAACCACAGATCACATAATAATCGGATTCTAATTAAATTTCCAGTGCTTATTTAGACAAGAATGAATTTTTTAAGGGAGTTTCGATTCAAATTTCGGAATTCTTTTTTATCACGTGATAAAATTAAGTTCTATACCTTCCTTGATTTATCTGATGATTTTAATTCACTTATAATTATGTGAAAGTTTTTTTTACATGAAGTTATAATTTTCACAGCAAGACACTGAATGGTGGCAAGCCTCTCTCTGAATTTTTGTTTTTTCACCTTTGCCAAACGAACTAACAGAATAAGCATTGATGGAAGCAATGGAGGAATCAGACGATAATAAAAGAAAGAGGAGAGTAGAAAGAAGAGAGTGAGAGGAGGTGGTGGAAAGGAGGGGGAGAAGAGCAGGGAGATGAACAAAAGAAGAAGAAGAAGAAGAAGAGAGAGGAAGAGAAGAAAAAGAGAAAGGAGGGGAAGAAGAGAGAAAGAAGAACAAGAAAAAATAGAAAGAGGAACAAGAACAAGAGAAGGAAAGAGTAGAACAAGAGAATGAATGAGAAGAGCAAGAGAAAGAGGAAGAAGAAGAGAAAGAAGAGAAGAACAATACGCAGTATTTGTTCACAAATTGTGTAACATTATTTTAAAGAAAGGTCAGACCGACCAGACGAAGCAAGATTAAAATCGTGCTGTAACAGTTGAGTAAGAATCCACACGTATAAAACACAACATCTATCTATCTATCTATCTATCTATGTCTTTAACACTTTTCAACTAGCGCACAGATACCACACTCTGATCATAGATAGAAGGCCAATGATCGACATTTTGATTCTAGGTAGAGAGCACAAGGGCAGAAATGCCGGACAATGCGTAAATAATCCAGTCATTTTTGACGGGTACCATGCTAGTAATCTTAAATTGAACGATGGACCGCAGGAATTGATATGCCATTATAGAGACTAGTCAGGAGATAAACCTTTTTGCTAGTTCCCGATCCCCTGTTCTAGATTGACAATATAGGTCTTCTGGATGGACTACGGGGCTCTTTTTAATGGCGTATGTAGAAAGCCAAGGGTGTGATTAACGGCGAATAAGTTAATAACACGCTGCTCGATCAATGCGCACGTGCCCAGAGCCCGGAATCAATTACATAGATTTGTAAACGTGAAATGAGCAAATCTAGAGAAGAATTAAACGAAGCTTGAAACTCTGGGAGATGATATGAGGAGGTATGTGTGGGGAGCATGGAGCAGGCTGAGGCAAGGTCGATACGAACTCGTATGTGAGTGTCACCCGTGGCCGGGGTTCGGTTCAAAAGGGATTACATTCGGCGCTTTCGTATTCACCGAACAGACTATTAGACACACTGCTTGCACTGATATATACAGGTAAACTGTCCCCCCTCTCTCTCTCCAAGCCCCACTTCCTCAACAAATAGTATTGAAGATGTGCATATCGTATCCCGTGCATATATATATATATATATATATATATATATATATATATATATATATGTGTGTGTGTGTGTGGTACAAATCAGGCTAGCAGTATAACATAATATAATAATATATCAATAATATAAAGCCACTTCTGAAATGTAATGGATTTATTTCATAGAGTGCTCGATACATACAACATTTCACTCATGAAGTTGAGTTGTTTTAGAGTTGAGCTGGAAATAAATAGTAGAATGTGGATTCGCTACACAAACTAGCTCATGTTTCTGTCCTTGAGCTAGTTTGTGTAGCAAATCCACAACCTACTATATATATATATATATATATATATGTGTGTGTGTGTGTGTGTGTGTGTGTGTGTGTTGCGTGTGTATGACTGTTTTCCTTATTGTTCATAACTTTTCTCTATACACATGCACATACATGTACAAAAATACATATGTATATACATACACGTGCGCGCGCGCACACACACCCGCACACACACACATATACAGTTCTGTTTACGATTATTGGCACCCTTGATTTTTTTGTATAACAGTACAATATCTTCAGAAATCATTGTATATATACCAAACGTGTATCATCTGATTGTCTTGCAAGGACATCTAAAGCAATGAAAATGGTTATATGCTTTTGATAAAAATATGATTATTTCAAAGATGAAATAGAAAATATGACCTAGACAGTAATGATGCCATCTTTGTTGATATTTGGTTGCACAATCTTTGGCAACGATGGCTGCTTCCAAACGTTTTGTTGCAGCCATCTATAAGCTTCTTGCACCTGTCAGCTGGTAGTATCTCCAGTTCCTCCTTTACAATTTGTTAAAGCTCTTGATTCCGAAGGATTTTTCCCCCAATGACGGATTTCCTCTCCCTTATCAAATATTCGAGATCAGGAATCATCGCTAGACGGTTTAAAACAATCCATTTCCCATTTTCAACCATTTTGTTTGCTTTTGGATGTGTGCGTTTGGTCTTCATCGGGTTTGAGAACCGATGGTCTTTGAACTAAATCCAGTTTCCTCATCGTGAGTAACAGATTTTGCTTTTAAATCCCTTGATAATCATTTGATTTTATGATTCTTTTGATGCGATCCAGGTCTCCAGTACCAGAGAGAGAATAGTAGCCCAACAACATTAAGGACACTCCACCTTGCTGAACTGTGCATAGGGTATTATTTTCCTTTCTTTTTATGATATCTTATTATACGCTGCGTTCGGACTTTTATCCCAGTCGAGACAAAGCGAAAGAACCTTACCATCGACAGACTCGATCGCATTTAGACATCCGGGAGGTCTTTGGTGAGCACGATGTATAACTTGCTGAAAGGATCTCCCAGCAACTTCCTAATCTGGGGTTCTGCAGTACCTTCGGATTTTAGACATAACATTAAGACAACCCAATATGAAATACTTCTGAGAACACCACTATCATGGGCTCACTGCTGGACAAAGGCCTTTCCCGTCACCTTCAATGAATGCTGATCTCAGTCATATCTTATCGGCAAACCTTCCTATCTCGTCTCTCCATCTTGTGTCTGCTTTTTTCCTACTGCGTTTACTGTCTCACATGAACCTATTGGTTAGCCTTTTGCACTATCTGTTGTCTCTTATATATATATATATATATGTATATATACACACATATATATGTATACACACACACACACACACACACACACACACACACACACATATATATATATATATATATATAGCTACATTGCTTAAAGTAGACATTTTTATCTGACCTGTTGTAAAATTGGTACCTGAATTGCTTCAAAGAGAGAAGTGACAATTTCTGGATCGACCCACACGTACACCTTAGGGTACCTATCAATCTTGTGTCACAATCCGCCCCCCTAGGTCGGTGATGAATGAATACCTCTATATGTATATGTGTATGTGTGTCTGTACACACATATATTTATGTGTGTGTGTGTTTAATTTTCATGCGCATGTGTGTGTGTGTGTGTGTGCGTGTGCATATCTCCATAAACTTCGTTCTTGAAAAACCCAGTGGTGTATGCATTCCCTGACGTTTGTATCGCCAATAAATACTTTTAGAGTGACCGGTAATGATAGCCTGCATTTTTAAGGCTTACAATTTGTCCTCAGTTCTTATTTGTCTTTGTTTTTTTTTCACCGTATTCTCAGAGTGACGTTTCTTTACTCCCCCATCAGCAGACGTTTTCTCTACCTCCCCATACCAGTCACCGGATGGGGGACTTTGTGGGATTCACTCATTCCAGTCAGCTTTTGTCCTGACCCATATTTTAAACTTTTGGCTTCTGAAACGACATCAGTGATCTTACTACAGAGCTTTTCAAACTCTTTGCTTTAGCGACGCCCTTTTTGAAACATAAATCAATAATTGAACAACCGTGACGTCAAAGTTTGAAATCATGTAAAAAAAGGTCCTTCGAAGAATAAATATGGTCAGAATAAATTGTGTTTATGACATCACTGGTCTTTTTCAATGGAGAACATCTGAAATAGAATTAAAAAAAAACATCTAGAAACATCAAGATATTATTAATAAACCCTTTAAAATAAGAACCCCAAAGGTGGAAAAAGCTGTTTTTTTTTTGCAAAAAGGAGAAAAAAAAAAGAAGATTTTTAGAAGGGGGTCTAGTGGTGTACTGATACCAATTTTCGAACACACAAACGTATAAACAAACACATACACTTATTAAATGAATAGAACCCTTTGGCCACGTTTGTCTTGCAATCTTGGGGTGAAGAACGTTTTGTTTTTTGGTTTATACCTTTTGGTGACTGACTCGGTTTGATCTCAAGTCTGGTGGTGACGATCAACTAACGTTGAAATCAACGGTGCTCATACGATCTTTACTCTATGTTCAATAACACTAGGAAACAACTAAACCCATGCGGAATTTCTGGTATGGCTGCGAGCGACTGGAAATATGTGAATAAATTTCAGGTCTGGTGTACGGCCAGTCTTTAATTTAATCAATATTAGTATTTGAACATCTTGTTGGACGGAAAGAAACTCTACCATCAAAATAAATGATCACATACACACACACACACACACACATATATATATATATATATATATATATATATATATATATATATATATATATATATATATATTATATATATATTAGGTTAGTGCAAAGATAATTGCAGTTTTCGTTATTTTAAACACTGATGCTTATTTTTGGAATAAACTATTTTGGAGCGGAAATTTCGCTCTATTTATTTTAGCTGAACGTTTTCTTCCCACTATTTATTCTAGTTTACTTGAATGGCTGTCTGATCGAAGATGGAATGAAGCAGATTGACGTAGGGCCGTTATCGAAACAGACCCACGCAAAACAACTCGACAAATTGCAAAGGAACCAAGCGCTGACCATTCAACAGTTGTTCGTGATTTGCACCAAATTGGACAAGTAAAAAGCATGGCATCTCGCGCATAAGACTCCGTAGAAATTGAACGAACTAGGCTACGAAGCTCTACCTCACCCAGCAGACTTCTCCCCAACCGACTACCACTTTCCAAGCATTCCAGTCACTTCCTGCGAGGGAAGGTCTTCAACAACCAAGCAGTAGCTTAAAATGTCCCCCAAAAATTCATTGGTTGCAGGATCCCAGAATCCCGTTCTTCTGGAATAAATAGTTGGCAAAATGTGTCGATTTTTAAGGTTCTTATTTCGATTGATATCTTTATTTTAAGCTGGGATATACTGCTTTAAGGTTGAAAGTGAAAAACCGCAATTATTTTTGCACCAACATAATATATAGGTGAACATATATGGAAAAAAGCACAGACAAGAGTCAGTGTAAAAATGATTTATTTGATTTTTATACGTCTCAACTAATTTCGACCCATGGTCATCATCTTGGGAAAATGAATAATATATATATATATATATATATATATATATATATATATATATATATATATATATATATATATATATATATATAGTAAAATTTGAACATGATCACTGGGTTCATAGTCCAAAATACTAAACGTTACAGCATAAAATCGGTGTCACAATCAATAAAAAAATATCATAAAGGGATATAATGGAAAATCAAACAAAAGTACAAGTTCTACCGAGATTTGAACTCTGGTCGCTGGTTTCGAAACCAAGATGCTAAACTCTACACATCTTCTCTGTTTACGCATGTATTCACAATGCACTAAGAAAAGGGCAAAAGATATCATGAAACCACATCTTCATGTGTTCTAGACGCAGTTCATTTGCAAAATCATCAGTTTTAGCAGCAGAAAATCACACATTAGCGATTTCAAATTATCTTTTGATATTGAATCTCTCTGCCACAACGGAACAAGATGAAGCTAAAAGTGCATTCGAACACGTTGCTCCCAATACACTAATCGATTTCCAATATTTTCGTACATTTCCATGAACACAGTAGTTAACATTGGAGAGTAAGCTATTTTACAACTTAGCTGTAAATTAGCGATCACAAATTTAATTATTTTCAATGACCCAAAATATAATTAATATGTTCTGAAATGATGAAGGCTCTACAAAGAATCGTAACACCGAAGATACTTTAACCACCTGGCGACGATCACACCCAGTGAACACACGGGGAAAACACACACACACACACACACACACACACATATATATATATATATATATATATATATATATATATATATATATATATATATATATATCCACAAAGTGTTTGAAAACTCGTGGTTCCGAAATTTTAAACATTTATTCCTCTTATGTCTAGAAATTTTTTTTTCTGAAAATCTTGCCCAACCTCCAAGATTTTTTACTGCAGGGCTCGAATAACAATTTTTATAGTGATCATTTTATTTTTTACCCCATTTAGAGTAACTTACCACTGTTGCCCGACCCCTCCCTTGGTAGACGTGGGCTGCGCGGGTAGGAATATGCCGAAAAAGTGACAACACATGGAATAGGGATCAAGGATAAAAGGTTTTTTTTAAATTATATCTTCGCCTATTTAAACTCATGAGTAAACGTCGTGGGTGTCAGCTGCCACTTTCCCAGGGCAGAAGGATATATTCCAGTAGGATGGCAAAAAGATACATCCGGGTGTCGGTTGTTAAGTAAGGGAATTGGGAGTGGTTAAGCTGTCCCCGTTCATAGTGACCTCTTGACCCCCGATCTCTATAAGATTCCAGCTTTCAACTCCCTCGCACCGATCAAGGGATTGGCGGAGGAGAAGAGAAAAGCTTCGTACACTACAGTGGGAGAGAGAGAGAGAGAGAGAGAGAGAGAGATAAGGATTAAACGTGAAACCGTCAGCACTGTTTGGAGACCTCAGGCATCAAGCATTGAACCCTTTCAAGTGCAATGGGAAAGTGCAGCCTCGGGGACCGACCCCCTGGAATTTGACATTTTTAAGAGAGATAATTATACGCATTCAACGTCACGCCTGTGTTACAATCTGCCAAAGCTGGGCTTTGTAGATATCTATTTGGTTGCTAAATGCGTTAGATAGCTGCCTATTCTCCCAAAACATCAGTGTTCGATTCTAATTATAGGTAGGATTCCGAATGCTGCTTCTCAAGGCAAGCACAGTTTCCCTTCCTTCACTTTTCCCAAATTTGTCCTTGTGCCGCACAGCTCTGACCTTCAATAAATATCAAATGTACACAAAGAGCACGGAGAAGGGTCACAAGACAGCACAATATGTTAGAGAAAAACAGGAGTCTGAGATATCATAGAATACATTAGAAATCTCAAATGGCAATGGGCTGAACATGTTCCAAGAATATCAGACAACTGCTGGACATAATAACTCATAAAGTGGATCCGTACAGATCATTTGCAAAACTGTGACCGGCAAAATATAAGGGTGTGACGAACTAAACAAGTTCAGAAAGTATTGGCTTCGCGACGCCCATGATAGAGGTGTAGGTGTGGCAAATCTTGGGGAGGGTCTAAGTCCATCGACGATGCTAAAAGGTTGCTGCTGCCGATGATGATGATAAGGGTGATGCACACGCAGAAAACTCAGGAAATCACTTGTTCTCTTTCCCAGTCGCTCTTTTATTACTGTATATTACACACGTATACAATGATCTACGCTTCTACATACATGATAGATGGCCAATACCTAAGTAAACCCAGAACTTTTGCTGACATCGTCTTTTCTGCAGAGAACCTTCATGTTCTCCCGATAGTGTTAGACGAACTAAGTAAAGGAGGCAAAAAAGTTGGTCTGCACATGAACTTTAGTAAAACGAAAGTATATAAAAAATATTGGGGACAAAGACTCAGCGATCAAAGTCGAAACCATTAAACTGAAGAAAGTAGACCACAAAATCTACCTGGGACAACGAATCTCCATGAAATCTCCAAAAGGAGAGAGAATTAAGCGAAAAATCACTCTAGGATGGCAAGCTTTCATTAGAGCAAGCTCAACCTTCAAGAACAAGAAAACCCCATTAGTCCAAAAAAGATAGTATACAACCAATGCATTCTCCAGATAGTCACTTATGGAGTTGAAAACCTGGAATCTAATCAAAAGATTGGCCCTCAAACTGAGAACTATGTAACGTGTGCAAGAAAGAACCATGCTCAATATGAGTAGGAGATATCAGAGAATCCAATAAAAATCTCAAATGGCCACAAGCTAGCCATATTGTAATAATGTCAGGCAACCTCTGAACATCATGACTTTCAACATGGATCCCCTAAGATCATATACGAAACTGTAGCAGGAAAAAAAAATAGTGTGACGAAATAGACAATTTTAGAAAGTTTTACCTTCGCTACGCCTCAAAATTTTGGTGAAGGTATGTGTCCAACGACGGATTCTAAAAACTATGACTAGTTTAAAAAAAAAAGACACAGATATATTTGAATTTCAATTGAATAATTAAGTTATTCAATAGTCTATTGTTCCAAGTGATATGTAGTATATATTCGATGATTCAGAAAATTCTGGCTCCGCGACTTCCATGATAGAAAAATGTGGCGGATCCTGGGGAAGGTTTATGATCAACGACGGACATTAAAAGACTGATGATGGTGATGATGTATTCGATCAGCAAAATTGTTACCCCTAAGTGAAAAAAAAGTCCATTGTTACGGAGAGATAGAAAAGGTCGAAACTAACAATTATATAAGTAGATCCGTGCTTCGTAAGCACGTGCACCTACACAGAGACGATGTCGTCTGTGAATTACGCTCCTCCAGAGCATTAAAGCTTGAATTAACGCGAGGCCTGGTACCGACGCGATCCTTCTAAAATCTGCCTCGTATTTCTTGACGACTGTCAGCTGTCATTGAGCATTGAACAATCTCGGAGATGCAATGGCCAACTACTTTGTGGTTGACGCCATTACGTACGGCTTGCAGCGTCACGAGTAAAGTTTCATGATTCGATTTTGGCGCGAAAAACCGCAACGCGCGGTGAATATTGAATTGGTTTCGGATGTGAAACAAGTCTGAAGAGCTCGAACAGAGAGATCGTCGGCTCGTCACATTTAGAAGACGATAATCAGAGAAGATTGTCGTCAAGGAGGGTGAGAAAAAGAAAGGCAGAGAGGGAAGAAAGGAGTGATGACACGAAAGAGTGGCCATATGCCAGAGAAAGATTGAAAGGAAAGATAGAAGGAAAAATAGCGTCAGTGAGAGAATGTTTAACAGAGAGTAGACTGAATGTGAGAAACGATAGAGGAAGAGAGATTTCAGTATGTCCCTCTCAATTTTCCCCTCTTATATATATATATATATATATATATATATATATATATATATATATATATATATATATATATATAGTATTGCCCTTAAATGAGACATCCACACCACTATTTTTTTTCAATAGAAAGTCATCTTTCTTCTAAACGAAACATGGCAGGATTTTCACCATTTTTCGTAGAATATTTCATAGTCAAAACGTATATTACCTGCTATTAGCCATGTCCAACTTCTAGTGCTTTGAATCTTGGTGGCCAAAACATTTTGAAAGCGACTTATTCATATTTTCGGCGAAAGAGTTTCAATGCTTTAGAGTTTGGTCATAAATGACACATTGGTTGTGTCATGTTCCATTAGAAATGATAAAATCCTGGTATGTTAGGTTGAGAAGAAAAATGACTCTATAAAAAAAGCGGTAGGGTTTACCAATTTATGGGCGACACTGTATTTGTTGTCTGGGGTTTTGAGAGGAAGTATTTTTATCAATTAGTTAGACAGCTATCTTCGGTTTTGATGTTTTGATCACTAAATTTGATTCTCTGGCCTTCTAAGTATTTTCTCAAGTTCTGGGATGAGACAATGTAGTTAATCTATGAAATATACATACTAGTATTCTTAAAATTGATCACTTAGTGACAAAATCACGAATGTAGCTGGAATTTTCGTCTCTCGGTTTTATGAAATACTTTAAAAGACGTGGCAAAAATATCAGAGAAAATGTCAACAAGGTAAGGAATGTAGTCAAGTGCATCTTCGAGATCACTGAATGCAACGTACACCTGCGAAAGGTCGGAGAGTTAGCTGATCGAACTGTAGTGATAGATACAAAAAATGTGAAAAAAACTCCCGATGAAACAAAAATATTAGTGATGAGATTATCAACTAATAATTAGCTGAAACACAGCCGTACAGGCAGGTTTTCGGCTAAACGTCTATTTTATTCAGTTAAACAAAAATATGAAGATTCGGCTTAGTTTACTCGATGAACACAAACTAAGGGTCAAGTTTAGCATTATGCCAATATTGTAAATCGAACGCTCGCTACTTAAAAAAAAAAGGTTTGGAAATTTCAAAATGTTATATGGAAAGAAACATGTTTCGGGAGCCCATTTATGACAGTTGAATATTTGGTGGTCATAGTTCTGGCCGCCCTTGAGTTATGTGATAATAGACGGACGGACTGACATACGTAGAATTATCGTAAAATGAGAATGCCGGTTCGAATAATTGATAGTATTTATAAGGCATTTCAAAAAACAAAAAAGATGTTTTGATCGGAATCAAATTACGAAACAGCATATGATGTAGATGTTGGGTAACTTTGAAACCATCTGCACGATATCCTTCAGAATATTCACGGGGGAAAATGCAGCTTCGCAGTGCACCAAAATTCAACATGAGTAGGAACATGTAACATAGTATAGATATAGATATAGAAAAAAGTATTGCCACGTAGGATTCAATTTCTTCATTTTGCTTGATTCGTAGTTTGAACTCCAAACGCATGATTGTCAGGTCGTATCGACAATCTTTTAATTGAAAGACAGGTTCTGTATAGATGCAAGGATAGTCGTTGGAAATTCGGTGCTAATAGCTCTCCGTTCTCTCCAAACGGAACGGCTGTAAAAAGAAAGGAAAAAAAAAAAGAGAAAAAAAAGATGGCGTCCGTTGGTTTGCAATGAGAGAGTAATCTAGCATAGTACGAGAAACGCGACGCTCAGCGCCACAGAACCCAACCGTCCCCTCCATCAAACATTTGATGAAGCCGGCCTGTTGAACTGACCACTGTCAGTGACGACTTGCAGCTGACGAGAGCTCTTCACATCTATCGCCAGTGACAGCGACTTAACAGCTGAATGTGCGTCACAGTTGCATCGTTTGGTTTTAGAAGACTTCCTCTTCGGATAAACTTTTGTTGGATTTCTCTTATGTTGCAATTTATTTATGGCGCTATTCTTCATTTTGGGACATTAAGCGCGAGACATGATGGCTGCATCGCTGTCTCCAGTCCCGGCTCTAATTGGCGCGCTCTGTCGTAAACCCTGACAAACGCCACACATAAAAGGAAGCAGGTATTTATTCGGGGCCGGCTCAATTGTTTCATGTGCCTTAAGTGAGTCTTAAGATTTGCGCCCCCGATTGTATTACAACGGCTGATTTTTTCAATTTGGAGTGTGTCCCTCGGACCCCTGTGCTCCAGGCGATAGTCAAGGTTCGCCCAAGGGACAGGCAAGTCCTGTATTTGCCTCCCTACGAAGACAAATACGATACAAGGTCAGGTTTAATGTGGAGCCCCATACACGTATCCATGACCCTGTCTGTTTAGCATAATGGGCAGGTACTGTCAGGGAAATACCCCCATCCCCACCCCCACAAATAATCGGCACGCTCAGTTTGTGCTGTGTCTTTTCCGAATGCGAGACACGACTGATCTTAGCGGAAAATCTATGATCGATTGGTTGATTCTAAAAACAAAAAAATGATTAAAAAACAGAAAGAAAACAGCATTTACAATTTTGACAGGTAAAATTTCCATGTAAAATATTCAATTATATTATCTTACAGAAAAAGAAATTATGTATAAAATGATAACTAGATCCAACTTTTTCAGTCGCATCTACAAAGTTTTCTGACATAAACTATGAACCATGAAAAGGGTGAAAAGTATTACGCTGATCAAAGTGGCCTCAGTAAATCAAATGATCTGTTGTCCTCCGCCTGAATGTAATATAAAGAGCTCTGAATAAATTCCACGGTGAATATCGAACTATCAAAAGGATATCAATCACTGAGATCGATATCGATTCATAATTTGAAAAATCCATACATATAATAATCACCAATATATGGGTGGCTTGTGTCTCGCTGACGGACGCAACTGACACAATAAAATAGTATTTCGTTAATGTAACTGACATGACTAAAATAGAATTTCTCTTATGCTCTGTCGACGTGATAAAATGTAGAATTCGGAGAACAATATAAAGAGAATCAAAATTCGTATATGGCCAATGGGACGCCATTCTCAAAACTCACTGCAGTGCAAATCTCCATTATTCACGTACATAAAATACACTGCGTGTATTCTATATATTTTATATCATTTGTTTTGATGACATCCTTTGTAGCACGGTAAAAATAGGTATATGTATTTATTTTCTTTCTAGAAAATACCCTTTTTAAACTAATTGAAGAATGATACAAAGTTTGTTCTTAAGAATTGTTCTTAAGAAGGAAACTTGTAACATTCATGAATTTTTGAAATTGCGTTGTCCAGCGAGGCAAAAATATCATCAATAAAAAATTGAATAAAGTAGTAAGCTCATCGAAAAAAAAGCAAAAAACAAAACATACATATGTATACATATATATCATATGACGTAATTTCTGGCGCCACAGGTAAACTAGTAAAAGGATGAATCAGAGGAGGAGAATCAGTATTCATTGAATGAGATTCATGATGAAACAATATCTAAGCCTCATTTACTTATACTTACTTGAATTGCCTCATTATTTTATATCAAAGAGATTTTTTGGTGGACACATTGTTATATATAGCAAATACCAAGAACGTATTCACCAAGATACGAGAGCGTTCAGGGCTATCACACCCTCTCCCTATAGTAAATGGAACGGGCTGTTGTGAATATATAAAGGCTGACAAACGAGTTGATGAGATTAGATCACGACGTTTGATTAGATCAGTTTTAGATCTTATCAGCAATCACTTCCGAAGTAAAAAAAAAAAAGGTAAAATTTTCTGATTCGGGTATGTTCTGATCAATATTAACAATAATTAACCAATTAACGCCTACTACTTCAATTGCCCGACCCAGAGAAAATATACAACCTACACCGGAATAGAACAAATAATGTTCATTTGCATCCTTTGGATCAGTCTTCACACCAAGGTGTTGGAACCTCATAGTCAATAAAAGATAATGGCGTAGTACAATTGTTTTGTGTAATAACGATTTAATCATCCCATTATTATTATTATTATTATTATTATTATTATTATTATTATTATTATTATTATTATTATTATTATTATTATGATGATGATGATGATGATGATGATGATGATGATGATAATGATGCAATCTCACACCAGTTGCCTCGTGGTTACTGCTGGAGGTTGAGTGACTGCAAGTCTCCTCAAATCTCCAGCCTTTCTCTCCTCATTCTCATAGACCACTGTAATACTGTGGTTTACAGTTTCACGCCGGTTGCCCAGTGGTCATTGCTGAAGGCTGAGTGACAATAACTCTCCTCAGTATTATTATTATCATCATTATTATTATCATCAATAATAATAATAATAATGATAATAATTGGTAACATTTTGTCCCTCCCCTGGAAACCATTCTTTTGCCTCTGCCCTGGAAAATTGGCTGCGGACACCCATGAAACCCACGTGAAGTTGATGTCGGTTGGTATTAAAGCGTTCAAGGTTTTTTTTATTTCAAGTGCGTAGTTGCCGACGTCGTAATACCATCGTCGTAACAGGACAAATTTGCCCCCAGAGGTCGGAAACGGATATCTCGATGGCCTGACAGTTATCGGAGCAGAAAATAGAATTGGCGAAACGAGTTCAAGCTCCGAAGATTCAGACCTGAAGGTGCCCGAGATTTGAACTGGTGTCAGTTTTTTTTTTCAAGTACTATTGCCTTTCTTTACTAAGTTTCAATTTCTTAGAAATCACATATTGTTTTTTTGGTATTTCAGTTTGTTTATACGTATCTAGACACCTACACACGTATGCGTATGCTCGCACTGGTATAAAAACGCGCACACGCATGTATATATATACGTGTTTGTGCATGTGTGTTGATACATATTCATCCTGTTGGCAATCGTTGGGTTCACACCGACAACTAAAAACTGTAAAAAGTACTGCAAAAGGACATATCGTATATAAAACATGTGCTTGCGTGTTCGCTGACTTGAGTGTGTAACTGTTTTCAGATTATCTTAATTAGATTAAAAAGCACATTTTTCTTTCTGTTCACTTAAGCTCAAACTCGCTCAAAGTCAGTCAGAAGATTTAATACTTAACGGAAAAAAATAATAAATAAATGAAAAGAAAAAAAAAATGAGGAAAAAGTCCCACCCCATAAAATTTTGTTTCCAACATCTTGAAAAAAAAAAAACAACAAAAAACAAGCAAGCAAACTCTATCCCCCACAAAAACAAATCACTGAAAAACAAACCTCTGTTTAAAAAGTCAATAAGATTTTGAAATTGTTTAGCGTGGATGCTTAAAACAGACGACTTCTCTTTTTTTATTCTCTCTCCTGAGATTTTATAGTCAACTATAATTCCCAATTACGGCCGTTTTTAGGGGATATTTATTTAAAATAAGAGAAACTGGAATAAAATTTAATCTAGAAACCAAAAAAGTAAAACTACATCGAACAATATAAGAAGAAACAAGCCTTACAGTAATTTTATATTTTTTTGTCAAATTTTAATAGATTTTCTTTCATCCTCGCGGTAGTTATTGCCCAGATGAATGCCGGACACCAAAAAGAAAGGAATACAGAAGTTGTAAGTGAATTTTCTTCAAATAAAAAAGAAAAGAAAAATCGAAGAAACGAAAATATCGTAAGAAAAAAAAAAAAAAAGATGGCGGACAGGAAACGAAAGGGAAAGCATTGAACAAAAGGGAAGAAGACAGATAAAAGATATAAAAAAAACGAGAACTGGATTTAAAACACACGCATGCGCACACACATATTTAAAGGTAAAAAAAAGAGAAGTAACAAACGAAGAGATTTGCGTGTTTTATGGTTGAGTTAATTACAATAACGTTGACTGTTTTACACTCTCCTATCCCGAGAGATAAACTTATGTGAGTATGACGTCAAGAAGAACGTCAGATTTACGTCACGCGCGCGCGCCCACGTCTCATTTTTCACGCAAGACAGCCTCGCTGTCGTCCATCCTACGTCTACCCCCGCTCATTTGTATCTACGGCCAGTTGTGCATGTACAAATTTCTATGTGTGTGTGTGTGTGTGTGTATTTGTATGTACGAGTATTTGTGTCTATCCATCGGCCATGTTGTAAACTGGCTTGCACTTGCCTCTCTAGATTTCTCCTCGTTTGATTCCAGTGACTGGATCGATGAATTGCAGGCGTTCGTAATAAAATTACCATCTTTTTACCAGGGTTACCTTTAATGAAAAATGGAGAAGCGTAGCGGAGGGACTGGAAAGGGCTACTGGAAAACGCCCCTTAGTCCCCCCCAATGGAGGGGGTCCTAAAAAAAGCTGAATCGAAGCATTGCTCGTTTAAGCCAACCTTTTCATGCTTCTAACTGAAAGATATGCATTGAGCTAATCCTTAATCCAAAGGACCAGCCCTTGGAGTTGTTTTCCACCAATTAAGTGATACTGAATGTCTATCTATTGAAAATGTTCCCTTTACATCTAATCTCACTTAATGTTGGGGAGAATCATTGAGGGGCCAAGCCCCCGACCCCAATCTCGAGTCCCGTCACCGAGAGAATATAGAATCCTGTAAAAAGCATGAAATACATGTGCACAAGGATGTTTATGTAAGACACGTAAGTACCTTCTGCATATCAATATTTGTGCATGCATACGTAAGTGGATGGGCTCAGAGTTGAAACGCTGGAATTTCGTGTCAGCAGTGGGTTTTTCAAATCAGATAAACGGTCATTTGATACTACAGAGAAATGCTACTGAGAAATACTACAGAGGAAATTAATGCAAAAAACACTTTGAAAACCTATGGAACTAAAAAGCACTAAGTCAAAGGGCATAAATCTGCCAACACCGTACTCGAATTGAAAAACCTAATGAAAAGTGAATCTATCTCAAGGGAAAAAAACTTTGAATGCACACATATTGAGTTACTTCCCTTAAAACGTGGAGCTAGCGTTTCTATCAACTGTCCTGCTTTTTTGACTCTTTTCCGGTAGAATAGCGAAGAAACCTTTTTCAACCGGAAACAACTTCCTGGATCTGCCTCTAGATCTAAATCAACTCCTTTGTAGACCATGTCCCATTTTATTATGGCATTGCAATTCATTGAGAAAATTTTGAGATATTGAATAGACAAACAGACACGAGAACAAATGTACCTCTTCATTGAGAGAGAGAGAGAGAGAGAGAGAGAGAGAGAGAGAGAGAGAGAGAGAGAGAGAGAGAGATGGTTTATTTCGTGGCTGAGAACACTGTTTCAAAGCCAGGCGAGGGAGGAAACGATGGTATTATATATATATATATATATATATATATATATATATATATATATATATATATATATATATTGGCATTTTCAGTCATAATAGCACTTTGAACTATAGTTTGTTGTTGCTTATCAGTAGTGTTAGCTGCCAACAACTTCCCGTGAAGGTAAACACCGCTATTATTGCTTGGGCATTCAGTTATTTAAACATGAATATACGGCTTCATTCATCTTGCGTTGTGTTTTATTAGAATCCTCTGAGGATTTTTATTATATCGATAATTTGTGAAAAGAAGCCTTTCTTCGGGATGCAATGTCCAACTTGAATGCTTCAGCCATGGGTCTTAACCCTGGTTGACAAAAAGAACTTTGGAGAAAAAGAAGGGAAGAAAGAAAGGCGGGTAAGAAAGAAAGAAAGAAAGAAAGAATGGAAGAATAAATACAAGAAAAGGAAAGAAATTAGATTGTTTACAAAAATTCTTTTATGAAATTCTGTGCGATTCGAACAAACTTAAGCAATCGATAGCAAATGCAGAAAAAATGGCTAAAAACGATTAAAAATGAATTTAGCAAACACTTGAAAAAATAGATTCAATTCAAATCGTCAACCATTCGACAAAATAAAGAAAAGTTGCTTAGTATCGGCATTAGTCATAGATCACTTGAATAAATCTATACACAGTACCTTTCTTCTCGTTAAATCTCGAAGAAATCTCGCTAGATCCTTGACAAACGATATAAAAAAAAGCACTAACATATCCACAAATAAATGCTTTAAGACTGGATCGAATGAAAGGCGTTAACCTATGAAAATGTTTCCGTGTAGAGTGATCCCCAAGGTGACGCAAAATTCAAACACAGTAAACTTTTGTTGTAATAGCACTCGTTCCAATGGCACTATTTGATGACACACGCATTTATGTTTGTTGTTATTTTCTCGCGAGACTATACGGGATTAGTTTGCAGCAACAGCACATGAAGATTTCAGCACACTTTAAATAACTTTTTGCTTCATTTCATTTGAAGACCTGTAACCTGTATTTTTTAAATTTCTGTCTTAGTTTATTACATCATCATCATCATCATCATCATCATCATCATCATCATTATCGACCCTCGTCGTTGAACACCGACCAGAATTCGTTAGACCTCTCTATCATGGGCGTTGCAGGGCCAGTACTTTCTGAACTTGTTTAGCTCGACACACTATTTCATATTTTGCCAGCCACAAATCTCTGTTTTTTCTTTAATAGGCTGCACTCTTTTGTCATCTCTCCATGTGATGTTGAGCATGGATATCTCATGTGCATGTTGCATGGTTCTCAGTTTGAGGGTCAATCTTTTGATTAAGTCTCATGTTTCAGCACCATAGGTGACTATCGGGAGGATGCACTGTGTGTAGACCCTTCTTTTCAAACTAATGATATTTTATTCTTCTTAAAGGTTTAGCTTGCTCTACCTGAGGCTTGTCATCCTAGAGTGATTCTTTGCTTGATTTCTTCTCCTTTTGAGGGTTTCATAGAGATTCGTTGTCCAAGGTAGATGTAGTGATCTTCAGCGAGTGGCATTACATATTCTGCTGCTTTCTCTTTTAGTTAATTAACTGATTGGAGATGGTTGATAGTTTAGAAGCTTATTCTGAATCCAGCCTATTCTTGTGGTTGGTTTTCATTTTGCGTTTTGGCGATTCGGCTGGTGATCTCTTTGGTAAAAAAGTTCTGTAGATGCAGTGGAGTAGGCTTATTGGCCTGTGGTTGTTTAGATATTTCCCTTTCTTATGTAATAGCATGATTATTAATGTGATTTCACTCTAAGTTGAAAAGAATAGCTAGTTTCCTGGTGATGACTATACCCGTTTTTTTGAGTAGGTCGATGGTAATGTTATCTGGTCTAAGGACTGTTTCTTTTCCCGTTTGTTTGATGATTTATTTCACCCCCCACGAAGTGACTCCTGGAAATTTTTCCAACCAGTAGCTCGTAACTTGAATATCCTGTTTGGTGTCTTGTGTCTCTGGTTTTGAGGAAAAGAGTTTTTTTTTGTAGAATTCTTGAGTGCGTTTGACAGTTCGGTCTCTATCTGTTGTTAGGTCTCCATTTTCTTCGAACATACTAGTTATTTGCGTCCTTCCTGTATTGAGAGCCTTTTTAATAGTTTTAAAGCCTCAACTCTTTCCGACATTGCTTTCGATGACTGATATTGTATATCTTCTTTTATTTTCACTCTGTTCCTTTTATATGGTTTTGTTTAACTCTTGTTGTTATCGGTGGCTTGAGGTTTCTGAGTTTACCCATGATACTCTGGGTTTGTTTCAAGACTTTACTGATTGTTTGCTTGCTCTTTGGCTTAAACATATTGGTGGCTTCTATCAGAGAGGTCGTTATTTATTTTGCTGATATCACTGATGTTTTCCTCTGGTTTGGTGAGAAGTACATACCTTTTTTTTTAGTTCTAGTTAGGGTGAACTATTTTCGTACGGTAAGTTGTAGCAGTTTTGTGCTGATCATTTTCTTGCTCTCTTTCTTGTTATTAATTTGAATTTTACATCTTATCACTCATTGGTCTAAATTGACTCAATTCAGGACCGGAACGTCTTTCATTGTGTAGCATTTGTCTACTAAGATGTAGTCGATGTCGTTCTTGGAAGGGTTTTGGCATAGGTCACCAAAGACAACGGCCAGGTTTTAAAGAATCCTATCTCTTTGGATGCCAAATAAAGGACTCGTTAGCTTAAGTGGGAAAAGTGGGAACAAAAGATCTTCAATTTTTAGGTTCTCAGCCGTAGTGGGAGACAGGTCAGCTTTGTGGAATATTTTAGTTTTCATTTCGTTAGTTATCGAAGGCGAAAAACTGTCAAGTCACTCAGGAAAAATAGCGATTTATTAACATTAAAAAAAGCAAAAAACAAAAAACAAAAAAGAAAAACAATTGTAGTACAGACGAAAAATATTGACATACACTTGGCGTATCATATAAGTAGATAGGCACTGGAAAATGTACAACTGCACCTTTTCTAATATGTATTAAACGCCAGGGAGTGGGATATCCTTGGCTTGCTCAGTAACTTATCATTTTTGGACAAAGTATCCCTCATATCTGACCCCTTTGGACCATTTGGGGTCTGATTGGATATTTGATAAATCCTGGGTTATAACTATAGAATACAGTAAATGATGGAAAATCTTGCTCGTCTCTTTCAGAAATTTAATATAGACATTGAAATGACATCTTTCATTCCTAGAATATTTCTTTACAAAACTATAAAATCTCTCTCTCGTGTGCACACACACGCATCCACACACACACACACACACACACACACACACACACACACACATATATATATATATATATATATATATATATATATATATATATATATAACACAAATACCCACAAAGTTTCACGACAAATAACCTTGGTCCGAAAGAAAAATAACAAACATACATGCTTATGAGTGTATGTGTGTGTGTATGTGTGTGTGTGTGTGTGTGTGTGTGTTTTTGTGTGTGTGTATGTGTGTGTGTGTGTGTGTGTGTGTGTGTGTGTACGTGAAAGTGTGTGTTAATTAACAGTTCTGTAATGGGAGATCTATCTTCAGAGCACTGGAGTAAATTAAGTTGTCTTTAATTTACAAAACATAATTTCATCAATTACGATAGCAAAAGGAAAAACTGCTTTCTAGCAAAAATGAGGGGGAAAAAACAAACAAACAACAAAAAGAAAACGAAAAGAAAACAAAAAGAAAACAAAAAGCAAACAGAATTGGCTCCTCGCTGTAATAAAATCTGCAAAACCTAATCACAAACATCTAAATGTAACTCTAAACTCACGCGTTTTCAGACCTACATAGATTTGAGCGTCCCTCAAATCACAAGGCATTTCACATGTGAGTACCGTTGTCATAGCGACAAGCAACAGGAAGTTGCTACGTCAGCGGATAGGATGTAAGCAACTCCGAAGGGAGAAGACGTCGGTGTGTGTAGGACTAACAGCTGAACTCATGCCCCGTAGTGACAGCTCTCGGCGGAAACCATCGGGCGCTTAGCGGCAAGGACGCTGAAGAGATCTAGGAGAAAAATTGTTGACGATCTCCGTCCAAGAAAATAACCACCAGTCGACTTAATTTTACAAATAAACATTGAAAAAAAAAAAAAAAAAGAAAAAGGAAAAGAAAAAGAAAAAGAAAAAGAGGAAGGCGTGGGTTAGGTGTAGGAGGTTCAGAAGCAATCATAACTGTATGGTTTCAAACATGTACACGCAAACATACCCAGTAAAGTGGCACATGCGCACAGACACCCAAAGAGGTAAGCATCCAGCCACACTCCCACTAAAATTGTAGGAAAATAAACACACACACACACACACACACACACACACACATATATATATATATATATATATATATATATATATATATATGACCGTTGTATCGATATGGATTATAATTTATCTGCAATATTCGAGTGACATGACAATTCAGAGTAATTAATTCCAATTCAATATGGCCATCTACACAATATCACATTTTCTGGATAATGACCAGCTTTTGGTGATTACTGATGGTTCATTTCGCTTACTTTACGATCCCCAACGTTCCACGTTGTTGTAAAGTATCCATTCTTCATTGTTGGTCCGGACGGAATACTTTGGTTTCCTTCAAGATGTGAATCGTACTCGAAAGTATGGTCCAGTAGTTTTTTCCCCTATTTCTACGTGAAAGCTTCATGATTTTCAAAGCTTGATTTGGACATTGGTTGCCTCTTGCGTCGCATAATGTTGATTATTTTCAACAATCTCCTTTTTTTGTGAATTCACTTATTCCAGTGGCAAATATAAATCTCATAGATCGAATCTTTATACGGTATGAATTCAGATTAAAATTCTGCTAATAACTATGTGTCTAGTTAGGGACTTATTGATCTACCCCTATCTATCTATCTATCTCTTTACCGTAGATGAACCCAGATATACTTATTCACTCCATCAATTTCTACAAGGAATTTGCATGTAAAGCCATTCTCCAGCAACTGCTCGACCTCTTCCAATTACCAAATCAAAACCCTGTCGCACATTGTTGAAGAATATCGACTCGTATAGAAAAAACAAAAACAACAACAACAACAATAATCTTCTTTTTTCGTGCTTCTTGGTCGATTAGGCTGTTCGTAATGCGTGTCTGGTCGGTCCTAAGAGATAAAGGCTGAGATCGGACAAAAACAGAAACAAACTGACCATTATAGATCTGGGAACTGTGGACAGCTATCGCATTTCTTGTGAAGTCGAAAAGGAAAGGGGGCCCCTGTTTTGCTAGGTTTGTGACAAATCAATAAGTCATAAAATAATGAAACATAGGAATTATTTGCGTTATGCTTGAGGCACTGAACTATTTACAAGATCGGAAGGATACAGAGGCGGAAGGTAATCCGTCTCAGAAAGGACGATGCAATAATCTGTCAACAAGCTTTTTACAGAATACAAATATTGCAGCGGTATTTCAACTCCCCTCGAGATTTCGATATCTTTTTATCGAACCCCTTGATCTTAAGGTTTAAAAATTGAATATAAAAGGATCAAATTTGTTAGAGTTAATATTAATGAATATAAATAACGAAATGTCAAATTTTTCAGATGCCAAAATCAAAATGATGTATTAAGATTACAAATGAAACAAGAACAAAAATTGTATGCAACAGCAAAAAACAAAAACAAAAACAAAAACAAAACAAAACAAAAAGCAAAACAAAACTAACAACGAGGAACAAAATGCTTCTGTGCACACTCCCCAAAATTGCCTTAGGTACCACTTTGAGTGCGTGCACCAAGGGTTGAGAGTCACTGCAATATTCAAAGCCTGGCTTTACTCTGCAATGGCCACAAAAACTCTGACCACTATACGACAGTTTTCTCTCTCTTTTAAACATCTCTCTCATATTACAACTTTACGGGAGAGGATCAATAAGTCCACTACCTGAAACATAATTATTGGCTGAATTTTGATGCATCCTCCCGATAGTCACTTATGGAGCTGAAACCTGGAATCTAACCAAGAGACAAACCCGCAAACTGAGAAGCACGTAGCATGCACATGAGAGAATCATGCTCAACCATTGAGAGATCACAAGACAGCACAATTCATCAGGAAGGAAACCGGAGTCCGAGACATGGAATCTACAAGAAAACCTAAATGGCAATGGGCCAGTCATGTTGCAAGAATGGTGGACAACCGATGGATATCCCGACTCACAACATAGATCCCCAGAGATCACATGCGAAACTGAGGCCGGCAGAATACAAGATGGAGAGATAAAACTCGGCAAATTCAGAAAATACTGGCTCCGTGACGACCATGATAGAGAAATGTAGCGGATCCTCGGTAAGGTCTATGCCTAGCAACGGACGAAAAAAGGCTTACGATGATCTGAATTTTTCACTGTATAATTCTCGATCTATGTGAAAAATATTCATCCCTGAATTAGGTGCATTGACAAGGGAGCAGGTTATGTTCAAAGGTAAGTATTTATTGTATGAAATGAATGTGTTTTGGATCTTTGGGGTATGGACTTATTGATGTAACTGGTATATTGAAAGTTATTAAGTTTAGCTTAGTCTGGTACACAGCAACAATAGCTTAACCATCGCATAATATGCCATTTATAGAAAGTATCCAGTTCACAAATATTTACGTCTGAATGAATCGAGAA
The DNA here is from genome assembly GCA_963457665.1 of Thysanoteuthis rhombus. Taxonomy (NCBI): domain Eukaryota; kingdom Metazoa; phylum Mollusca; class Cephalopoda; order Oegopsida; family Thysanoteuthidae; genus Thysanoteuthis; species Thysanoteuthis major. Next base: position 31,228,555 of record OY735206.1, read on the forward strand.
ATAAAAAAAAAACGCAAAAGTCAATTTTCATGATTCCAAATAAGGAGAGTCATTAATTATTCCAAGCATAAAGATTTTTTCATACAAATCTAACTTTGTCAAGTAAAGTACAAGGCCAAATGGGAACGGAAGGATTGTGTTGCAGAAATCTTTTATGTAGGAATAGCCCCCTTGCATTAAAAATCAATTCTAGTTCCTCGCTTTTATCTAGGCTAAAAAATTGACCACTGACACTGGTAGCAAATACGTGACTATCTCAGCCACCAAGCAGGCCTGATTTCACGCACTTTTACTTTGAAAAGAGAAAAAATCGACCTCACAGTCAATAACTGAACAACATTCGAAGTCATGTAAAAAAAAACTTTATGAAGAATAAATATGGTCAGAATAAATTCTATTTATGACATCACTGGCGTTTCCAAAGGGAAACGATGTAAAATGAAGTAAAAAACATCAAGAAACATTTAAATTCTCTAAAATTTAGAAGTCATTCTTGTGAGTGATCAGAACTCAAAAAAATTTTTTTAATCCAAAAATGAAAGAAATAAAAAATTCAGGAGGGGTCTAATGGAGCAATGATGCCAGTCTATAAAACTGTAGACAAAACGGCATGGCCAGGAGCATTTAAACACGAGAACAAACACAAAAACAAACGAACACATGCACGTATAAATCTTTTATGGCTACGGTTTTCAAAATTTGTTTCGATTTACTATCGCAGTTATTGATTACCCCGTTCGAAATAAAAAGAAACCATCTGCTTATATATTAGGTGTATGTCTATATTTTTTTATCTGCAACACCAAAGGGAAACAATTTTCATATTTTCATGCAAGAGTTACTGGCTGTAGAGAACTATTTCATTGATTCGTAACTTGTAAGAGAAAGGTGATTGCTTACAATAATATTTGAATTCTGTGACAATTTGTAAATGGAATCAACTTGATACTTTCTTTTTATATTCAAAGCTTTTAAATGAGTAAAATGATTAAATGATTTGACAGCAAAGTAAACTAGTATTAAATATATCAAGTGCAATCCTCCGTACCGAATATTACGTATTGTTTAAACAACTGGACCAAGTTGAAGACCTGTCTTTTTTGAACAGTTCACAACTTTCTTAACGGAAAAATGAATGCTCATGTTTGCTAGCCTTAACAATATCATCCAAAGACACATATCCATCAGAATGGTGCTTGGATACGTCGCCTTTATTCGGGTGGATTGTATTTTCGTGTCACGGCAGCCTTGGCTGGTAGAGTACCTGTGTGATGCCATCTAGGAATTAACTTATCATTCTCCGATAAGCTTGGCCCTAATATTCTGCATTTGCGATTTTGTTAAAGCCCTGCACATTGACTGAACTTATCCTTGTGCATCAGTAGCCCCACGAATTGGACCTTTTCCTTCTTTTTTTTTGGGGGGGGGGAGAGAGCCAGCGTTACTGCTCGCTGCCAATTACAATTTTTCTGGTGGTTCCAGTATTTTCTTTCATTTTTGCTCAAATTATGTGAAGAGTTTCGCATCAGTGAACGAGATGAATTCTCGGATCATTTCATCCCCTTTTTGGGGCTTTTTAGAAGTTTTTTTTTTTCAAATTACATTATCTTTTCTCTGATGCCTTTTTTTCAACCATTTCTGCAATGCATCTATCCATCTATCTATCGGCTGACTTTGTTACTCATGTAATGGCATATTCATCACCGACGTCAGTTGTCGGCGTTCAACCTCCAGTGAAGCAGGAATTTGAAAGCATTTTGAGTCTGGCAGGCTCCCCTTCGGGTTCTTTTCATTGATTCTCTGCTGCCCTTCGCATACTAAGTATACGCATGCAAACACACACTCAGACACACACATATGAACGTACAATCACGAATAAACATATATATACAGTTAGTACAAAAGTATCGGATACATTTCAGTTAATTTCAATATCCTCATGCTAATTCAAAATTCTCAGGAGCAAAGATTAAAAAAATAAATCTAAAACGCCCTGAAATATTGAAACAAAAGTGTTCATTGAAAAATCATGTACGATGACCAAAAGCATTTTTAATGGTGAATCCCAATGTATCCAACACTTCCCCCAAAATTAATTGCGATATTCTCATATAGCTCCAGAATCTATATAATTTGGACCAAAGATTGAAAAATACAAAACCCAAAAGTCAGTAATTGAATAACCATCAATGAATAATATGGCCTGAAAAAATTCTGCTCACGATATCACTGGCATTTTACACTGGAAAAATCTAAAACAGAGTAGAAACACCTACAGTAGGAACATCTAGATTCTTCAGACTCTTGATGTTATTAAAAAAACCTGAGCCCCCCCCAAAAAAAGGTAAAAAAAGCTCCCCCTCACAAAAAGTTAGAACATTTTTAGTTGTCCAGTGGAGTACTGATGCCAATTTTTAAGTTTGTGGACAAACGGTATGGCCAAGAGTGCTTGAATACACAAATACGCGCACATATAAAAAAGAATAGAACCTTTCACCACTCTTTATGGTTATCGGTTGCTCAATATCTTAATCAGAGTAAACGTTGAAAAGTCATGAACAAAGATCAGAAATATTTGGTTCGAACTCTGTTAATTTTATAGGTGTATAAGTTTATCAAAATAACCTTTTTGAAATGTATTGCATACTCATGTGCATTGAAGACTATTCTCAACTGCGTGTTTATCTTACTATCTTATCCTGGTACTTGTAAAACCTGAGAGCATCTACATGATATATGTCTCTGTTTATTGGTTTGTTCAATTCATGTTGAAAGAACCTGGAGTTAATGAAACCAACCTCCGCTCATCTCTCTGACGTTATAAGGATATGAAGAGCTGATACTTGTTGGAGGAGTTGCCTCTGGTCCGCAAATCCCCATTGCCCTGTAAGGGGAGGGCCAGTCTAGCTTCGACGCCTTCGTGACGCTCGTTGCAGAGACTGAGCAATTTTTGTTATTTCGATACGTTCACGAGTGAACCACCACATTGTACTCGACCTTGTGTCACATTCCGCCCATGTGGGGAGGCGAATAAGTATTATAACCTATTGGAGGAGGTGAACTTTTGACACGAACCTCTCTTTCATGCCGTTGGGGAGATCAATAGCTTACGAGACCAGTAGGCTAACCATTGCACCACAACGTTTTCTACTTGTCAAGTGATGTTAGTAACTGAGGTTTGAGGCGAAGGAATACTTTAAAGTCTTTAGTATATCAGCCACACAAGATGGTTTAAAACTGTACACAAATCCTTATCCTTTCGTAAGTAAACAAACGAATTTACAAATAATTACAATAAAACTATCCTGGAGAAGTTCATAATAAAATAAAATGAAATAAAACAAAAATTGATGAAAAATGACAAAAGCAATCATGTTCCACTTTATATTTTTTGAAAGTGTTTTTTTTTTGTTCTCTCCTATGTCTCTTTTTGAAACCAAGCACAGCGAGATTCCATTTTCACAGCGCTGTGTACGCTGCCACTTGTAAACCGATTTGACATGACGATCGTTTAAATATTGTCCTGCAATGTCCATAAACGCCTTTTAAGGTTTTAATCTGCGCAGTTGTTGACATAACGTTGTCGTCCATAGCCTCACCGCTGCCGTGGGCTGTCATAGAAGCGTTGTAAGGATGGAATGAGAAGATGAGACTGGAATGGTTGGATAGGGTCATGTGTGTGTGTGTGTGTGTGTGTGTGTGTGTGTGTGAGAGAGAGAGAGAGAGAGGGTAGAAAGGAGAGGAAATGGAGAGAAAATAAAAGGAAGAAAGAAAGACAGAGAAAAAAGAAAGAAAGGCACTTAGAAAGGACTGGGAAGGAAAAGAAAGATAGAGACTCTATTTTCATTTGCCTTCCCCCTGAGACACAGAATTCGAAGAAAAAAAAGAAAAGAAAAGAAAGGTGAGTGAGTAAATAGAAAAGGATTCGAAACAATTACGAGATGGAATGAATGAAAAGAGAGAAAGAGAAAAGAAAAAAAAGGAAGAAGGACGAAAAGGGGGTATAATCACTGGAGAGTAAAGGAAAGAAGGAAGTGGATGGAAAGCAGGGTTAGGGTAGTGAAGTAGACAGGAAGAAGGGCGAAGAAGAAAAGGAACAGAAAAAAGGAGATAGTGAAAGTGAGCAAATAAGCGAAAGCTAGAAATACATGTATGTGCATGCATGTGTGTGCGCGTGTGCGTGCATGTGTGTGTGAACAAACTCCAGAAAAGAGTAAAAGTATATGGAGACTATTTATTTATCAATTGATTCATAAATTAATTAATTATTATACTAAACATGTTTCGGAAGGGTTCCCATCTTCCATTATATATATGTATATGTATATATATATATATATATATATATATATATATATATATATATATATATATATATATATATGGTACAGATCAGGTTTGCAATATTTGAAATTTAGTATAATATGATAAGATAATAATAAAAAGCGACGTCTGATATGTGATGGATCTATTTCATAGAGTGCTCGATACATTCAACTTTATACTATGAAAGTCAAGTTGTTTTAGAGTAGACCTGGAAATAAATAATAGAATGTGGATTCGCCACACAAACTAGTTCATGTTTCTGCGCTCTCTGGGCCTCATCAGGCGAATCTGACAGAAACGTGTACTAGTTTGTGTAGCGAATCAACATTCTATTATATATATATATATATATATATATATATATATATATATATATATATAGAGAGAGAGAGAGAGAGAGAGAGAGAGAGGGGGGGGAATGGATACAAGTGAATAAAAGGATTGAAATACACGTGAAGAAAGAGTAAAGGCGGATGAGTGGTGGAATAAAAGAAAGAAAAATGGAAAAAAGTAAACGAGAAAAAGAAAGGCACAGTGAATGAGAGAGAGAGAGAGAGAGAGAGAGAGAGAGAGAGAGAGAGAGAGAGAGAGAGAATTACAGATTCGGCCTGGTTAATGGTGGGGTAGTGGCACATCACCATATTAAAATAGTAGAAAAACCACAATTATTGCTTTGTTTTGACTTTGCTTCTACAAGTGTTATATTCAACACAACACATTAACGTACAACAAACCCAAATAACCAAGAATTGTGACTCATCTGGCAAATACTTTCGCTTCTTCTTCAAGTTGATAGTTTTTGGCCCGACGTTCGGAAGGAACATTTGGCTCAGCACAGAATAATCTGAGTCTTCTAGGAATGATGGTTATACCTATTAAGCAATGGTTTTTAAACTGGGTTGCATAACCCTCAAGTGCGAAAGCCAATAGGTGCAGGAAGGGGTGGTGACTTTTTTTTATTTTTATTGCTAGTGCATATAACCTTTGCTTTCATTTTATTAGCAATGTTTTGATACAGTCTGATAAATTTTAACATTTTGTTATTTACACTCTTTAATATTAACTTGGCCAATTTTGACCTTTTTAGATTAAATTTTTAGCCGAGAGAAATAAACATTTTGAAATCATGAAGGGGTTGCAAAAGAGTCTTGATAAAGGTTTAGAACCGCTGCTATAGAATCATAGATAACATCAACAAAAAGAAAGAAAATAACCTTGTCATCAATGATTTTCTACAATTCTATTAATCTGAAATACGATATCTCAGTCCGAAATTCGTAGAATTGGACTATATAAAAAAACAAGCAACAAATAACTTATCCTAACACTATAATTGAAAAAAAAAATGTATAAATCCACTTCATAACATCTTAGAGATTCACTATCACCTAAACAATTTCCTCTTAATATGAAGTTAATCTCGGTGGCGGCGACCATCTTTTTTATCACTGTTCTCTCCTTCGTTTCACAGAGATAGTTCGAGGAACGTTGCGTCAACAGCGACAAACAGCGCAGCAGCACAAAACAAATTGCTTAGATTAAAAAAGAATTATCGGTGGCGGACGGACAAGCAAATGGAGACACTGAGTCACCATCCCGTCAAGCAAACAGTGAAACGTTGGTCAAAAGACACAGACATTAGCAAGTAAAGCATGCTGGGATACCATTGGCATTCGCACGTAGATGCGCACGCGCAAACGCCAATTTTAAGCTATTAACTGCAGAAGGTGGCAAGAGTGATAGATATCTATTACAAGATAAAAGACCTTGTCCGTTAAAAGATAATGCATCGCTAGTTATCCCTTGCAAGGGATCCATTGCAGCTTACTGATAAAACTAAAGTGCCATCGATCACAATGAAAAGGAAATTTTATTGAGTCATCTATAAGACTGCAATGATAGTAATTTCCGTTATCTGCATACAATGTTTTAAGTAACTAAAAAAAAAATGCTTCTTATGCCCAACCAAATACTTTGAAAAAGGGTAGGATTCGCTGATATAATTCTCAACTCCACACGCAAATATACCCTCACATGCAAACAAACATACACACGTATTTTCTTCTTCCTGAATTTCTGAGTTGAATTGTTCTCGTTATTCCGTGCATTACTTATGTATTATTCTTTTTCATGATAGTTGTTATTAATAAAGTCTTTGTTGTCATTAACTCTGCTTTTCGGCTATCCTCAAACCCATATGGTTCCAGTCTTTCTAAAGTCTGGGTACAACATGTACCACAACAAAGAACAACTACAGGGAAAAAATTATTTAAAAAAAAAACAATTAAAAAAAACATCACAAAAAACAAAACAAAACAAAAACAATGATTAAACAGGTATGCACACTTTAGCAGCTGGAAACTTTGTAACATCTTTGCCCAAGTAAAGAATAGTAAAATAAATATATCTCCCCCAGATATTTCTATTGGGATGTAAAGATATTGAAATACCGAGAGAATTTAAAGTTATCAATAAGTAGTCGTCAAGATACGCAACAGTTATTAACAATCAATATGCAAGTAGATTCTGTTGGCTTGCATTCCTGTGTATATTGAATCACAGATGCTATGCGTGTTGCTGAGAATGGCATCGTCTGGATGGCTCGCGTTGCAAAAACTGAACTGATCGGTCTCCTTTCAATTCCTCACCATTTTCTGTAAAAAAAAGACCTCCCCTTTTCTTACAGATTACACACTTGAAGAAAATTGCCGAATGGATCTGCTGAAACTTTGAGGTAACAACACAAGCAAGACAAGAGGTCAATACTCCCAACAATAATACTTCCAATAAGTTGTTAATCGTTAGAATGTTTATTTTCTTAAACTGAATGGATTTATAACGAAGAGTTATTGCAACAATGAATATGAGATAAGCATTGCCATTATGATGAAATAATGTTGAATCTTGATGTTGAAAAATGCCTGTAAAGTATGTATACATTTCTATTTATATGAATATCTTTTAGAAAGCTTTAATGATTTAAATACTAAATATATGAAAAAAAAAACATTTTTTCGAAAAATGTGTCATTTCAGACGATTGTTTCCCAACATCTCTTAATGTAATTTATGTTGTTTTTTTCAGTGTTTTTTTAAAATGTTTTACACAGAATTTTATGTGTTACTATGTGTGAATTTTTCTTGTTGGAATCATCAGTTAATCACCATATAACCGTTTCGGGGATTTAAAAACAAAACAGTTATATTAAGATGGCTCCCCAGCTGTGTTGATGAAACACCCTTTCCTTTTCAACTATGATTTTAAAATATAGTTTATGTCGTACAACGTATACTTTGCTATTTTATATAGGGTAGTATCATGGATTCCCGGAGATCACATGCGAAACTGAGGCCAACAAAATTCAAGATGGAGAGATGAACTGGACAAATTTAGAAAATACTGGTTCTGCGACGCCTACGATAGAGAATTGTGGCGAATCCTGGGTAAGGTCTATGTCCAACGACGGACGTTAAAAGACTGATGATGATGATACAATATAAATAATGGGACAGTGGTTTGTCGAAGTGCTCACGGAGCCAACTCGTTTTTCCAGCATAGTAGTCCGAGACTATCTATCTCTTTGATGCAACAAGGTAGGCATTGAAATAATGAGCATACTTGTAAAATCCCAAATTCACATAGTAGGGACGTGTTTTGAAATCCCTTTTGCCCTTTCATGGAAAACTTCGTATAATACATATAGTCACTTCCGGAACAGCTTTCCCAAAGCTCTTGTTCTTTTCAACCTATTGCACTTGAACATTGCAAATCAAGTAGAATAATTAATTCATTTCTGGAATTTGGATAGCGACAGCAACTTTTCAACTGAACCTATGTGGATAGGTTATACGCTTGGGTCTTTGAATATTATTTATTATCGGAATCTTAGAAAACGAAGGTCATCGCTTCTACCAGCATCGTACATTCTCTAGTTCTATTCTTCTGGAGGCAACCTTGGGTTTTGTGACCGAGAATCTGTTCTCTCTTATGACAATCTTAGACGGACAATTATGGTAATAGTAAAACCCTAGATACCCTGAATGGCACTAATAACAATTGCATCATACATACACAAATTCTCAGTATTTACCATTTTTGACCACGTACGAAGAGAGGTTATCAATGTTTAGCAGCTCAGTCTTGCAGACCATCGTTTGTAAGTTCGAGCCTCACTAAGAGCTGCGTTTTCGTAACCCAGATTACAAAACAAATATAAATTTACGATGACGATTTTCTCTTCATATTGCGTGCTGGTTTCGTGAATTATTGATAATGTATTGTATCTAGACTGCATCTTACGGGAATGTAATTTTCCTGTAAACTTAGCTTAATCTATCACAAGGTTACAAGTATGGCTCACTCAGTGAAGACCGAATTCACTACCGAAACGGTCTGTGAGACCATTCTAACCATTCTCCACGGCGGAGTAAACGGGTTATCTACTACGATCAGCTTTGAATGGTACAAGATCACAGGTATGGCAATATTTTTGGAGGTTACCTTGCCAAGCACTGCTTCCAGGCAAAGCATCCAGTTTTTGCCTTATTAAATTGGAACAGTTATAACAGAGACGAATGGCGCCTCCCTACGAGTTGACTCCCACGGAAGAGATTACATTTCGAGCTTGTCCCCACGAAACAGCTATCAATCATAATTTTAGAGTTCGGAATCACAAGAAGAAAAAAAAAATTAAGTTGCATTTTCTATTTCTCGCCGACTTGAAACTCTATTCGTGATTTAGTCTCAAATTTTTAATAATAACTTCATCCTGGAGAATCAAAACGTTTCAACCTTTCTTCCAAACAGTCAGTTTTCGCGTATCTTTTTAGTTGGGTTCCACATTAATCGAGTCGTTGGATTTTTGCAGTTTTGCCCCAAGGAGAGGTTAATGCCGTCAAAAGTTTGAAATTCAGAAAATAAATAAATGACCATGTAAGGCATATCATTTTTAGACATTAGCGCTTGACCCCACCAGCCAAAATTTTTCATAATTAGCGGGAATCGATTTATTAATTTAATTTCATTAGCGCAACCAGTGTTGAGAGTTGGGGTTAAGGTTACGATTACAGTCAGAATTCGTATAAGATTTTCAAGGCGGGGTCTAACAAAGAAGACCCAGCATTTTGGGTCTTTTTTCGCTGAGAAAAGGAAAATATAATCTTTTTTCCCTTTTAGGCTTCCGTACAATAAAATTATGCTCGATAGCTTTGGTGAGGACTAACGAAAAACAAAAAAAACACAAAAAAAAAAAAAACAGCAAAAAACTCTACGTATCTTCGTAAGATATACACAAACTTATCTGATGTAGATCTTATCCTCATATATGTAGTTTAGTGTTAGAGCATACACCTTCTATCGATCTGGTTTCATATTTCGTGTCAAGTCGGTGACATGCGTTAATCTACTACGCATCTCGAAGTAATAAAAACGAAAAACGAATCTTCTTCTTTTATGTCGGGCTAGTACTTGTAAAATCCAAAATACAGACGCACTATAAATATGTCGCAGACCTGCAATTCCTTATACTGCTTTCGATTGCTGAGTGGACCTGGAATCTAGAAACTAATTGCGATGATGGTAAACTGATTTTGACAAATCCTTTCTCATAAGTGTTGGCGCAGTTCTCGTGAAATCATTTTCTCTTCGCTTTTTCTCCATCTCCTCTTTTTCTTTGTTTATTCTTCTCCCTTCTCTCCTCTCTATCTTCTTCTTCTTCTTCTTCTTCTTCTTCTTCTTCTTCTTCTTCTTCTTCTTCTTCTTCTCTGACATTGGTGTCTTCTCCCTCAACATTCGTCTCTCTGTCATGTCCATTCTTATTATCCTCCATATAAATTTCCCGTCTTCCTTTCGTTCATCCGTCACCTCTCCAGATTTTCTCCGTGAGAATGCATTCCCTATTGCCACGAGGAGCCACTCCCGCCATGATCTTCTCGGCCACGCCCTTTTACCCTCTAATACTCACCCCGTTCGTTCTTCACTCTTTCATTTGTTCCTATCTTGGCTCCTCCCCAAAGATACCTTTTCGTAACTATTATCCAATCAACGTCATCCAGTCTTCAATCTTCTTGTCCCCCCTAAACCCATGGAACATCTCTGCCTGTCGTTTCTTGTGCCCCTTTAGCTTCTTTTTTTCCAGAATGTTGAATAATCGTTGCCATCAAAGGCGGTGAAGAGTTCTATTCCTTCACTATTTTTTTCTAAATACGTGCATGCGTTTGTGTATTTGTGTATTTCAGCGCTCCCTGCGATATCATTTTGTCTACAGACTTGGAAATCAGAATCATTACCCCGACATACTTCTTCTGAATATTTTTTGAAACAAAGATTTTTTTTGTCTTTTTAGTGGACTTATTTTATCTTGTTTATTGATGTAGATTCTCCCAATACGAACCAACAAACAAACAAACAAACAAAAAAAAACAAGCAAAAAACAACAAAAAATAAAAACCTACGAACATCTCGAAATATTTAGATTCCCTAGAATCTAGAGGATTCTAGATGTTTTTAAAAAACTTTATTGTAGATGTTTTCCAGTGGAAATACCATATTGATTCTCCAATATCTAGATGTTTTGAGATGTTTGTTCTACTGAATTGTAGCTGTTTTCAAGTGAAACGCCAGTAATGTAATATATATATATATATATATATATATATATATATATATATATATATATATATATATATATATAATTTATTCTAACCATATTTATTCTTCAATGGAATTTTGTTTTACACGAGTTCAAATTTTGAAGCTACGGTTGTTGAATTATTGACTGTGATGGCAAAAATACAGGATATTGAGGCTACAAAAAAGATATGTTGTCCACTTTATTGTCTTCTTTATCGCACTTCATAATTTCCTGTTATCCAGTACTGATCAAGACTCACACACATACACACACACACACACACACACTCACACACACACATATATATATATATGTATATATATATATGTATATATATATATGTGTGTGTGTGTGTTAAGTTTTGGAAAAGTTGCATAAGTGTCTAAAGAGTTCATGATAAGTTGTTTTGAAATGCAATGGATATACATTTTATTCACTTTTTCTTGTAAATCTAATTTATCAAAATAGATAAAGAAGATAGAATACCGTTCGATTTTTCATTTTAATTATATGATTATTAACGAACATGGGCTTCTGTAATCAAACAACCAATGAAAATGAAACTCACTACCCCAGCAATAGTATGATTGCAACACCCTACTTGTATTTGGTCAGGGGGGTAGAAAGAGTAGAAATCTTTATGGCTTAAGGATTTTTATGAGCTTTTATATTTCCATTGCATTTTTAAAATCATTTCGCAAGCTTCCTTCAGTTGTATTGCCCTCATCTCGATTTGTGTGATCTTCTCTCTATTCTCTTGCACTTCTCCCCAATTCTGTGCTCTTCTCTCCACTCTGTTGGTATTCTATACATTCGATTCTTCTTTTAAACATTATTTTGTTCTTTTCTACATTCTATTGCTCACCTCTACATTCTTTTTATTTTCTCTCAATTTTCTTGTTCTTCTCTACATTCTATTACCCATCCCTCTATTTTTTTGACTCATTTCTATTCTTTTGCTTTTCTCAACATTATCTTGCCCTCCTCTCATTTATATTGTTCTCCTCTACAGTTTCTTGTTCTCTGTGTGCTATTATTCTACTTTCCATCTTGCCCCTCTGGGCATTTTTGTCCTGTTCTCTCCATTCTATTGATACCATAAATATAATCTTGCTCATTCAAAGATTCTCGTATTCTTTCTATTTTCTTGCTCTTCTCTGCATTCTGTGTTCTTCTCTCTATTCCCCCGCGTTTCGCTTCATTTCATTGTTCTCTGTATTCTCTTGTTTTTCTCCACATTCCCTTGCACTTTTCTTTATTCCATTGTTCTTCTCTGTATTATTTTGCTCTTGTCTTTGTTCTTTCTTAGTCCAGTCGAATTTCACCCAAAATTGGTCAAACCCAGAAATACACCATTAACAAATTTGTTACCGAACGAAGCGCATTTTTATATAGAATAATAACCCTTCCCTTCAAGACATGTATCTTTGGGGAATTCTTTTACAAGCACAATTCTGAAGCGTGGTATTTAAGAAAGAAGTACAATTTGAGACTGCATTCTGAATTCAGAATGATCGGCCACGAAACTAAGTGTGGAGAAAGAATTTGAGGAAATGTTCAATTTTGCAGAGGTTGATTTGTACAGTCTTTTGGTTGGCTATAAAATGGCTAAACCGACTGTAAATGCTTATAGAATGACTATCCTGATTTTTTGTGCAAGCTACGTAATTGGAATAGATAGTATTGTTCTTATTTAAGTGTGTTTTTCTTTCATAATGAATGATCAAACTTTCATAGAGATACCCAGAGTATGTAAAACTATACAGTGTTATAAACGAACAGCTCATTCTAGAAATGAATCTTGGCAACAAGGTTAATATCTAAAAATCACCCAGATTTGAAAGAAAAATTGTTGCCAGTTTTTCTAAGAACTTTGATGGCGGCTATTTTGAAATTCAATATCGAAATTTATTGAGAAATTTCGGAGATATCCATAAATATCTGACTCTACACCTGGTATCCACAAAAGTTGCAAACTAAAACGTATCATGAAAAATAAATGATTAAATTTGGTGCTGAATCCAGGGATTTGTTTTTGATTGAGTAATACTTTTGAGTTTTTATTCATACATTTCTATGTTCGCTCCTGTCTATCCACACAATATCCTAAAACCTTCTTAATAAATTTCAATTAAATATTGTGGAAGAGTGGGCAAGTGAAAAGTGATTAAATTTTGAGATGGACCTGCTCATAGGGACTTAATCAGAATGTTGAATTTCAAAATGGCTGCCCTCCATAGAAAAAATTGGGACTTTTCCAAACCTGCATGGTTTATGGATACGACTTGACCTGGTTGCTAAATTCTGTTCTATTCCATTGTTCTTCTCTCTATTCTATTGTCATTCACTATTCTATCCTTCTTCATATATTGTTGCTCTTCTCTTTATTCTGTTGCCTCTTTCGATTCCAGTGTTTACTCTATTCCATTGTTCTTCTCTTTATTCCGTCAATCTTCTCTCTATTCTGTTGCTCTTCTCTATTCTATTGTTTTTATCTCTATTCCATTGTACATTTCTCGATTCCATTGTTTTCTTTCTATTCCATTGTTCGTTTACTTATTCCATTGCTCTTCTCTCAATTCCATTGTTCTTCTTTCTATTCCATTGTTTATTTCTTTATTCCATTGCTTATCCCTCTATTCTATTGCTCTTCTTTGTTCCATTGTTTTTCTCTTTATTCCATCATTCCTCTCTCTATTCCATTGCATTTATTTACATTTTCTTGCTTTTCTTTTCATTCTATTTCACTTCTCTCTATCTCATAGCTCTTCATTCCATCCTATTGCCCTTTCAATTTCCTTGTCCCTTTCTCAGTTCATTGTCTTCACCTGGTATGATTTTCCCCTTAATATTAGCAATTCATGAAATGTCTACAAAAACGACAACCTTGGTTAAAATAACGTCGTTGTTTGCAATTTATAATATTATTATTCTGTCAATGTAAAGAAAACTTTATGACATTAAAAGAAGCAGCGTTTCAGATTACATGTCTCAAGAAGAATTTGGTATGCTTCTAAATAATCAAACAACGGAATTCATATCAATATTTAAAAATATCAACCACTCTTTTAAGTACAGATTCTACCTTTTCTTAGTATATCGACCACAGTTTTCATATTAAAAAACAACAAAAACAATGTGCGTGGGCCCGTCTCTTATAATGCCTGTTTGTTCCTGATTGTACGCTTATGTCGGACAATATCAGTTTAAGATGACAAGTGTGTGTGTGTGAGTGTGTGTGTCTGTAGGTGAGCGTATGTGCGCGTGCACATTCATCTGAACAGTACGATTTTTTCAGTTTCTCTGTTCTTGAAAAGAGAAGCTTCAAATTAAAGGTAACAATTTTGCTGATAAAAATATCTCCTAGCCATCCTTTGAAACAATGGACTCTTCCATTGAAACAAGTCCAGGACTTTCTTTTCTAAATGTGTCATCTCATAGAAATAAGAGTACATCTGTGAATTTTTCGGCGGGGATTAAGTAGAACAGCGGCGGTTAAAAGTGATATATATATATATATATATATATATATATATATATATATATATATATATATATATATATATATATATATATTGTGGAAACAACTGAATTTTCTGTTATTTTAAACCTTGACACTTATTTCTTTGATAAACTTATTTAACGCAATATATTTAATATTCCTTTTTAAAGTGTGAATTTCACTCTATTTAAGCTGAACGTTTTTATTTCATTATTCATTCTGGTTTATTCGAGGTTGTCAAAACAAAGATGGAAAAAAAAAAGCAAATTCGGACAATTTTCTTGTACGAGTTCAAAATGGGACGTAAATCAACGGAAACTGCGCTCAATATCAAGTACTTGGCCAGGGCACCGTCCTCGAACGTACAACTCAACATTGGTTCAAAAAATTTTGAAACAGAGACGAGAACCTTGACGATATGAACATCTTTCTATGATTGTCGACATCCAATTTCGGGCCATTGTTAAGGTGGACCCACACAAAACGACTCAAGAGATTGCAAAAGTATTCGCACATGGAAACCACTGCATTTTTTGTTATTTTAAACAAAGCCCCTTCAAGACATGTATCTTTGGGGAATTCTTTTACAATCACAATTCTAAAGCGTGGTATTTAAGAAAGAAGTGCAATTTGAAACTGCATTCTGAATTCAGAATGATCGGCCACGAAACTAAGTGTGGAGAAAGAATTTGAGGAAATGTTCAATTTTGCAGAGGTTGATTTGTACAGTCTTTTGGTTGACTATAAAATGGCTAAACCGACTATAAATGGTTATAAAATGACTATTCTGATTTTTTGTACAAGCTACGTAATTGGAATAGATAGTATTGTTCTTATTTAAGTGTGTTTTTCTTTCATAATGAATGATCAAACTTTCATAGAGATATGAACCTGCAGAAATTGAACGAAACTCTCCTTCATCCAACCACTCACTAAACCTTTCTCCGACTGACTTGTACTTTTTCATGCATTTCGAACGTTTCCTGCAATGTTACGTCGTCAGCAACTAGGGAGCAGCTCAAAATGCATTCGAAGAATTCATCGGTTCCAGGACCCCGGAATTCTATTCTTCTGGAATAATTAAACTTGTGTCTAGTTGGCAAAATGCGTTGGTCTTGGAGGTCCTTATTTCGATTAATAACTTTTATTCTAAACTCAGATATACTGCTTAAAGTTGATTGTGAAAAACTACAATCTTTTGCATCAACCTTATATATATATATATATATATATATATATATATATATATATATTAATGATCGAAAGCACAGAATGTTTCGTCAATGTCGAAGATGCTACAAAAATGTTGGGAATAGAATGTAAATGTATAGCAAAATAATAGTCTTTGTCTGATGGCATTTTTGAAATTGGTATTTTGTCAAGTCTTCACTACTATACCAACTGTACAAGAAGAAATGAATTTGACCAGTCGTTTCGAAACTGCAGGTCCGCCAAGTAATCCTTCCGCAACAGTTTTTATGACATTCTGAATCTTATGGCAGTGAAACATCACCCATTGCACAACCATCAAAAAACATTATTATTTTTCCCAAGGCTGTACCATATATTAGAACTGGAATACATATATTCCATTTTTAGAAGAATATTATGTTATTCTCTTTATGAGTTCTAACTTTTCTACAACCCTTGTTTCTTGTTTGTGTTCTCATTCATCTCTGCAACTTACACTCTTATTCATGTATTTTCAGGTTTTTTTCTCGAAGTAAATAAACATATGGGAATCCAGTTTTTCTTAGCTCAGATACTAATTACAGTAGACTATCGTTGTTTTAGCTCCCTGGATGTGCAGTTGAAAGGAAATTGCCGTCATAACGAATTTGCTGTTATATCAGGTGGATGAGAAACACGCATGTAAATTAAAAAAAAATACGGCAAGCAAATCATTTACTCTTTGATTTTTTTGTCAGGAAAAGGTATAATATCCAACAATAGTCTTGCGATAATATATAAAAAAAAACGTGCCGTTAGAACGTGTGTGTCATTTTATGATGCTGGTACAAACTCATTCTCTTTGGCTTCAGATCCTACAAATCGTCTCCTTAAAAGTTTCTTCCTTTTCCTGATATTTACTGTCATTCTTTTCACTCCTATTCTTTCACTTCATATCTCAACCCCTTTTTTTCTTACCCAACCTCACAGTGTAAAAACAGCATCGATTCCAAAACATTCATTCCACTGTTTGAAAGAATTGATTAACGAACAAGACCAGAATACAATTAACCCGAAGTCGAAACACAATTCCACATCCCTCCTCCTCCCATTCTTTTCGATCACCTCCTCACACTATTTCCCCCCAAGTCGTCTGCTTCTATAATACTGTCTCTTTTTATTCCATCATCTCCTTTCTTCTCGCTCAGCTCATTTCGCTTCGGCCTATACAAGAAAAATTAAACGCAAACAAGCCGAAAGCAGTCAGTAAATACATACGACAGAGAACTGACGTCGAACGTTACAAAGCATTGTAAATTACGCTGAGAAGAACCGTTATATAATCCCAGTACTTTTCCCTATTCGTCCATAAAGTAATCCTAACCTCTTCCCAGGGGATCGATGGCTGCCGTAGGCTCTGTTGGTGTTATATTACACAGAGCTATTGGCGGGAAAAAGGTGTGGATATTGGTCTCATCTTCTTCAAAATCATTTTCCTCCTTGTTGTTTTTGCTATTGTATTGCTAAACATATATTGGTGACGTTGATAATGAAGGTGACAGCAGGGTTCTGTGCTTTGCAATCAAAGTTTCGTTTTTGTTTTACTTGCGAGACTTATGTAAGTTTCAGGCCTTCTTATTTACTTTTGCCAACGAATTTCGAAGAGCTATATGCATTCACTCATGTCTATCTGTTTGTATTCACAGCATCTACAAAAGTTCTCAATTAATTTCAACAGACCATCGCAGAAGAATGGGCCACGGGCTAAGAGAGAATTGATCAAATTCCAGGGCGGATCAAGAGACTTGTTTTCGATTGAGAGATATTTTTCACTTGTTTTCAGACATCTATATATTCACCCAATATCTCCAAAAATTCCCACTGAATTTGTATGATATTTCGAGAAAAAGACAGATCATCGACTAAGAAAAAAAAACTAATTAAATTTTGGAGAGTATCCGAGTATTTGGTTTCGTTTGAGAGATCTTCTTCATATATCAAGATGAGGTTAACCATACTCCACAATATGGAAAACCAAAACACTGCTAAATCCCCTTCATTGAAGATATATATATATATATATATATATATATATATATATATATATATATATATATATATATATATATATATATATATGAATGAATGGATTCCCACCAGCCTTTTGTGATTGTATGGCGTTGGCAGAGATATGTGCTCTCAGAGTGTTGCCAAATTTTGAAAACTGCGCTCAAAAATGAACATTATTTAAATAACAATTGCTTTTCACCCAGGTGTAAATGAGAAACAGATAAGATATATTGCTGTTCAGATAGATATGTGTATGGATTTACGTAAATAAACATTGTTATACCTCACACATTATAGGATTTTTTAAAATTAAGCATAGTTTGACACAAGGTGAAGTTCAATTCCACTAATCGTCATAATGCCCTGTGAGACGAACCTTCTCCATTGGAAAGTGTATCCAAACCATATATCTATAGGCATATATAATATGTTCACAGAAGTATAAAGGATGAAGCTGGACCCAACAACCATTTATTTAATGACACACGCGTTATAACGCGTTATAACATCTGTTTTATATTCTTGCGAGATTATTGTCCATCGGTTCATTTATGTTATGTGCAGACCTGTAACCTGTATTCTGAACATAAAACTTTGAAGTGGCATTAAAAAGTCATTTTCTGTACATTTTTAATAAACTTCGATTGAAATCCATCCTATTCGTTATAACGTCACCCTTGAATCCTTGCAGTGCCGTAATAACGGGAGTCTGTCGAATGCTGAGTAAAATCAAAGATTGACCTTCCCCGCCAAAAGTGTGTGGTACTCAAATTTAAAAAAAAACTCTAATTTGTTACACGTGAATTTATATTCATGGGTGTATCTCAAAATAAAATTTATCATATTTTATCTGAAATTTACTTCGAGACAAACCAATCAATTTAGGTTAACAAATAAGAGTAATTTTTTCAAGTTGGTCCAAAGATAAACTTTTTATAGGGTTAACAAAGTATCAAAACAATCAATTTTCTCATCAAATGCGTTTTATCCGTGGATGCAATCAAATGAAAAGGCAAAAATGTTAGGCTTGATCTTGAAACTCTTCTCTCGTTTCATGCTTGCATTCGCACGTAGCGTATTTTCGGCCTGAGAGATATACCTTTTTCTCTGAAAGTAAGCAAATTTTATACTGGATTCTATGCTCTCTGTCTCTGTCTCTATCTCTCTCTCTCTCTATATATATATATGTATATATATTGAGCCAACATCCTCGTCTTTTCGCCATCCTATTTCTACCTGCAATAACCCTTTTAGCACGCAATACAATATTTTCTCACGTGTAAACGATATATATATATATATATATATATATATAAATATATATATATGATGGACATATCGTATCGACTTGAAAGTTTCGAAACACAGCTCTCTGCCCAAGAAATTCTCAGGCCCCCAACCTTGGCAACCCGGGCCAAATGGGCCCCTGTGCAATGCACCAGCTGTACCATCCCTTAGAAGCACTGAATCGCTTCCAAATATAAGCAAGAAATATCATAACAAAAAAGTCAAAAAAATTGTTGGCCATGGAAGAAGTGATCAAATTTTGGGTCGGGGCCAGGAATTTTCTACCCCTGCATCGTCGCTATATATCCATGCGACACAACATCTTCGAAAGTTATCGATGAACTTCAGAGACATCTTGTGGAAGGGTTATCCACGGTCTAAGAAATGTTTTTATCAAATTTTGGGGCGAAAATACAGGAATTTCAACACTTACCTCCTCTAAATCCCTGCTAGATTCGAATCCTTTTTCATTCTGTTTTTAGTCTGTGCATCTGCTATTCGCTCTCCTAAGAAATCTGTACGCTTTCGCGGAGAAATACGTTCTATAAAATGCAAAAAAATATTCATAAATCTTGAAATTTCATTCAAACTTTGTCATTCTTTGCTCTAATTGGTTTTTAAAAATGCCTCCTTGGAACATTGGATATCTTACAAGTACAAATCTTTCCAGCTGGAAGAAGTAATCTCGTGAATGGGGATTTTGGAGAACTCATCAATTTAACTGGAAACTGTGACAACCAAATAATGATTGTTACATAACTGAAGATTCAAAAAGTATGTAAATGCAAAGCAGCTAAGCATAAACACTGGGTCTCATCTAATTAAATAATTTTTGGCTGTACCATTCGTTAAGGTAGACAACTAGAGTAGTCTTGTTCACTTCTTCCTAGAGCAAATTCGTAAATATCCAGGTTCATTCCAGTAGTATTTGATGCTTTGCATCTTGGGTTTGCACGAAAGTGAAAAGGTATCTTTAAAATTTGAAAAAGTGAAAATGGCGGTCCTAATTGTAAAGATTGTTTGGAAACAGAATTTGGTATTAGACACTATTATCTAATTATCATCATAATAGCGTCCAATCAACATTTTGTTTTTCTTTCATTCATTCTCCTATTGCCATTTATTTGTTCGCTGTTTCTAACATCGAATGAGCAAGTGTGGGAGACTCTACCACTCACAATCGGGACCTACTTCCCTACACCGTGCTGAAAATGCTTTCACTCTTTATGGCTTTTTACAGACGGTAAAATATTTTCGTGCGTCTGTAGCGCACAATACACCAAGATATAAAACAACGTACACTATTGGTTCATTCTCATTGAACATTAACAAGAAAATACAGAGGAACATGATGTTTCTGATACTTTTTTTCTTACGTAAAATGCAATCGTAATAAGCGTGTCTGCGCTAGGGTCAAACTCTCTAGCTTTATCAAAATCTAAAAGATGAACAAAACAATTTATTTCTCCATGCAATATTATTCTAAAACTATGCGTCCCATTTCAATTTCTTCTTTAGCAGTTCCTGTAAAATAGATTTGCAAAAAAGGAGAACAAGTTGGCCTGGATTGGGCTTTGGGGTAAGTCTGTCATCAGTTTTAGCATGCATCATTGTATCACTGTTATTCACTGGCTCTTGGTTTGGTCACTGTCATCCCTCATTGTTGATAGGTAATAAAATAAAGTCAAAATTCAATAGTAAGAGTTTTTCTAAAGAAAAAAAGAAAAAAAAACTACGAATTCTAATGGTTGATCCGCTACTGACATCGAAATCTAGGAAGAAATAAAAAAAAGTGTGGCCCCCGGTTGGATTCGATCCCAATATTTACTGGTGTCAACCGGAACGTTTTTGATCAGTAAGTCACGAGCTCGAAATTATTAGTGATCACAAATAATATATGCTGATTGGGCTTATAGCAAAAAATTATTGATGAATCTACAGGTTAAAAGAAAAATTATTATGTTTTTTTTATTATTTAATAGTTCTGTTATATTAACTGTTTTGATGACGTCCTTAGTTGTACGGTTTTTCCCCAAAAAGAAAAACTAATAAAAATATATATTTGTTATCAACAGCAACTCATTCATTAGGCTACGCAAGGACTCTGAACCGTTCCAGCTCCAAAAATGAGTAAGACAAGGTGATACCAGCTCACCCAAACTCTTTACAGCCTGCCTTGAGATGATCTTCCGGAACATGGACTGGGAAAATAGAGGAATCAAAATAGACTGCAAGTACTTGAGCAACCTTAGATTTGCGCAGAGAACCTACACGACCTCCAACTAATGCTAGATGATCTAAACATAGAAAGCAAAAAAAGTCGGCCTACACATGAACTTCAGTAAAACGAAAATCATGTGCAATAATCATGTTGAGAATAAGAACATAACTGTCAAGATAGAAGATGCAAAACTCAGCAAGGTAGACCACTACATCTACCTAAGACAACGAATCTCCATGAGACCCTCAAAAGAAGAGGAAATCAAGCGAAGAATCACTTTAGGATGGCAAGCCTTCGGCAGAGCAAGCTCAACTTTAAAGAACTACACCATTCCAATAATCCTAAAAAGAAGAGTATATAACCAATGCATTCTCCCGATAGTCACTTATGGAGCTGAAACATGGAACCTAACCAACAGACAGACCTGCAAACTGAGAAGTATGCAACGTGCACATGAGAGAATCATGCTCAACCTTACATGGAGAGACCACAAGACAGCACAGTATATAAGGAAGAAAACGGGTGTCCTTGACACCAAATAAACTATCAAAAAACTCAAATGGCAATGGGTAGGCCATGTTGCAAGGATGAAAGACAACCGATGGACATCACGTCTCACAACATGGATCCCCAGAGATCACATAAGAAACTGAGGCAGACAGAACACAAAATGGAGAGATGAACCGGACAGATTCAGGAAATACTGGCTCCATGACGCCCATGATAAAGAACCGTGGCGAATCCTGGGGAAGGTCTATGTCCAACGACAGAAGTTAAAAGACTGATGATGATGATGATGATGATGAAAATATTTTTCGTAACAGAAATGTCAATGAATACTGAGAATTCGCAACTGCAAATGGACACGACATGACGTCATGACATCATGACATCATTCTTTTGCCCCCTTCCTCTCTGTCTCAATCAAAAATCTTAAATTCCAATGTCTGAAATTAAAAAATCTGATGAATTGACGATATCAAAGTCAACTTTAGGAATTTGAAAAAAACTTATTAAAATACTTCCGTCATTTTTTGACAGTATGAGTTATCTAAGTGTTATCTCAGATAATGGACAGAGTGATTTTTTCAACTTTTTCTGACCGTAACAATGGACCCTTCAAATTAAAGGAAAAACTTTTGCAGATGAAAAAAATATCTTCCAACAATGGAATCTTCCTCTAAAACGAATTCTGTTATTTCTTCTCTAAATATGATATAATAGAAATTCAAATACATCAGTGATTTTTCCCGGGGGATTAACTAGTAACTATGTAATTTGCACGTCAATATCTTGAGCAGTTATTTAAATTTTATCCTTTTTTTATAATAAGATTTAATTATAAAACAAGTCGATACTGAAGATTTTACTGGGTGAATAGATGAGACGTAGTCTAATTACAAAGTTAGCCGGGCATCAGGGATTTTAAGAATATCCAGTTGCCTGGCAACGATGCCTCTTAACCGGATATCAACTTTCAGTCTGCCATTTGTACGGGTTCTTTACATCAATTTATATAGATGAAGGGGAAAAGTGAGGGGGGGGGGAAGAAAATATGGAAGGTCAAAGAGGAAGCAAAAAAAAAAAAATTTAACAAAACAACAGTGAAAGGAACGAAAGAATAAAAGAGGGAGACGGAAGGAAACAAGAAAAAAATTCTGGTAGACGCGTGTCAACGCAAGTAAGGAAGATTAAAACAAAAGAAAGATTTAACCCCCAAATGAATTCGACGACAGAGAGAAGAACAAAGGAATTCGATACAGAAAGAAACAATGGATGAAAGAAGAAGAAGAAGAAGAAGAAGAAGAAGAAGAAGAAGAAGAAGAAGAAGAAGAAGAAGAAGAAGAAGGGGTAGAAGGAGAAGAAGATGATGAAAAGTAGGAAGGAAAGGAGGGAGGAAGAGAATGGGAAATTATAATGAATATACTTATGATTATAAGTATCACAAATATACTTGATTATAACTACATCATTTTGGGTAAGTAACATTCTTTGCACACTTTAATTCTCTTTGTGTGCTGATTGCAAGACGTGTGTGCACGCGCAGACAGCTCAGAGTTGTGATTCTGAATGTATGACGCACGCCCTGCAACGAAACAATTTAAATAGGTGGTGGTAGGGATATTTGCAATTCGGGTGTGCAAAAAGCGCCCTTTGGCTTAAAACTGAGTTGTGTCAAAGCTCAAAGGATTAATTCATAATTATACAATATTATCTATTATTAATTTCACTGCAGATTCCATAGATTCTTTCATTTAAAACTGAATTTCATCACCACCAGCCTTTTAGCGGCTGTCGTTGGAGAGACCTTTTTTTCATGGATATCGCAGAGCCACTACTTTTTGAATTAGTCTAGTTAGTGACGTCATTTTATTTTCTGCCGGACACAGTTTTGCATATGATCTCTTGGGATTTGTGTTGTGGTCTTTGATGTCCAGAGGTAGTCTGACATCGTGGTAACATGATCAACCCCATTGCTATTTGAGTTTTCTGAAGGTTTTTTTTAATGATATCCCTTGTTCGTTTTCTAATATGTCCTGTCACGTGTTCTATTCATGTGACATCGAGCTTCATCCTCTCCTGTGCATATGACATGGTTCTCAGTTTGAAGGTCCATCTGTTGAATAGATTCCATGTTTCAGCTCCATATGTGACAATCGGGAGAATATCACATTGTTATAAATTTTCAACGACAAATTTGTTTAGGTTTTAATTTGTAGGTGAGGGGTATCAGATTTTTCGAGCGCTTGAGGTGGGACAGAGAGCTAAAAAAAAGGTCATGAATCACTGGCTTAGAGGGAACCATGGTAACAGACTTCATTACTCGACTCCAAAATATTTTACAAGTATTTGGTCGTCGCTTCGAGGGACCAAATTAGGTAGCCACCGGTTAGCAAGACTGTAAATTCCAGTTAATAACAACTGACCACGACCTGCCAAGTTTACCATCGCTGATTGCTGGCCAACCGAAATGACAGACTCACAACTCGTGGTCAGTAAGAGAGAGTGACCGCAACTCAATTGCTCTCA
Source organism: Thysanoteuthis rhombus (assembly GCA_963457665.1). Taxonomy (NCBI): domain Eukaryota; kingdom Metazoa; phylum Mollusca; class Cephalopoda; order Oegopsida; family Thysanoteuthidae; genus Thysanoteuthis; species Thysanoteuthis major. The sequence goes on from OY735206.1 coordinate 31,252,792, forward strand.
ATATCATATCAGGTTCGGATGCGTGCGTTTTTAAGTACCAAGAGGGAGACCCGGTCGGTGTAGGTGTTGGAATTGTATTGCAGGGTCTTGATTGGACAGAAGACGACACACACCAACAGTTCGTTTATTTGCTCTCCATTCATGTATATTGTCTTTATATCTTTTCTTTCTTCCTTTTTTTTATACCCTTTCTTTCTTTACCGATATTGTTCATTTGATCTTTCACACTAATCATTTTCTTTCTTTCTTTCTTTTTTTTCATTCTTTCCTCCAAGCCTTTTTTTCATCCCTTCCTTCCAAATGCTTTTTTCTTTTTTAATAGTCTTTTTTTTTCTTTCCAAACATCATTCATTTAAACCTTCTTTGTATCAATCTTCTTTTCTCTCTGTGTCTTTTCTTATTCAATCTTATCTCCCCTCTCCTTCCTTCCATCCCCGCCCCTTCCTTTCCAATGCTTTTTTTCTCTCTTTTTTTCCCCAGTATTTCCTTCCAGATCATCTTTCTCTCTGTTATTCATTCATTCTTTCTTTTTTTCTTTTTCCAATCCTTCCTTTCTTTTGTCTTCCTCCTTTCTTTCCTTCTCATTCCTGTCTTTATTCCTTCATTCCCAATACTGTCTTTCATTTTTCCAGCGCATCAGATTTTGTTTCTTTTTTAGCCTTTCCTTCCTTCCTTCCTCTTTCCCTGATTTCTGACTCTCTTCCCCTCCTTCCCTACGCTTTCATTCATTTCTTTCCAGTGCTTCCTTTATAGACTTTCTTCCCCTCATTCCTTGTTTCCTACGGATATCCCTTCTTCGTCTTTTCACGCTGCCTCTTTATTATCTATTATTATTTTTATTTCTTTCCTTCAATTCATTCATTCCTTTCTCTTTCTTTTCTTTCGTTTCTGCTTTTTAACTCTTAGTTTCTCCTCCACCCTAACACTAAGCGAATAAAAAACCCTTTATTTTTCAGGGGTCTTTTATGTGACATTCTTTTCATTCTCTTTTTCCCCTTTTCTTCCCACTTGTCCGCTTCTCGAATAAAGTTTCTTTTTGAAATGGTAAGTTCATATCAGTTGCTCACTAACACTCCCCCTTTCGCTCTTTATCTATCTATCTATCTATCAATCTATCTATCTATGCATAATAAACCTACCAACTAGCAGTCTGTGTAGTTGTGTACTCATTAAAATCTGGGATCCACACGTAGTAAAAATATATTTTCTCTTTCTGTCTTTCTTTGTTTCTCTTCTCAACGTTCCTTTGTTTCTTTTTTGCCTTCTCTTCTTGTTCTTCAATCCTTTCTTTCATGCCTCCTCTTCTTGTTCTTCCTTTCTTTCATTCTTTCTTTCTTTCTTTCTTTTTTTCTTTCTTTCTTTCTTTCTTTCACTCATCTAAATTGATGTGAAGAGGCCATACAAGTGGCAAGGTGGATGCAGATGTTCGTGTAAGAGGCCGTGTTGCCTGGCAACGGGCCAAGCGAACAGTCCATTCGGATGCCAGGGACACAGATGACCGGATCGAATGTCTAGCTATTAGCAGGGAGGGGCGGGGGGGAGGAGGAAAGGGGGGTAGACGGACATCGCCATCGCACGTGAAAGACAGACATCGATAATGATGATGATGATGATGATGATGATGATGATGATGATGGTTGTCACCAAGCGAAGTAATGAGAGAGGAAGAGGGAGAGGAGGAGAAGGACGAAAAAGAAAGGGAAGGTGATGAAAATGTGAGAAGAGGGGGAGGAGAAGAAGAAGATGAACACGAGGAGGAGGATGGTGAGGAGAGGACGATGAACGAAAATGAATAAAAATAAGAGGAGGAGGAGGAGGAGATGGAAAAGAAGAGAAAGAGGAGAGACGAGGAACAAGAGGACTAGGAAAAGAAAGAGAAGTGTAAGAAGAGAAGGCGAGAAGAAAGAAAATGGAGAAGGAAGAGGAGAAGAAGGGCAACAAAATGAGGAGTAATTAGGAGAGGAAGGGGAGAATGGATGCAACAAGGAAAACGGGATCGGATCGATGATGCTCCTCATCAAAGTTTTCCAAATAGAATGAGAATAAATCCCAAACCTAATTGATTAACAATCGTGACGAACAAAACTTGTAAAAATCATCAACTTTTTACATATTCTTTCACATCTTTTCTTAATGCGTTCATTGACTGAACTAACAATTGGATCGGTATCGCTCATTTATACATTCAATTAGATGGAAGATTTTTTTTAAAGAGTGGTCATCCTTGGTTACCTTAAAGTTGTAAAAAGCAGTGATTTAAAACATTTTTCATCTCACACCACAGTGAGCTGGACCTGAAATGGCCGCATCACATCATCAGTATTTAAGGATGGATTTGATCATTTGGAAATGATGGATTATGATGGGTTCATGAAGTAAAACAAACCAGCATTTTATTAATTTTAATGCCAAAAGTATACTGTCGGCATTGATCATATTTGGTATCCATATTGGGACCACTGTCCCCAAAACCCTTGGATCGATCCTCCTCAAAACTTCTGCGGCCCACCAACAGATGCTTCACGGCACACTAAAGGTACAAGCAATTATTCTTCCACGATTCCTTTCTCATTTTTTTTCTCGTTTCACGTCTCTACCCCGACAAATTTCTTCTCGTCTACTTTTTCGCATCTCCAGAAAGACCTTTTGTCTCCTGATTTAATGGAAATAGAAGCCCAGGAGTAGAAAGGGAGGGATGATTTGATGTTTTGAAGGAGGGGAAAATAGAAAATGGATTGGTGAGTTGATGAAAGGCAGTTAGCTGGATAGTGCCCTTACGCTTCCCATTTCACCAGGCTTTCCATTTGATAATTCTTGTCTCGGCTTGTGATATGTGGAATAGACTCAGACCTGACACGATGAAAATCAATATTTCAAATCCTACCTTTTTTTTTAGGGCTAGAACACTGATTACAGGTACTGGGGGCAACCTCAATACACACACACACACACACACACACACACACACACACACATATATATATAGTTCGGTGTAACCCGCTGAAAAAAATACATAAATTACGTTATAGATATTGGGAAATGGTCAACTGAAATGACATGAATAAAATTGCTTTTTGTATATTTAGTGTAAAACTTTCTAGACTATATATACATATATATATATATATATATATATATATACATATATATATATATGGCGATATCGGAAAGTTTTTTTAAGACAAACCATTCTTTATTCCGACGTTCCGCTCATACCAAGCTTTGTCAAAAAAGTAAGGTGCTTTATATGTATAGAGTGTGACTTGTGGTAGGAAAGTTAGTATTGAGCTTTTTGGTGGGAATATTTACCAGAATACATATCAATACATTAATTATATATATATATATATATATATATATATATATATATATATATATATAGATAGATAGATAGATAGATAGATAGATAGATAGTAATAGATTCATAGATAGAAGCAGATGATAAGAAAAGTAATTATCCTATGTGTTCACTCTCACACTTAATTCGACAACAATCGTGACATGTCAATGAGGAGTTCTTTTGTCCATATATCTAGCAGTGTGTCATAGTTATGGAAAAGTGTATTTAGCCTTTCACAACGGCATTAGTAGAATATGAACATTAACGGCTTCGACTAAAATTTGATCGCAGTCCACCGATTTTGTTTTCAAGATATAAATGGACAGACCAATATAGATGAATAGTCAGGAATGGAAAATCTTTTGAATTAAGAGATGGATAGATACATAAATAGACATGAACGAACGAGATAAATAGATACATAGATAGATACATAGATAGATAGTCAGACAGAAATGAAGAGAGATAGATGGATAGTTAGGATTGGAGATTCTGTGAGATTGATAGATGAACTGATACATTGATAGAAATGAACGGACTAGATATATATGCATAGTGATAGATAAGGATGAAGAGTTTGTAAGATTGATGGATATAAAATAGATGGATACAGATAGAAATGAACGGATGAGATAGACAGACAGAAATGAACAGAGATAGATAGATAGTTAGGAATTAAGAGTCTGTAATATTGATAGATGGAAGGATACATAGAAATGAACGGACTAGATAGATAGAGATAGATAGATAGATAAGAAGATACTCAGAAAGAAATGAACAGAGATAGATAGATAGATTGATAGATAGATAATTAGGGACGAGGTCTGTAAGATTGATAGATGGATGGATACATAGATAGAAATGAACAGGCTGAGATAGATGAATGAAGAAAAGACTCAGTGGGAGGGAAAAGAATAAGATTCTCGTAATGTCAAGCGACGATGAGTATCAGGGTGTATTTCCCTTCCGGCAGCAGCCCGTTGCCATAACAACTGGTCCGAAATGAAACGCTCTGAACGCGTGTCGTGCAGTTGTTGTTCGGGAAATGGCTGCCGACGGGCGTGCACCTGTCAACAGAAACGACCATTTGCCAAAGGACCTGCCCGTTCGTCCAGCCACGTCTTACCAAACAGCGGAGCAAACAGCCGAGAAACTTGACACTCCCTTTGGAGAACGGATAGAGTTGACACGGAAAGATGTGACTTAGTTGCAACTAAGGGAATAACGATAAAACGTAGATGAAAAATGAGAGAGACAGAGAGAAGGAGAGAGGGGGAGAAGAAGAGAGACAGAGGTAGAAAAATAAGGGAGATAAAAAAACAAAAACAATGTATAGTCTAGCAAGCTTTACAGCTTTCGACATTGAACATTAGAAAACATCTTCAATTTTTTTTGTGTCCCTCCAGTCACACACACACACACACACACACACACAGAGGCACACACACATATATGTATAAATCTCTCTCTCTCTCTCTCTCTCTCTCTCTCTCTCTCTATCTATCTATCTATCTATATATATATATATATATATATATATATATATGATATGCTGTGTGTAAGACTATATTTCATTTGTAACTTTTAAGGAATATAACTGTTAAATGCTAAATATAGGGTATTTTCAAATTTGTTTCGTATCACTCCAGTTACACACACAGACACACATACGCGTGCATACACACATACACAAATGCACACAGACACACAGACACACACACACACACACACACAGACACAGACACACACACACACACACACACACACATATATGTATATAATACACCGCGTGTAGGTCTACATTTTTCATTTGTAACATTTAAGGAACGTATGTATTAAATGGTAAATATTGAGTATTCTCCCTCACTTTTTTATTTATTTGCAAATGCATAAAATTTCTGGGTTCATTTTGTTTGGACGCAGACAAGATAATGCAGAGCAACGCAATGTTTGTGATATTTTTGAAGCCCAATGCAATTACAAAATTATTTAAATACCGACACAAACATAGACGTACATTGCAAATTGAAACCTCCACAAAAAAAAATCTATTTACTGGAGGGGGGGGGATTTAATCCATCCTTCCACAGTTTTTCTAAACATACTGGGAAATAATTACCTAAATTTTCAAGCCTCTAGCTCTATTGGTTGAGCTTGTGCGCATTATACATACATACATACATACATACATACAAAGCCAACCAGCAAACCAACAAGCCAGCAAGCCGGACTAACGTGAAAACCGAAAAACCTCCTTTGACAGTTTTGTTGACAAATTTGATTATTTCAGTAGCCATTTTCCAAGATAGCTACCAGAACAATAGAACAATACAGGGAAATGTGAAAAAAATATCCGATTAATCTGATACATATCCCCTAATTCGTCCCTGATAATAAAAAAAACCCAAAACGTTCCTGTTTTTTTACCTAACATAAAGGTCATTTTAATGTCATTAACCCTTTCACTACTAACTCCCGTAAGTCACGACAATCAATCATCTCCCTTTATTTTTTTTTTATTCGTGATAAAATAAGGATTCTTTTTCAATTTAGTAAATGGAGGATTCAGCTACAAAATACACAAAGAAATATTGTTCTATCTCAATAAGAAAAAAAAAGGCAATAGAAATTTAATGAAATATTTTACCAAATGTCGTGATCTTAGACTTTAAAAGTCTTTATAATATAGCAGTGTTGAAAACACAATCAAAAGTACACTTACCAAAATAATGCAATAATACTTTTTAACCAATCTCATCTGGTTGAAAAATATCATAGTAGATATTAGTTACTCATTATTTCCCAAGATCACTGTTAGGGTATTGGGAGCACCTTAGACGATACAAGTTTTACTAAACCTATCAAATGAATTCCTGGTCCGATGAATTTAAAGTTCCCATTTGCAAGTACAGGGATCAATGCACTGTATTCCAGCTTAGAAGCAAGATCACCGAGTACAAACCTATTTAGACACTTTGTAAGAATGGAACTCATTCTATCCTCTGTTATCCATACAGGCATCCAGTCTTCTTTGTCATTCCTTTACTCCCAGTCACTAAGTTGAGTTTTTATATGAAGGACACAGTTTGAAAATTATCAAAACATATTTGCAAGGTAACAATTATCTCTAATTTTAAAATGAAACCCCAAGGGTAACTCGTCTGTGTTGGTAGTATGTGTTTAAATGATCGGTTCTTCTTCGTGAACAGTGGTCGTCGTGAACTATGTGTTGCTCAAGAGTTTTGAAGTGGAGAACCTCAGCAGAAACAGGATAGAAAAGGATTTCTTCCATTGATAGAAAAGCTTGTGTTACTTCCCTGAAACGCTCCCAAGTTGACCATGTTTTCTTCTTTCTTTTTCCTCTGAATACTGATGTTATGTCAGTCCCAGCGAAACTGTGGAAAACGGGAAGTGCTATCGATTTGTTTCTGCCAAGTCTTGTGCAGATTGTTATTTTATCATACATCTTCCTCTCTTATCCAAAATCAACCACTACCCCCTATCTCAGGAAATGTCATTGAAGTTATAGAAGTGCATATCAGGACCTGGTCCTTTGTGTAACACAGGCTCGTGTTGAGTCGTGTAGATTTCTGAATCTGGTAGGAGTTGTGTCTTGCTAACTGTATGGCTGATGATCATTCAACTGATCAAAGTTCATTCAACTCTTCCTTGTTTCAAGGATGGGGTTTCCGTAGGATTTGTGCGGATCCTAATACGTTGGTTTCTACATCCTATTCGTCTTTTGTCACGGCTTCCACTGATTATGCTTGACTGGAAGTAGCAATCTTTGACAATGTCCACACTTTTGACAATGTTCAGATGTTGTTTGATGTGTTGCACGAACTCATTTGCTTATTCTTGAATGGTGTTTCCCGATCAATGAATAGTGTGTTTTAGCAATCAGCCATCTTCTACTTAGCGATCAAATATTTTGTCAACTGGACTTATTAGGGTCAAAGGGTTTTATTACTTCTAACTTAGTTCCCGTGTAAAGTTGTCCTAAATCAGAAATGGATCGCAGTTGTGGTTGATTTTCATGAGTGAAAAAAATCAGCTAAGTCTTCTTGTCTCTGCCGATTTGCCTTGAACGTCCTTGAGCAAAGCATTACATTAAACTCCAGTGATGTTATTTGCTTCCCAGCCTTTCTTGGGTGTTTATGCTTTGAACTATAGTTGAGAATTTCGACCGATCATTACGTATAAAGTTTTTTCTCTCTCTTTTGACAAGAATTTCTCCTTTGAAAGACCCATATTGCTTCTGTCCAATTTTTTTTTACATTCTGGAAAGTTGTGGTGATAGACTCATCAGTACAAGCACGTGTATCGAGCAGTTGTAATTCTGGACATTTGTCCTCAAATTTGTTTCCAAATTCAACTTTAATTGTAGTTCGAAAATTCAAACTTTGCCCCCCCCCCCAATCTCTCTGTAATGCAGCCCTTTGCTCATGATGTTTGTACTCATTTCTTGCATTTAAAGTGCAAGTCCATTCTCTAAACTCATGAAGGACGTGTTTGTTCTGGCCTAGCAAGCATCAAACTACAGAAAGCTCGCAGATTTAGCGTCAAACCTACAGATCTACCAACTCTTTTCACTTGGTACTTCTTCTGTTCATGCAACTGATCTATCGGCATAAATGGGAGAAAGACTGACTTATTCACAACCCTGATCCTCTCAAATTCAGACAATTTTCTCGGCTACGAACATCATATCTACCTGGTGAATGCTTACTTACCTACTGTAAATATTGCAGGAAAGGCTGAAGGAAGGTCCCATCAGATTTAGGGAGCTTCTAGATAGAAATTGAAATTATTCTCACGGTGCGCTCTGTTGAAAAATAGAATTTGTAATTCTGTCTCCGGTATAATGCCATAGAAGAGAAATGTTGGATATGACTTCATGCTGATTCTCCATTCATGGAATGTTTCATAAGTCTCAGCATGAATACAGGCTTGTTGTTGCAGGTTTCGTAGAGCTAGAGCTGCCGCCTAGTTCTTATAATGTATGCACACTGTAATAATGCTTGTGTTGAGTGACTTGTTGTTATGCCATCTTCAGTGATTGCCACAGTTCATCCAGATCCTTCCAACAGGTCTCCCAAGGCGTTTAACTTTCCTTTTCAAAACATTACTCTAAATATGATCTCCAGCCAATGCCTCTTGGTAGCCCCACTGAATTTGTTTTGCAACTGCAAATATTGGACAATCACATGCCATCACAGGTATTCGCTCTCGAATGAGGAAATGGATTATAATGCTAAGGCACGGACATAGCAGTAGTAACCAACTCGGCTTAAAGGGCTTAGCAAAATAACCAGCAGGAATTAAATGTTTTTTTGTTTATGAATTTGTTTTTCTCATTTCTCATTTTAGCTGCTAGCCTGTACTTTCATGGGAATATGTATCCTCTCTGTGAATTCTACATTTCGAAATGTAATGTATAGTACATAAATTCTTATTCTTAATCGATACTAATTAGTAAAATATGGAACCAACATACTCGAATGATGTTTAGAAGTCACATAATTTATAGAGGCTGGAAAATTCAAGATCGAATTAGTAGGTAGATACTTTTATTTCAGTTTTAAATTCAAGTTTGTATGTAATTTTGTTCCTCTTTTCAAATATAACTCTAATGGAGGCTATCTTGAAAATGGCCATCTTGGCCATAATATAATTGAATTTAGTTTGAAAAATTGAAAATTTGGATGTTATATACTTGAGTTATCATCTCAGGATATTTAGTAATTTTGTCTCGCATGTAACACTTCAACTCCTTTTTTTTGCACAATGGGAAGAGGCTATCTAGGACTGAAGAAGGAAATGAGATGAGATGAAAGTATATATAACCAAAAAAGTGCAGAAAGGGAAAGAGGGCGACAGACGGGAGGGTAGAGAAAGAGACAAAATTGGAGGATAAGAAACAAGAAAAAACAAATAAGTAGGTAAAGAGAAAGAGAAAGGAAGGAAAATTAGAAATATACACAGAAATGAGAAGAAAAAGAGAAAAAGAAAATGAGGAAAAGAGAAAGAAGAAAGCAAAAAAAATAGGTTTAGACAGGAGGATAGAACATGAGAAAGAGGTAAAAATGAAGAAAAAGAAGGGAAGAGGAAAGAGAAAGAAGAGAAGAGATTAACAAAGAGAGGGAAAGAGAAAGAAGCAAGTAATAAAATGGTAAGAGGGAGAGGTTTGACGGGGAAAAGGGCGAGAGAGTTGAAATAAAAGATTTAAAAAAAATTGGTAAATTGAAAATGAGAATGCAAAAAAACTGAATCAGAACAACAAGAAAAGAAAGAGTGTGTGTGTGACTAGAGAGGAGAAGAGATGTAGAAACAATTAAAAAAAAGATGAGAGGGGTAGTGAATGAAAGGAAGAGCAAGTACAGGACGTAGATCACGTGATTATTCGTATGAACGAGCGATAACCAATCCTGCAAATATCAGAAATGTTAATAATGCAGCGGCTTACGAAACATTTTTCTTCATTTCAGTGTAAAAAAAAAAAAAAAGAAAAAAAAGTGCCCTCATGCTGGCCACGGCTTCTGTCCTCTCCGGTCGGGAACTACAAGTTTTCCCGTATCAGCACTGGTTTGCAATATGTGAAATAGACTTGGAGGTGACAAGCACCTGAAGTGGCGTCACTTTTTTCAGCTTGCGCTATTTCACTCACTGCTGGGGGAGAGATGGGTTCACGCTTTTCCCAAGGGGATGAATGAAAAGTGAAACCGAACTGTCGGGAGACAAAAAATTCAATGGTTATTCTCATAATGAACAAACCTTCCTTAAATAATAATATATCACACATTTCGAATTTGAAGTATTCTTTTTCTTCTGCTGGTTTGCGAAGAAAAGCTTGCTCTGCTTTTAGATCAGCTCTTCTTAAACTTTTGACAAGATCCCGCCAATCTTCCTGATGAGGAGACCGATCTGTACACTCTATAATGCAAGCTGATCATCCCCCTCCTCTACTCCCCCAGGGCCCTCTGACTGGCCTAGCTGCGAACGGTAACAAATGAATGAATGATTATTCACTATTTTCTTTTTTTTACCTTTTCTTCATCGCTTTTTTCTTTCCTTCTTTTTCTTCCGTCTTGTGATATCTCTTCTCTCATCTCTCTGATTCATTTTATTTAGTTCAGTGATTCTCAACCTTTTCCAAGACTTGCACCCCTTTCAAGATTTCAAAATCTCTCCTGTACGCCTTATTATTAAGTTGAATTGTCGAAATTGGCAAAATTGATATCAAAGTGTTGAAACTTAAAGTCAGTATCAAGATGATACCAAAGTTTTGTGTTATTGTATGAAATAATGTCCACCTCTGGCAGTAAAGTAAAATATTTTTCCTTTGATGTGATCATTTAGTAGCAAGAAGACAATCTTTCAATCGACTTTTTTTCTTTTGCTCTTGATGCAGTGGTTCTCAATCTTTTCCAAAGCTCGGTACCCCTACGAGATTTGATATTTGTAGTGCATCCCTTGATCCACGGGCTAAAAGGATAAATGATAAAAAAGTCTAATTTGACAAAGTTTACATTAGAAAAAATGTCAAATAACAAAACGTTGAAATTTATCAGATGTCAAAACTGAAAGTATGTATCAAGATATTTATAAAACACGTAGGAGAAAGAACAAAATTTGTATACATCAGCAATAGGACAAAATTGCTTTACGCACCACTTGGTTGTGCTTGCACCCCAGCTCACGGACCACTGTTTCAGATAGATCTTTATTTTCAGGCGTGTCAAGTAAAGACGACCCCTCACTCATTTACCTGTTTATCAGTTCTGTAAACGTTTAAATGATTGCCTGTCCTCTCTTGAGGTGAAAACTGTCAAATGAAAATCTAGTTAGGCTACTGACGACAAAAATATTTCGAATTGCAAAAACCCTTAAAAAATCAAAATGGCGTTTGCAAAGAAAATTTTCAAAGGGAGGTAATTCGGACAAACCAAAATAAGCAGAGTCAAAATTATCAAAGAGGCTTGGCGGAGGCGATATAAAACGGGTAATGAAATAAGCGTCGAGAAATTTAATTTGGGGGAAAAGTTTAAGAACACTCGTCGAAATTAAATTTTATTTAATTTACAGAAGTTTGCAGAAAAAAAGTTGAGATTGTTCAAAGGTACTTGAATTAGGAAAAAGAACCGTGTTTATTTTCAACATTTGTTATAGTTGTATCTTGTACAATTTATTATTGTTTTTTTAAAAAAGAAATTATACGACCATGTTGTAGAGTGAGCCAGAAGTGATGTCAACAAAGTGGAGAAGTAAGAGGAGGGTCGGTGGGAGTTGATAACGAAAAAGAAGGAAAAGAGAAGAAAAGTGGGTGGTGGTCGGAACAGACCTGTACAAATATCATTACTCCAAACTTTTTCTTTCTTTCTTTCTCTTTCCTGTTTCTCGTCAAATGTCTTCACACACACACACACACACACACACACACACACACACACACACACAGACACAGAGGCTCTTGTACATGCTTCACATGAAGATACATACGTACACAAACACACACAAACTCTGGCATGCGCTTTACACAAAGACATGTGTACACACATGTCACAAACATTCTCAGGGACAAATACGCTCATACAAACGCATATGCACTCTCTCTCTCTCTCACACACACATACATAAATACACTCTCTCTCACACACACAATATTATTTTGCTTTTTCCAATAATCATTTTTATCAAATTTCTAGCCTTAACAATTTGAACCTTGGACGATAATAACGGAGGATTATACGACAATTGTCCAATCCAATCGCAGATCTGGCTCAACAGAGTAGGAATAATGAAACACCGGGAATAGTGCAAACGACCTGGCTTCAAGCATGCGAACAAATGGTATCCTAACAATACCTTCATCTCAATGTTTGTTGCTTTCTATCATAATTTAATTAAGTTTTTTACTAGCTGTGAGTTATTCCGACTTGAGTTTAGTTGTGATAAAAAGCAACAAAAATTGAGCTGAAGGTGAATAGTAGAAAAAAAAATTAATATTAAAGATTTATGATTATTCACTCAATAGAATGAATAACTAAAGAAGAATAAGAACCCCTGGGGCATTCAGATCGTCTACTTCATCCAAGCGAGAAGACCGAATTTGATTTTTATAAACAAGGAAAAGAGAGCTTCCCAGATCGTAGATGCAGTTATGCCAGCAGACCACAGGATGAAAAAGAAAGAAAGCGAAACATTGTAAAATATACGAGGACCTTGCCCGGAAGCTCAGAAAATTGTGAGTCATAAAGGTTGGGGGCAGTGTAAATAATAGTTTGCGCACTTGGGACTGTGCAAAGAAAAAAAAAAAAGAAAAAAAGAATAGAGGCAAGATTAGATGAATGAAAAATTCGAAGAAGAGTTGGGACTGTCCAAACCATCTCTAGAACAAGTTTGAAATCACAACAAGCAAATCTAAAAAAAATACAAACCAAATGAGCTACGACGTACAAATTGAAAACTGCTGCAAGTAATTTAAAGTAAGTTAAAAAAATACAGCGAGCAAAGTAACGAATACGACGAGCAAATTTTTAAAAATAGCAAGGAAATTGAAAACAGATCGTTGAGCAGTCTTCACTTTGTATCCAGTAGTTTTTGTTTTGCTTACTGTATTTTAAATTTTGCCGTAATTTTCAACTTTCTTGTAAAAAAAGTATAGACAACGGTGTTTCTAAAGCCTGCAAGGATATTGAAAAAGTTATTTTGTGTGAGATATAAAATATTACTAATGATGACCTCACACGAAATTGAAATTACGCACAGTACTATGAAAGGTAGTGGCTCAACTCAAAGGGTAACAAATAAAATATCGTCATCATTATCATCCTTGTCGCGTCCGTTGTTTGACAAAGACTTTCCCCAAGATTCGCCAGACCTCTCTATCTTGGGCGTCACGGAGTCAGTACTTTCTGAACTTATCTGGTTCGTCATGCTATCTAATATTTTGTCGGCCCCGGTTTTGCATTTGACGTCTGGGGATCCAAAGTGTCGTGATGTCCAGTGATGATGTCTGATATTCACGTAACACGACCAGCCCATTGCCATTCAATATTTCTCATAGATTTTATGATATCTCAAACCCTTGTTTTTCCTTTAATATATTGTGCTGTCATGTGATCTCTCCATGTTATGTTGAGCATGATTCTCTCTTGTGCACGTTGCATGGTTCTCAGTTTGAGGGACAGTGTTTTGGTTATGTTCCATGTTTCAGTTCCGTAAGTAACTATTGGGAGGATGCATTGGTTGTATACGCTTCTTTTTACCAGTAGCGGAATTTTCTTGTTCTTAATGGTTGAGCTTGCTTTGCTGAAGGTTAGCTAACCTATAATGATTCTTTGCATGGTTTACGTCTTCTTTTGAGGATTTCACGGAGATTCGTTGTCGTAGATAAATGTAGTGGTCTACTTTCTCCAGTTCCATGGCTTCGATTTTGATTTTTGTGTCTTTGTCTCCAACATATTCGAAATATCTGTCATTTGTTTTAATGAGGTTCATGTAGAAAACAACTTTCTTGCTTTCTTTGTTCAGTTCGCCAAACATCATCTGGAGGTCATAAAGATTCTCAGCAAAAAGGATCTAAAATTAATCAGGCTTCAGTAATACCTGCTCCTTATTGATTTGGGTATCAAAGTAGGGGACAATAATGATCCAAGTAGTGAAAATGATAAAGGTCTAACTGTAAGGTGATTTTTTACAACTTCTAAAACATGACTAAATTTATTTTTTTTGGTTGATTTCATATATCATCATCATCATCATCATCATCATCATCATCATCATCATCATCATCTGTTATAAGTACCCTGCTGGAAAAAGGCTTTCCCAGTCTCTTCCCATAACGAGCGTGACTGTGCTAATCTCATCCATGTTTTACCGGCAAACTTTACTCTCTCATCTTTTCCTACAGTATTTACTGTCCCACATGCACTAATCGTTTTTTGCTTCATTTGTTGTTCCTCCTTCTTGCTATATTCCCTGCCCATCTCCATTTTTGTTGCTTAATTTCTTAGAAATAACTATTAGCGATAGAAAAATGTTATATATATATATATATATATATATATATATATATATATATATATATATATATATATATATATATATATATATAATAAAGTTTTATTAACTCAAAACCAGTCTGCTTTTTCAAATTTATTTCACATACAAAACATCGAAGTAAGGTATTTGTTATATGAAATAGAGCTCGATTTTCTTAGATGAAGCGGAGTCAATTATTTTCAATTTTTGACAAGTACTTCTTAATCTATGTTGTTTTTTATTATTGCAAATTCCAGTCAATCTGCGAACGTTAAGAAAGCAGCATTGAAATAAATAGTAATAATACATTTGGTATTCAACATTGATTTACTATTATTTACCGTAAATATAAAAAATAGATTTTGAAACTATTTTTTTTATAATCGATTCAATTATTTGATAATATTCACATTAATTCATTGATATGTTGTTGTTTTTATATGTAATAAATTCATTTCTGCAAATTTTAAGTCAATAACCTTCATAAGACTAATATAAGGAACAAAACTAAAAACAAGCAAAAGGGTGTTAACATCTTTAAAGTAAAAAATTAACCAGTGATTTTTGATTAAAAGAATATTATTGTAAGTTGTCTACCTTCGTTCTGGGGGGGGATTTTGACTTTCCAGCATTTCAACTATTCAGGATTTCGTGGCATTCGGGTTAGCGTGTTTGGGATTATGACAAATACCCATCTAAATAATTGACGGCATTTAAGACCTCTATCCCTCGTTGCCCCCAAAATGTCTTCAAGGGTAAACGTAACCTTTATTACCCACTCCCACATTAGCCAGAAATCGAGAAAGAGTTAAAAAATACTTAAAAGTATAAATTTCCCCGACAGACAACTGTAATATTTGTAATTCTTCATTCCTGGTGGTCTTTTTCAACCGATTTGATATCGTATTCTGAACTACCACGGTGACGATCTTTGTTTATCATGACATTTAACTCCGAGATACCGATTTCTTTCATTCAAACCGTGTGATTTCTAAGAGCTTTATATATTTTCAATATTTACTTGACAAGGAACCTTTAGATTTTCATTCTAATCAGCTCTGCAGTTCCAAAGTTCAATATCTTTCGCATGTTAACCTTCGCTTATTTTCATATAAAATGTTAACTAACTATCAGATCGACCTTAAACTCACGATTATTCAATTCATGAGGTTTTGTCAATATTATAGCCAAATTTCAGCAAAATCAATCAAGTTTCAAAAAATGATCGCAATTGTGAACAAAAGCAACGTTTTTGTTTATAAACAAACAATCAGATTGGCCATAACTCACACCCGGCAGGATCTCTCCAAAAACCTACATACAACATTCTATTGAAATATATTTAGGAATTATGAAGTTATTCAATTGAGAAAAGAAAAATGATGACGGCAACGACGACAGGCTCATGGTAGTCCCCTGCTTTTTTCTTCAGCCTGAAACAAAGACTGCGTTATGAGTGAGAAGAATTTAGAGAGCGCATCTTATATGCCCCGAAAACATTGCAACTTGAATATCGTAGTCTTACAGTTCTATGGATATACTGGTTGTATGTAGAAGAATAGGTACCATCAGTCATCTACGAAGGCTTAACCTATGAAAGTAGCATTTTAAATACTGAACTTTATATTGGCCCGAACACTGTGTTTTTGTGCATTTCAGTCTCTATGCACTGTAAAGGAACAGATATTTACGCACATACCCCTATGTATGTGTATTTGTGTGCGCGTGTGTGTAGGCGTATGAGCGTATGTTTCTGCATGTATATATGTCTGCATATGTGTAAATGAATGTTTGTGCGTGTATGTACTTCTGTGCGTTTGAGTCTATGTGTAAATGAATGGGTATGTATGTGTGTGTGTGTGTGTGTGTGTGTGTGTGTTTGTATGAGTATGTGGTTGCTCTTCTTTGATAAAGAAAGACAACCGAGAGAAGACTGTCGAAAGAAGACGAACAGAATATAACTTCAGCAGAACAGAAGTCATGTACAACTGACACGTCGGAAATAAACGTAAAAAAAAATCGAATCAAAATCAAAAACGCAAAGCTGGGCAAAGTAGACCACTACATCTACCTAAAACAATTTGTCTCCATGACCCCCACCCCTTCCTCGGAGAAGAATCACTCTAAGATGGCTAGCCTTCGGGTAGAGCCAGCTCAACCTTCAAGAACAAGAAAATCCTATCAGTCTTAAAAGGAGAGTTTACAACCAATGCATCCTCCTGATAGTCACCTATGGAGCTGAAACATAGAGCTTAACCAAGAGACTGACTTGCAAACTGAGAACCATGCAACGTGAATGGGAGAGAATCATGGTAAACATCAGGGAGATCACAAAACAGCATAGTATATCATGGGAAAAGCAGGAGTCCGAGACATCATAGAAACCATCAGGAAACACAAATAGCGATGGGCTGGTCATGTTGCAAAAATGGCAGACAACTGATGGACATTACGATTCACAACATGGATCACCAGAGATCAAATGAGAAACCGAGGCCGGCAAAATACGATATAATGAGACGAACTGGACAGGTTAAGAAAATATTGGCTTCGTGACGCTCACGATAGAGAGGTGTGGCGAATCCTGGGGAAAGTCTGTATTCAACGATGGACGATAGAGGACTGATGATGATGATGATGATGATGATGATTCATTTTTAAAGGGAAGCAAGAATTGAAAAAGTTTGAACAAGTTCCACTATGTTTACAGTATGAGGCTCTTCAGAACAGGTTTGTTGTTATCAATCTGAAAGGGATCTCATGATAAAGCTGATTTTTTTTTTTATCCAATTGATGGAATTTGAAATTCACCTGAACGAGAATCTTGGGGATATCATGAACAAGCTTTTCTAAAAAGGAAACTTTGTCTATCTTAGTCCGTTAAGAAGTTTGCATAGGGTTTACTTTCTTTTGAGGGCTACCTCACAATCAGTCCAACTAACAAGGCACTTGAAATGGAGCTTCGGAACTCTCAACCAGTTTAAGTTCCATGATCTTGTCAATTGAGCGAAATTCGCAAGTGATTTACACCTGCGCATCCATGAGAAAAAATTCGTCCGAGAGACAAAATTTAGTTTCGGTAAATCTATACAAGTCTTGGGAGAAAATAACCCTTCCAAATAAAAGAGCTAACAACGGTAACAATGCTACCGCATAATGGCGAAAAACGTAGAATAAAAACCGAAGCAAAACAAAGGAAGAAAACAGCGCGGCCATTTTACCTAATTGTGATATAATGTGCGAATTCGCGCATGCGCATTGTGGATTGACATCGCAAATTCACATCTCGTCTTTTCACACAAAGTACAAAGTTAGTTGCTAAACCGAGGAGCGATCACTGAATCGATACAATGATTTAATTGGCTGAACTATACATCTCTCTTCTAACTTCTCCGCGTGAAATCACCTCATGAACACAACTTTCCGCTGGTTACTTTTTCTATGAAGCCCATTTTTAGAGTCTTTCTTTCTATATTTAGAATTTTTTTTTTTACATTTCTTTCTCAGTATTTCTGCATTTTCTCTTTCCAATATTTCCTTCCTGTCCGATTGTTTGTTTCATTTTTTTCCCTCCCACTCGCAACATTCATTCGGTCATCAGGATTTTTACTTATTCTTTTTCTTTTGAATATCCATAGAGCATTCCTTCTTGCATTTCCTGCTCATGTTTCCAATCACTTCCTTATTTTATGTAATTGATAGCCTTATATTTAATCTCCTTTCCTCAATCGTCTTATTCCTTTAAGAAGGCGCACGCGACTTCACCTCCACCCTCTTGGGTTAGTAGTGCAGCTCACGTAATCAGTAAGCCAGTTCCATTTATATCAAAGGAGCAAAGTCAGTTGATTTGCATAAATTCAATTTATAGCACCTATAATAGATTTTAAAAGGAATATTTTAAAATTATCTCTAAACATTAAAATATTTTAGCATACTTACAGCCAGTTAAGACTGTTGTAGAGTCTCTGTCCTTGTTTTCGAAGGAGTTTTTCTAAGTGTTTTTTTTATAGTTTGATGTATAGAAAAGTTGAATCTTGTTTCAAAAGCCTCCAGTACCAAATTTCAGCTAAATCAAAGTCTATAAAGCAACCTCACCAGAAGAAACCGTGAATGTTGCAGACGCCCTTGCCAAATGGGTTCTGTGAGTTGCTCACCGTTCCGTTCCAGTAGTTAATGCCTATCATTTTGTTTACACGGTTATATTTATCTTCCTTAGAAAAAAATCTTCATACCTTCGCTTCTATTTGAGAGTTTCTACGATTCCATTGTGCTTTTCCTCTCGTTTATTTCTCGATTTGTACTGTTTTACTTTCTCTTTCTCTATATCACCTACTCTTTTTTTTCTCTTTTTTTTTTGTTTGGTAAAACCTAATATCTCTGGCCTTCCAACCGCCATTTTTTTTTAACATGAAATCTTACTTGTTTTTTTTTTTCTCCGGTGAAAACATCCAAACCTAACCCCACAAAAATAATTACATGCACATGGTAAAAACTTACAGAAAAGTAAGTAGCACATAATGAAAAAAACAACAAACAATTTCCAAGTAGAAATTTTGACGTTAAGGCAAACATTGCCAAATTCAAATAACAATTTTTCTATATTAACTGACGAATAAAGAAGCTGCATAATTTAACGTTGTATATTTCTTTTTGGTGTATGAATATGTTCCAGTAAATTTGTGAAACTAGTGATTTCGTGAAATCGCTTGGGATTCTGAGAAATTCCTGAAATTTTCAGTACTTTTATGAAATCTTTAGTTTCGCCATCAGAGAAGTAATGGTTAACAAGCTTGTGATGCTGACCATTGCAACTATACTGAGTTCGATCTTACTTGCTAATGTGGCCTTGAGTCAAACTAAACTGAACTTAGTAAATATCAAGGATATTCTGCTACAGTATTCATAGCTGCCGGCAAGACATCAAAATTGGCATCTAGCCGTTTGGAATCCAGAATTTTCTTCCCAGGGCGACAAAGTCCCTCTACCTCACCCATAGCTGGAGAGAGAAGAGATAGATTCATGTCTTCCCTATAGACATTAGTGAAACATGAACTTAATTACCAGAGTACGAACGTGACTCACCGATTCTAATGTCCGCACCGATAGCCGTTACGCTACTCGCACCTCCCACGTACATTTGTGTAGGATGGCCTTTAAGGGGTCAATATATCAATATAAACGATTACTCAACCCACAATTCAGAGGAACAAGAAATGTCGTAAGAAAATAAGCAGGAGAGAAAAAAATATCAAAAGGAATTCAAGAATAAATATAGAAATAAGATGGTCAATTCCTTCTGAATACGAACCAATATCATAACTATGTATGATGATAATAATTTTCAGGAAAAAAAGCCATTCTCTCCCTTTTCCCTTCAATTCTATTTCCAGGTTAGCGATAATTGTCCTCGTCATTATTGATTCATTCAAATTGTTCCTTTTATTCAAAACTTGGCGTCTCCATTTTTCTCTTTGTTCTTTTTTTCTGATGCAATAGCAGTCGATCAGTTTCTCTCCACATTACGTCATAGCTATTTTGGCGGGAAATTGACAATCTCGAGGAAAAGGTCGATTTTTTTTTCTTTTCAGATATGATTAAAAAAAAAACCCAACTGGTCCAAGTATCAATCCTATCTTCCTCCACTCAACCGAGTGAGAATTGAAGGAAAAAAAAAAGAAGGAATGTATTTAATGTGCATGTTTTGACTTTTTGCTCCCTGAGTTGATTAATCATCGACTTCGATCTGATATCGATCGGTGAATCTTCAGAATTTTTGTCCTCAAAATTTCCAATTGTAACGAGCAGAAAGTAATATGGCATCTTTATTTTTCCAACGAGTCTTCACGGGTTTCCATGCTTTCTGTTTTGCACATGCGTGTCTATCTAAAATGTCAATATGAGCAAATAACATTGGATACTCTGGTCCTGATCAGTGAAGTTAAGCAAAGTCAAGCCTGGTCATTGCCCAGATGGGAATACCAGGTTTGTTTTGTAAAAGTGTCATCCTTTCTCTGCCGCCGATTAACATACCATCTTGCATGACTATGCATCCCGGTGTTCCTCATGCACACGCTGGTTCATACAGGACACATGACAGCGTAATCTCTTAGAAACCGTCATACTCGTATTGAGTGGCAGTGATGATCATCCTCATCATTCAAAATATGTGTGATTGCCTGAAGGAAGTGCAAGTGGCTTAGCAGCTAACGATCCAAACTATGGAATCGGTGAGCTGTGTTCAAACTCTGATCAAGGCCGTGTACATACACTTCGAACTTATACCCTTGGGACAGACATGAGTAAATCTCTCCACCCATAGCTAAAGGTAAAATTGCGGGAGACACTGGATTTTTTAGTCTTGAGAATGTAACCATTCTAGAAGGACAATTTTGATTCCAAACCAGTGAGTGGAGCACCTCCCTCAAGCGCTTGGATGCCAACTTTGATATCCATGCAGCAGCTCCCGCAGCTAGGCTTACGCCAAAGGTGTCTTTTCTGCTCTTCCAAGATCAACAAGAGAATTCTGTCGACTGGGCATCCTGCGACCTACATACGCTTCACCCAGGCTTACGCCCTGGATAGAGCACCATTGTCTTTTCCTTGTCTAAAGATAAAGCGGGCCTTCTTTATTGAATTCAGGAGTCTCTAAATGTTTGTGACGGAGAGAAATTCAACTGTGGCTTATCATGTTCGTACGGTGTAAAGGGTTGATATAGAAACTCTCTATCTCTATCTACCTGGGTCAGTTTCTTCGTTACCCCTTCCCCCAAATACTCTCAGAATACGCGAGACTTTTCACTTTCATTAATTGGATCGGAGACTGCAACTTCGTTGACGAAAACAATGAGTCGAAATGAACATCTGCGACTTGAAGACCTTGCAGTCATAGCAAATGGTTTGTGACCGAGAACCATTCCCAGCGCACCGATTATTATAGATACAGTTAATTAGTTATCGTATTTTCTCATTAGTAGTATTTGGCGGATCTCAATGGAGATAAAGTGACAAAAGGTCATCTCACTATCCCCAATTCTTCACAATATCCCGTCGGATTTTAATAACGCTACATTCCTTGGATTCTCAATTCCTAATTTTGCAAGGCTCAACTGAACTGTTCAAAGTGCGTTATAATAATAATAATAATAATAATAATAATAATAATAATAATAATAATAATAATCATCACCACCACCACCGCCACCACCACCATCATCATCATCATCATCCCGAAATACATGATTCCATACGCCACAATCTCGAGTGTTGAAATCCCAAAAGATCAAATTCCGTAATGGTTAAAATCCCGAAAGGTCAAATTGATTCCGAAAGATAAAATTTCCAGAACACAAAATCCCAAAAGATCAAAATCAAAAAGAAAATCAGGGTAGCCACCTCTGGCAAAGGGGAACAACCTTAAAGAGTTTTTTTTTCTCTCTTCAAATTCTAAATTGTTCTTCGCCTGATGCTGTATAGAGTGTTTTTTAAAAACCTTTTGTGTCATTCTTTCTTAACGTAATGGAGACAACACTTTTAATCTTTCTTACTGCATTCTCTACAACATGATGGAAGAGATCTGTGAAATTGTTCTCTCTCGTGAAAACGCTATGATGCGTCAATAGTAAGAGGCTACATGATAGCACAAAATAGAATCATCATCATCATCATCATCATCATCATCATCATCATCATCATCATCATCATCCAGATATCGTCCGTCGATGGACGTAGACCTTCCCCAAGATTCGCCAGACTTCTCCATCATCGGCATCGCGGAGCCAGTACTTTCTGGATATATCTAGCTCGTTACGCCATCTTACTTTCTGCGGGACGCAGTTTCGAATATGATCTCTTGGGATCCACGTTGTGATTTGTGATGTTTAGTGGTAGTTTGACATTCTTGCAACATGTCCAGCCCATTGCCATTTGAGTTTTCTGACAGTTTCTATCTTTCCTTTGAGGTAATGTGCATTCTTGTGATCTCTCCATGTGAGGTCGATGATTCTCCCATGTGCACGTTGCATGGTTCTCAGATTGAGAGTCGATCTTTTGATTAGGTTCCATGTTTCAGCTACATTGGTCATTATAAGTCAATTACTATCGATCCTTCGAAAACAGAATTGCTCTATTTCAACAGCCGAATAATAACCAGAATTTCATATAGACAGCATATACTTCATAATTTGTAGACCAAAATAACTCCCTAAAGACTTCAAATTATATTCAATTTTCGTGAAAGTCGGCTATGTCTTATTGACTACCTCCAATTATTTCCTCATAATCTATCCTGGTTATACACTTTTACAAATGGTGGCTTTAATTAATAAAAAAAAATCTTGTGGGATTTATCCCTTGATTACCAAATTTATTTATGAAAGAGTTAATTTGTAAAAAACAACCAGTGTCAGAGAGCCCTTTATTTGATTCTACGATATCTCAATAAAGATCAAACCCAAGCGAAACGTACTTACACAATGAACTAAATCACTGGAAAATTTAAATCAATTGAATTTTTTTCCCTATATTTAGTCTAAATTAATTCCCTAAATCTGAAAACAATTAAAACTGCATTATAAATAAAAGTTCTGTTTTTTTAGCGACATTTTTTTTGTTAAAATATATTATAGATTTACTGTATATGTAATGATTTTGTTTGAATGAACATAGATTAAAAAAAAAAAAGATTTGAAAGATAATTTTGAAATCGATTAAATTCTTTCAAAATCTTAAAAATTATTCACGTAAAAAGTTTTTAAAGATTTCGAAGAATTTAATCGATGTAAAAAAATATGATAACGGTGTTTTAGTAATCTGGAATATATTTGAATTAACCACAAATAGTAGAACGATGTATTTTAGAAAAGATTTTATTATTTTTTTAGAATTATATATATTGTACAATTATTATACTTGGAAGCCCCCCCCCCCCACATCATCCACGACTATGGTAGGTAAGAAGGCTTAAAAAAAACAAACTTTTTTTTCCAGTGGTAGTTTTTTAGGCGGCAAAAGAAAATGAAAAAAAAACAAAAGAAATATTAATAAATGAAAAAGAAAAACACCCAACAGAATCTATCATGCGACCAATGTATTTTGGCAGCTTGCCATGTAGGAGGGGATCAACTAAAATCGAATAAAGGTGTTAATCGACGAATGAATTACTTATCTCACCTTTTGTTGGGCAGTGATCATTAATTTTCAAAAAACACAAGAATTCTATCGGATACAAACTAAGGGACCGCGCTTACATTGCAAATTGAACCCCCAACAAAATACCTATCCAAGTGGGGAATATTCAAAAATTGAAATTTTCGGCCCTGTAGCTCCATTGATGCGGTCGGATTGCAAGATATATTCCTAACTAGCCAAACTTAAAAACTGAAGAAACCAACGTTGACAGTCTTGGTTGACGGTTTTTGTAATAATTGTGTTTCCATAATATAAAGATAGATGAATTAACCATTAACAATAGTACAATGTATTTTTAAAAAAGGCTTTATTATTTGTTTTTAATTACAAATATAATGCCATCAGCATACGTGAAAACCCCCTCAACATCGTCCATTGTTGAAGTGGTTTCCCGGCTATGGCAGGTAAGAAGGGTTATAAAATTATTTTTTTCTAGCCGTATGTTTTTTAAACCAAAAAAACAAAAACAAAGACGAAAACAAAACGAAACCCAAAAGATCAAGAATACATGTAAATAAATGAAAAAGTATAAGAACTGAATGAATAAACAAAGATTACAAGTTTCAGGTATTGATTTATTGATCTCTGTATTTCAGTTTCAATAAGTGGAGATTCGGTGAAATTGCATTCGTAGAGCTTTGATGACTTTTGTTGCGACATTCTGGAAGGTTCGTTTTTTTTAACGACCGTTTTATGCCTGGGAGTGAGATCCCAGGGTTGAGACACTAATAACACAACCAGGAATGGAAATGACAGTGAAAAAAGATATATATATATATATATATATATATATATATATATATATATATATATATATATATATATATAAAGAATAATAAAGAAACAAAAACGAAGATTTTTCTCTTGACATTTTTTGCATTTTTACTTAATCTTCGTTCCTTTCTTTTCTTGTTTGAAAGGCAAAAGAAAATGCGTAAAATAGATAGATTCATGTCAAGAAGAGTCGGCAGGGATTTCAGTTGCTGTGGGAAAAGATGCAAAAGTTAAGAGTCATGAAAATCGCCAAAGGCTTTTTTTAACCTCTGCCAACGAAAAGATGTCTGCCCGACTGTCCGCCTGTCTGTTTTCTCGCACAATATCTTCAAAAGTTCACAATGAATTTCAATGGCATTTTGTGAATGGGTGCGCAATAGGCCACGGAGGAGTTGGTTATACTTCGTGCGGATGAATTAATTTTTTTTACTCCGGCAGCGTAGCAATATATCCACATTACACTGTATCTCCAAAAGTTCTCGATGAATTTAAAATTTAAATTTCTAGAAATAGGAAATTAAGCAAGCGGATTTTAGCGATAAATGTTAGCCGCTATGAACTATTCGTCAAGCATTTACGGTGAGCCTTGGTAAACCTGGTTCGAAACCTGGTCACAGCATGTTGCTATTTATTTATTTTTTTCCATAATGTAATTTATCTCCGCCAACGAAATTGGAAGAGGTGTGTGTATTCATTGGTATCTGTCCGTTTTCTGCCTGTCTGTTTGTCTCCACAATATCTCTAAAAGTTCACCATGAATTTCAATTCAATTTTATGGAAAGATAGGCCATAGATTATTGGTTCTATTTGATGATGGGTTAAGGAATTATTTACGTTTATTCCCTCAGTATAGTAACTATTCTTGAACTTATTTTCATTCAGTTTTACTGACAATGATGTTGGGAGAGGTATATGCTCTCTGAGTGGTTTTGTATCTTCAAATGGTCTTGAAAAAAAAATGGAAATGTCTGTACTAATGATTCAGCACACAACTTCATTGAGCGATTCAGGATCCTGTGAAAATCAATCTTTTAATCAATTAATCAAGCTTGAAAAGCCTGTCTGAATGTTCAAAGGTTGTCTTCTTGCCTTGTGTCGTACAAAGCTGAGCTTTGTAAATCTAATTGATATTGTTGAATTAAAACTGGCAAAGTTACATTTAAACTGATATTTTTTGGAATTTCAATCTCTTTAGGAGGATCGATCAATGATTTACAAAGCAAATGTTCTTAAAATTGGCTGAAGTGAATTGATGAGTTCATGTTTCGTTATAATGGCACTGGTTCTACCGACACCATTTAAGGACACACGCGTTGTAACGGAAGGTTTGTTTTTATATCGTCGCAAGAATATGGTGTATAGGCTCATTGATTTCATTTGTAGAACTTACCCGTGTATGGGGCGTTAGTCCGTGAAAGGGTCATAAAAATTCATTTTTGTCTGGTTTTCATTATTGATACTCTTCGTGAAATGGTTGGCACGCACTGAGGTTCGATTCCTGGTATGACAGACGAGTGTGGAAAACTCTTCATTGAGACAAATTTCCCTGCTGACCCAGCAGCTAACTGAGTACACCCTAAACTGTGTGATTGGGATGGGAGTCAAGCCCATCTCTGTTCGCACTGATAGTAGCAAGTTGAAAGAGGGACCATCAAGTCGCCTCAGTTTGCCAGCTCAGTATAGTCTTTGATTTTGTTTGACTTGTCCAATAAGCCCGTTATAATGGTAAATTGGTCATAACGACATTTTAAGGGTGCCGTATTAACGGGATTTTATTGCACATAAGTACATTGTGTGGAAGTCAAATTTGAGTTGACTAAGAACCTCGACACTAAGATGTAACCTTTACCCTGAACTTCAAAATGAGCGAATAGGAATAAAATAGATGTACGTATAACGTTTATTCATTGCGAGTTTCACTACTTGGCAGATCGTATAAACCGAATTTATGCATGATTCTTTCGCAAGTGCTTTCTACTTGTATATTTATTCACCTCCTGCTTCATGTCTAAACTTTATTGTGTCTATATTTTCATTATTAACCCGTCGATGGCCATTGTTTGCATCAGCATATCAAATACAATACAGATCCAACCTCGTCTCCCACTTGGGGCTGCATCTGATTCCAGTCCCGTCGAGAGTCACTTAAGATTCTAGCATTATGCAATGCCACCCACGTGGTGACACAACGTATCCTGGTTACATAATGCAATAACATCAACAGGTTGTACAGTGGCCATTGATCTTCTGTCGTAGTGGTAGCAGTGAAACACAATTGACTTTGGTTATACTCAAGAACCATTGCTTCACTCTGGATCTCAGACGTAGAATGGAGAGAAAAAGAGAGGTCGTGCAGAGGATAAGGTTTCCTTACTTCAAATCATCTGACCACTTCTAATTACAAGACCAAAGCAGAGAAGAAGGACCTATGTGTAAATGCTATCAAGAATACCTACGGATGGTTATGTATATATATATATATATATATATATATATATATATATATATATATATATATATGTGTGTGTGTGTTTCTTGGCCGAATCCAGTATCTGATAATGTGTACTTAGTTGGTCACAGGTTGTGTCTTCTGCTAATCATGCAGGTTTATGGGAGACTTGTTCTTCGAATTCTCCTGTCATGACATTCTTTTTTCAAACCATATGGTTGAAGATATTACACTAGGTATTTCCTCATGATCAAATTTTTCGATCTTTCGCATTGAATTTCGTATCAATGCAAATGCTTTCAAAGGATAATGAGCGGCATTATATTGTATGGTACTTTACATTTTGAGTAGAATCCCTTTGTAAATGCGATGTATCACCAAGATTTAGGGTTTGGTTAAATGGCACCCTAGCAAAGAAGCGTTCTTCGGTTGTGGGTTCTAAACGAACTCTAATAGCCCCCTGAAATTACGAATGAGACAGCAGATTTTTATTCGAATTTGATTACATTATCAAACCTTAGTATAGCTTCATAGAAGCACGAATAAAGTTTGAACTCATTATCAATGATATCAGCTCGTTAGCCATCGTAATAAATAGTGTTGACAATTATATTCAATAATCATCAATTCTAAGATCAATTTTTCCTTTAATTAATTCTTGGATCATTTTTTTCTCCATTCAATTTTAGGATCAACATCTCCTTTGATCAAAGTTTTGGCTGGTCGACAAGCAATACACGGCTTGCAAATCAAAGTGAATACAGAAACGTAGTGGTTGCTATCTATCTATCTATCTATTCATCTATCCATCTAATTCTTTATCTACATAACTCTGCATGATATACCTATCAACTTGCAGTCAGTGTAGTTGTGAACACATTAAAATCTGCGATCTGCACGTCGTGGAAATATATTCTTTTATTCTTTTTTTTTCTCTTCTTGTTCTTCTTTCCTTTCTCTCTATCTACCCATTTATGTGTTTTAGTTCGTTCATTATCTATCTATCTATCTATCTATCTATCTATCTATCTATCTATCTATCTATCTATCAGTGATTCACTTATCTTTATGATATCTAAATTAAATGTGATCCGTGAGTTTATCATACTGATGATTTTCTAACAAAGAAAATATGATGAATACATGCATTGCAAATACATGATCACTTATCGGGGTTCCAAAGCCCCATTTGGGCCTTCACACACGAGCTTACTAAAAAAAAAATCCTGATCGTAGGGAAGGTTATCAGCTAGTGTTTGAATTCGCTCTATTGCTTCGGTCTGGTTATCAAGCATTCACTGGTGCAACCAAATCGAAGTGAAGATGTTTGCCAAGGGCTGTAGAAGTAACAGCAGATGGACAACGAAAGAGTCTCGTTAATCTGGAATGCATTTAGGACAGGAAGCTCTTATCCTGGAGAGGTCATTAATCAACGTGAAATTTGTTGGTCCTTTTATGAAAAGAAAAAAAAAGAAGCAAAAAACATTTCTTAAAAACATTTTAGATTTTAAGACAGAGTAGAAGGTGAGAGTTGGTGTGCAAGAATCAAAGCTCATTTATTTTCATAAACAGTCAACACTTCATTTTTGTGCGGAGGAGAGAGAGAGAGAGAGAGAGAGAGAGAGAGAGAGAGAGAGAGAGAGAGAGAGAGGGGGGGAGAACGCATTTCTTCGTCACACCATTATGCATGGGATCATTAGCCACTTGATTTTTGGCCACTTTCCTTCTTTCTTCAATTAATTCCTTTTAGTTTCTTTCTTTTGCAGGAATATTCCATTGCATTTTGGCACTCTGAAAGCAATGGAAATATCAATAACGAAAGAATTAAAAAAAAAAAAAAGAAGAAAAGTCTGGGTAGCCACTGAATCGGAACCGTCACGTGATCAACGTCTTTTGGTCGCATGCAGAGTTAGGGATGATCAATTAAAAATGGACCGATCAATGAATTAGTTACTACTACTACTACTACTCCTGCATTTTGTTGGGCAGTGATCACTGAAAAACGAGCGTGAATGCTACCAGACACAAACTGAGAGATCGATTTAGCATGGATTTTCATAGGAAATTGAACCCCCCTCTAAAAACGTATTTATAGTGGGAATTTCGGAAGAAGAAAAAAAAACCCAGAAAAAACAAAACCAAAAACCAAAAACATTGGAAGAAAGGGTAATCGATGAGTGAGTTACTTCTCCCACCTTATGTTGGGCAGTGATCACTGAAAGTCTTAATTTTTTAAAAGGTGGGCAAAAAATAGGGACCAATTTTGCAGAAAACCTACATTGCAAACTGAATTCCAATTAGAAACCTATTTAGTGAGGAAATTTAAAAAAAGATAACACGCTTAAATCCGTTTTTTTTGTTGTTGAAATATTCAGCCCTCTAACTCCATTTACGTGGCTGATACACATGATGCATTCATAGCTAGCCAGCCAGCCAGCTGGACTAACTTAAACACTGAGAGAAACTTAAGTTGACAGTTTTTGTGACAGATTTGGTCAACAGTTTCTAATAGTTCGATAAACAGAGAACTAGAATTGCCAATATCAGCCACTAAATTCTTCATGAAAATTGAAAGTGTCACAAGGGAGACAACCTTAAATGATTTAATATTGAGTCATCTCCCTTAAAATGTAACGCCAGCTTATTTATTGACTATTTGTTTTCATCTCTTCTGCCTAATGATAAAATATCTCTTAATCGAAAACTATTTCCTAGATCCACTACAAAATTCAAGCACTTCTTCTTTAGAACACAGCCTTTCTGAAAATCCCATCCAAATTCATTGAGAACTTCTGGAGATATTGTGTTGACAGACAGACAGAAATGGATGGATACACCTCTTCCAAATTCGTTGGGATACACAAAAAATCTCTTCATATAAAAGCCAATTAAATGAATTATTAAGAATAAATTACCGAATAAAATAGCTCCAGGTTCCCTAATGTCGATCCATATCTAAATAACAGTGTCATTTTTGACGGGTATATGTTAGTATCTAAATAAATAACAAATAAAAAAACAAACAAACAAACTATCCAACATTTAGGACAAAGATTTTATAAGCGTGCGCGCTATTTTTTCGGCCTTCTCTCTTCCGCTCTCTTTTGCACTGAGGGGAAAATACAAACAAAAAAAAAAAAAAATTAGGAAAATAGAAAATGACGTCATTTTTTGTCACTTCGGGAGAGATACTGATTATTTGAGAAAATCCTCCGAAAATAATTTTCCAATCAGTCTAATAAGTGATTGGCAGGGAATAGGCGAAATCCCGAAGCTCATTAAATTTAGAATTCAGTTTAATAACGACCTCAATGAAAAGAAAAATAGACAGAATAAATAATAAGATATTATCACAATAAATATGTATATGAGAGAGAGAGAGAGAGAGAGAGAGAGAGAGAGAGAGAGAGAGAGAGAGAGAGAGAGAGAGAGTAGCAGTGTCAAACAGAGAGAGAAAGAAAGGAAAATATATATGTAGAGAAAGGGTTTTGTGTATGCATGTGTGTGTGTGTCTGAATGTGTCAGTGAATTGGAGAAAGCTATATATATATATATAGAGAGAGAGAGAGTGAGAGAGAGAGAGAGAAAGAGAGAGAGAGAGAGAGAGGGGGAGGGAGTGAGTGTGTAAGAGAGGGGAGTATTTTTTACCCTTGATAATAAATATTTGCCTATTGTTAAGTTTCTTGACCTGTTGGATCGCTGGGTCATTCTCCCTGACCTCGTGGCTCATTTCCACTGACCTCGCGGCTCATTCTCCCTGACATTGTGACTCATTTCCACTGACCTCTTGGAGACAACTATTGCATAATTACAAGCATGAAGATCATTTTTATGATATTTTGCCAGTTATTTGTCATTACCTGTCGCAGTAACCTGGTTGAGGCATCTTCAACAACCCGTCAACTTACAAGTGCTGTTTATCGAGAGGCTTATTATTGGCCATTTAATTTCCTAAACAGGCGAAAAAAAAATCATCGGATGGGTTCCTTTACTTTATTCTATTAGAGTAATCGTTACTCGTGAGTACAGACTTCTAAGAACATTTTCTAGGTTCATTTTTGAAGAATTATCGAATTCTCCCAACAACTCATGTCGAATGTTCGACCTGAGATATTCTATGCCCTGGTGACACGCATCTACTTGAGTTCCCATTTTCAAGCTCCTTGCCCTAAGTGGTTTCCTTTACACGAGTTTCGTAACCTACCACGGTTATTGATTATTAATTGATCAGTGTTGATATTTCTATTAAGTAACCGCACTCAGCATTGTCCCCCTTAGCATATATCTCCACAAAGACATTTAAGTAGACATATAATTCCGTCGTGTCTCCAACTGTTCTTGAGGTACCGTGTCTTTACTCCAGCATTTAAAAAGAACCAAATGTCGCCTACGCAAAAAATCGTGTTAAAATAAGCCATTTACCCACGAAGATCCGTCAATAATCTCGTGGCCTAATGAAGTAACGACACTTTTTTTCTTTATAGTAATCATACATCTTTAATACATCTGCACTATTACTAATCAGTATTTTGTAAAAGTCTACAAGGGTGGATCAATAAATCTGTAATCTGATACAGCTATGAATAGAATCTGAAATTTCCAATGCATAATGTATGGTAATATATGTATGACCCATGGGGGAGCTCTGAGTTAAATGTATAGAAAAGGAAGAGTATTATGTTGAAAAATAAACAGTTGTCGCGTAGATGAATAAATCAGAGCCACAAATATCCAAGTACTCAAACGATTTAGTAATTAGAAAAATAAAGGAGCACCAAAGATACATATTGTCACTTGACCCCAAAATTATCTACTAAAATGTTGTACTGAGATGTTAGGTGTGTACAGAAGTCCCCGGCGCTTGTTTATTAGATTAAAAACTGGATACGAAATTGAAAAGCGGTTTTGTCGCTTGAAACACACATTTGTTAAATGAATAAACTAATAAACACGTGAACAACATCTTTTGGCAGCGTTTCACGTTGGGGATGATCAATCATCGAAATTGGGATGAGAAGTGACAAATGAATAAGTCAAGTCTCTCGGCCTTCTATTGGATGACTAAGAAGTTTGAATTTTCAACACACACGCGGACATAATCTAGAGACCGATTTGGCATAAACGTACATCGCAAATTGAACATCCCACTTGAAACCCACTTGAGAGGGGGTTGAAAAAAGTTCCAGACATAAAGAGTAAATGTTTAAATTTCCAGTCTTCTATTCGTGTGATACACACACATACATACATACATACATACACACACATACATACATACATACATACATACATACATACATACTTAGCCAGTCAGTCAGACTGCCAGACCATCTTAAGTTTATTTTGACAGTGTTGTTGACAGTTTCTAATCATAAGACTCAAATCCAGTGATCATCTCGGAGAATTGAATAAAATATTCTCTGCAACTGTAAATTCAGGCAAATCACCTCATCAACGCCAGGATGACAAATAAAGAAGAAACATGTCAAACACCCCAACAAGTTCAAGGCCAAAAAATACAGACCTTGCTTGAGAGTTGCAAAATCTTTGGAACATGAAAGTGGTATCCATATTCGTTGGGGTACGGGAGCAGTCTCAATATTTTTATAGGAAAAGTGAATGAGTTGCAGATCAGAGTAACGATTGCAAAAATGCTGACCACATTGATTCTGGAGATTTGATGAGTCTTGTCTTCACCTGATCTAGAGCGATGGACACAAGGAATATCTTATATGGATACAGTTATACCACGTTTAGCTCAACTCTGTTTAGCACTGGTTCGCTATAATCATCATCATCACCAGTAGCAACTTTTTAGTGTCTACTGTTGGACACGGACCTTCCCCAAGATTCGCCAGACCTCGCTATCACGGCCGTCGCTGAGCCAATATTTTCTAAAACTTGTCTAGTTCGTCAAGCCATCTTATATTGTGTCGTCCCCGGTTTCACGTATGATTTCTGGGGAATCGTTATGTCCTGCGATTGTCTGCCATTCTTGCAACATGACCAGCTAATGCAATTTGTGTTTTCTAATGGATTCCATGATATCTCGGCCCTGTTTTTCCTCTAACATATTCTGCTATCTTGTGATCTCTCCACGTGATATTGAGCTTTTGGTTAGGTTCAATGTTTCAGTGCCATAGACGACTATCGGGAGGATCCATTACTTGTATACTCCCGTTTTTAAAAGGATTAATGGGATTTTCTTGTCCTTGAAGGTTTAGCTTGTTCTTCCATCATGGATTCGCTTCGCTTTTCCAAATATGTTTCGTGATAAATTTAGTAATGCCGAAGTGAATAATGATCGATAAAAAAGCAGCATCCAAAATAACAACTTACAGTATACTTGGGTTTATGTTGCCATGTGCATAGGATTATACACATACAAAAAAATATTTCACACAGCGACGTAGATTAACACTTAGTACTAAATCACCGGAAAGTTGCAACCAATTGAGAGACATAACACCAATCAATTCCTTTTTATTGGAGCTCAACAATAGTATCATGTATTTTAAAATACTGCAAATGACGTTAACTAGGAGTGCTGTAGTGAGGCAAAGAGAAATGTTCTGGACATAATATTTATGCTCTATTTCTCTATACTATTTATGCTCTATTTCTCTATACTACTATGCTCTATTTCTCTATACTATTTATGCTCTATTTCTCTATACTATTTATGTTCTATTTCTCTATACTATTTATGCTCTATTTCTCTATACTATTTATGCTCTATTTCTCTATACTATTTATGCTCTATTTCTCTATACTATTTATGCTCTATTTCTCTATACTATATGCTCTATTTATCTATACTATTATGCTCTATTTCTCTATACTATTTATGCTCTATTTCTCTATACTATTTATGCTCTATTTCTCTATACTATTTATGCTCTATCTCTCTATACTATTTATGCTCTATTTCTCTATACTGTTTATGCTCTATTTCTCTATACTGTTTATGCTCTATTTCTCTATACTGTTCATGCTCTATTTCTCTATACTATTTATGCTCTATTTCTCTATACTATTTATGCTCTATTTCTCAATACTATTTATGTTCTATTTCTCTATACTATTTATGTTCTATTTCTTGATATTATTTACGCTCTATTTCTCAATACTATTTATGTTCTATTTCTCTATACCCTATATGCTCTATTTCTCTATACTAATAATGTTCTATTTCTCTATACTATTTATGTTCTATTTCTTTATACTATTTATGCTCTATTTCTCTATACTATTTACGTTCTATTTCTCTATACTATTCATGCTCTATTTCTCTATACTATTTATGCCCTATTCCTCTATACTGTTTATGCTCTATTTCTCTATACTATTTATGCTTTATTTCTCTATACTATTTATGCTCTATTTCTCAATACTATTTATGTTCTATTTCTCTATACTATATATGCTCTATTTCTCTATACTGTTTATGCTCTATTTCTCTATACTGTTCATGCTCTATTTCTCTATGCTATTTATGCTCTATTTCTCTATACTATTTATGCTCTATTTCTCTATACTGTTCATGCTCTATTTCTCTATACTATTTATGCTCTATTTCTCTATACTATTTATGCTCTATTTCTCAATACTATTTATGTTCTATTTCTCTATACTATTTATGTTCTATTTCTTGATATTATTTACGCTCTATTTCTCTATACTAATAATGTTCTATTTCTCTATACTATTTATGTTCTATTTCTTTATACTATATATGCTCTATTTCTCTATACTATTTACGTTCTATTTCTCTATACTATTCATGCTCTATTTCTCTATACTATTTATGCCCTATTCCTCTATACTGTTTATGCTCTATTTCTCTATACTATTTATGCTTTATTTCTCTATACTATTTATGCTCTATTTCTCAATACTATTTATGTTCTATTTCTCTATACTATATATGCTCTATTTCTCTATACTGTTTATGCTCTATTTCTCTATACTGTTCATGCTCTATTTCTCTATGCTATTTATGCTCTATTTCTCTATACTATTTATGCTCTATTTCTCAATACTATTTATGTTCTATTTCTCTATACTTTTTATGCTCTATTCCTCTATACTATTTATCCTCTATTTCTCAATACTATTTATGTTCTATTTCTCAATACTATTTATGCTCTATCTCTCTATACTTTTTATGCTCTATCTCTCTATACTATTTATGCTCTTTTATCCACGCATAGAGCTTTTTCGTTTTGGGCTGCATTTTCCAGGAACGTATGTTGGGCGCTAATCGAGGTATTACTGTACAGATATTTATAAAGAGATGAGACCAAACAGAATAAATTTCATCAAAGGTGTAAACTCGCGGACAGTATTCATAATATGATACACCGGAACCTTCCTTAAGTGGGCTGAGAAGAACTAAAATCTATCGATCAGAGAACTAGGAAATTAATGACCCAACACAAAAGTTCTACACCTCGAAGACAACGTTGATAGACTACAAGCGAAAGGGAAAGGAAAGAGAAAAGACAAGGACTCGTCAGTATTAAAGAGGATTTGGGCGACTATCGAAGGACTAGCACCCAACCCATCGTAGACTAGAGAGAGAATACTAATGAGATTCCGAAATGTAACACAATTGACAAAAAGATGATACTGGTTTAAGGATACTAATAAAATAGAAGCAAAATGTAAGAGAAATACTTTATGAAAGAAAGTCTTCTTCTGTTTCTGCAGATATCAGTAGCGAAGCTAGAGGGGAGCAAGGGAGCAGTCACAGCACCCCCCCCCTGCCCCAGCTCATTCTTCAAAGATGGCACCTTTATAACTCTTGTCGAATCTCATTTTCTTTTTATTGCACTTTGATTTCAAAATGGAAATAAGAATTGAATATGTATTTCCCTTCATGATTGCATCTTCATTGTGTTCGGATATTGCATATGGAATAATTGCGCAGTTTCTTCACAACTTCATCATCCTTGTGTTTTGATTTCAAATACAAATAAAAAACGTAGATTGTATTTAGAATTATTTGGTGCGTGTCTACGCACTTTTTTTTTTGCTTGCTACCTCCAGTATTAGAACCTGGCTACACCTCAAATAAATATTGGAAGGTCAGTCGAGTGACTTCTCCAGGACTCAAGCCAGGGCAAAGCATGTGGAGATCCTGGGATGTCAAATCAACAAAGTTGACCAGTGAGACTCGCTAAGTTAATTCTCCGTGCTGTTACTCATCACTTCATTCATTCTTCATAAAAAAAAACAAAACAATGAAATTGTACTAGGGCATGATTGCCAAAAGGACACTGGGAAAGAGAAATAAAATCACTAGTAATATACAACTCCTGAAGAATTAAAGCATATTCCAAATAAACGAGCGAGAACAAATTACAAGTGAAGAAATAAAACTGTTAATAAGTAAATGTTGCAAATTAGATTAGAAGGAATATACAAACACGGACGACTGGATAGGAACGGCAATGTATTGAGAATTGTGCAAAGGCTTCACATTTGACCATGCAGATGGTATAAGCACACTTGGGGACTTTGGAAATTGTAGTTCAGAAGACCAAAACTAATCATAAAAAACAAAGACAAAAATCTGTCCGATACTGGACGTCGTCGTTTCAGCGGACCACAAAGTGAAATTGAAAGGAAGAAGTGAACCCGATAAACATCTAGACTTTTCAAGAGGACTAAAGTAAAATGCAGAACAGGTTTGGTTAGTCACTCAATAGAAACCATCACGTAGCAGGCCGTGTTGGGGCGTTATATAAAAAAAAATTGGAAAAAAGGGGTGATCAATGTGTTACTTCTCTCGCTTTTTGTTGGGTCACTAAAAAGCTCAGATTTTCAAAAAACGCTCGGATTTTCAAAAAACAGACACAAACTAAGAATCAGTTTAGCATAAACGTACATTGTAAATTGAAGCTTTCACTAAAACCCATTCACAAAACAAAACATCGGCCAGTACACTTGGTACAAACGTAGCCAGCCAGCAAGTTAGTCGAGCCATTCCGCTGCATAAGTCCTTGCATATCGAAAGGGGGCTACCTTCTCATCATTCCAAACTACCTTGTCCACAACATGCACCTACACCTGGAGAAGGCCGTAGAGTACAACGGTCGAATCGTTGTGTAAAAAAGAGATCAATCAAGATGAAGATAGCAGTTTGAAAATATTTATGTATCGTGATGATTCCTCATATAAAAAAAGTCAGAAGGAAATGGAGGTGACGATTGCACCCATAATTACTAGAACACTTGGAACAGTCCCGATGACCCTTACAAAAAATGATGACCCTTACAACAAATTGGGAAAAATGGAGATCAAGGTAGAACAGAAACTATTGGGGTATTATTTAAATTCGAAATAATACTAATGAAAGTGTTGGAGTATTGAGGGAACGTGTTTTCACTTTATTCACTACAAGTGCCAATAGATCAGTATTTCTTAACCATGGGGACATGTGCCCCAAGAGGGACATGAGTTCATTCGAGAAGGGGTGTGAGCCCACAAGAAGAAGTAAGAATTTTGAGAATTCTTTTAATAAATGTTTACATGATATCGTGATGGAAATAATACAATCGGATTTATTTAAAAGAACAAATATATATGCATTACCTATTTCGAACCGATCGTTTGGTAGAATATGTGAATGAGGGAGGGGGCTGGGGGCTGGTGGCTGGAGGAAAGGTCCAGCCACTGGAGGGGGCGTAGTGGTAAAATGGTTGAGAACCACTGCACTGATAATACTGGTGTGAAAATTCATGCGTCTTATCCTTTTATTATGACTGGCTCCGGAATCGTAAACGAAAATACCACAGCCCACTTGTAATAAAGGCTATTGTTAAAAGTCGACTGGAATTAAATCGTAAACAAGAGAAACTATAAACAAGTCAAAAGGGGTGGTGCTTGGCATATCAGTAGATCAAAACATATTTGGGAGACCATGAATTGATATTTGGAGCGGGGGGAATTCTCGTCTTAAGGGAGAGTCTGAAAGTGGATTAACTAAGCGATGCACATTGATATAACGGGGCTTCTCAAAGTGAGGATCAGTCAAGACCTCTCTGGAGGACGTAAATATTATTTGAAAATCTTTTCTTTGATGAATAATTATATAACTAGTGATATTAGATTTACACCAAACTGCTTACGACGAAATCACGTTGGATGTACCAGTTTTCGTTTGTTCACCAAAGTTAAGAAACGTCGACTCTGGTCAGTATGGTGACGTGAGTGACACCAAATCAGTTGTTTGTCACTTTTAAGTTTATTTCACAAAATCGTTAAACCGGGACAAGAAAAAACTTGGGATATGCGAAGCCCGAACAGGGACAACTGATTACACGAAAAAAAAAACAAAAAACGTATCCAACGTGATTTGCCCGTAAACCGAAAAAGATTGAATATCAATATTTTTCCCTGTCACGAAATTCGGCAGTCAGTTTGGCCTTTGCCAAGAACCGAACACCAAACTCTTATCATCAGGATTCATTTATTTACTGTATCTTTTCAAACACACAGCCTGAAAAAAAAAAAAAAAAAAAAAAGCTTGTGGCCTTACATTTTACGATGTACCCTAGATTACATCCGTACGTTATATTTACGTCTGTTTGGTTAACGCACAGTTTCTAGCTTTTCACACGGCAAAGCAAGCAGCAGTCAGTCTTTGAATTTTGTGCGCTATCATCAGAAAGTCAGTCTGATCGATACGGTGTCGATCAATAACAACCGTTTACCAGAGACAAGAGAGAACATTGATAGGGTCGTGCAAAACTGTGATCCCCAAGATACACCCTTGTGACCCGTTACGTGCGCTGAGCTGCCTTTGCTCGTGGGCAGAACAAAAGAAGCGATCACGGAGCAGGCCATCGGGTCGAGCGTGAGCTGCCCGCTCTTGTCGCTGACTCTTTAAGCAATTTGATACGGGGTGGGGGGGTGGAGGTCAGGTGGTTGAGATAAGAGTTAAAGGTTGGGTCGTTGTCGACGCCAGCCCCGGAACCATAGTCAGCGAGCCTAGTCAATGGGCTAAGAGACGATGAAGAAATGATATTGGTGGTCTGGGGAATGAGCAGCTCGTAGTTTGTGTGTGTGTGTGTGTGTGTGTGTGTGTGTGTGTGTAGGGGGAAGGGAATACTGGCTTGAGGTAATGAACGGGGTTTCACGGCTTGGCTGGAAGCAAATATCAGAAATTACGCTCATTGACCTTTGAGCAAAATACCGGATGGATCTATCTATCTATCTATCTATCTCAGTCTGTTTGTTTATATATATATATATATATATATATATATATATATATATATATATATATATTTCCAGACTTATCAGCGTATACATACGTATGTATCCATCGATCCAAGTTAATTTGGTTATACTAAGTCTTTTTCTATCTCTCTTTACCTGGCAAGTTTTAATTAATGGTACTTATAAAAAATATTGTCACTGTCAGGCAATATTTACATCTCTAAGACCTACTTTGGACAAACCTGTTTGCAATGAGCAATCGTGAACTGCTATGAGAAGAAATATGAATGACTTCGTCGAATGATGAGCGTATTTATTTTAGACTGTCCAAAACGATCTTTATTTGTCTAAGTCTATTGTATCTAAACAGGAATTGAATTTTTATCAAAATTTGCTCTGCTTATCGCTAAATAGTATACTGTACAATACATTTGTGAAAAAAATATTTGAAATAGTAGGTTTGTCTGTCTTATTCATATCTATCTTATTTTTTTGGCTCATACGACGCATAAGCATATAAGATAATGCAACAAACAAATAATGTTTAAAAAAATCCAGTTGTCTATGATAACCAATGTTAAATACTTAAAAACGGATCTCTTCTTTGAATGCAAGGTGCAGGGATGACCACTTCAGACAGTTTAAAGAGATGCATTCTATATAGTGTCTTTATGAATAGAACTAGCTGAAAACCAGACATAAGTGGTCTTTTTTTTAAAGCTATTATGGCCCCAATCAGAGAGTTTTTCCCAGAAATTCCTCAAACCAACACCCCTGACTACAATGCATACTTTTGGTTACCTAGAGGTCACACACAGAGAAGAAGAATGATACTTTTAGTATTTGATTGATAGATAGGTAAATGAGTGGTTTGAAAACTAACTTGCTAAAACATGCTTCAGGGTTCCATTAGTATACTAAGACATTTTCGTGGGGATATTTTGTGTGGTTTAGTAAGTTACCCTGTCACACACAGACGACTGTTTGGTAAATTGTTGCAGGATTCCTACATGTTGATTGTTTGAGTCCCCTTTGAATTTAAGAAAAAAACTTCGTTGATTTTTATTCCACAGATTTTGGTCTTTCATTCATTTTTCCAGGGCGTATTAGTCATCCACTCCAACCACTTGAGACTATTTTTTTTATTGTCCCAACAACATAAATAGTTTCATGAAACTGTTAAATTATTCATGACCGTTGATTTCATCTGTGACAAAACCCTTTCAGAATATCCGCTGATAGCGTCAGTTATCATGAATTATTCTTAGCGCGTCCAATTTTCTGGCCTGACTGTTAATCAACCAACAGCTGACCATCAATTCGCAAATTCACCCGAATGCTTTTCAATCATCGACTCACCGAAAAGCTAATATTAATTAGTTTTATGTCATTGATAATGTCCATACGGCTCATAATTCAAAGAAGGATAGACGCCAGGGCTGGAGTCAAGTTATTTTTCACCACCTAATTCCATCTATCTATCTATCTATTAGTAAAAAAATATCTACATGTTCGGCCAATATACTGCCCGCGGACAGAAAATATAGTGTGAGCATAAAGTGTCTCCCTGATAATGTGCGATCATATCTTAGAAAATATGCAAGATTGAAACAAAAATTTCATTGCAATAGGTAGATCAAATAATAGAGAATCATCCTGTATAGTCGATGTCCCAATCACTAGTATTAAAATGGTGTCTATGAAGGAAAAGGCCCTGTGGGTTTGTGGTATCACGAAACGAAATTACCACTTTCAGTTCAACAAAGGTTTGGACATAACTATGCACAAGATCTGCGAGTTGTCAAAAGTATCAAAGGTTTGTATGCAGAGTGTAAAGTAAAGGTTGGTAAGCTCAAAAGAACTGGTGGGACCCAGTGTGAGTGAAGAGACGGCTGATGCCGTGCCCGATACATTTCACTGCGGTTACCAAAAATCAAATTGTTGTGCTGCAACTGAAAGTGTCATTCTACGGTGCACAGTGGTTGAGATTTTACATAAACACCCTTATTCATAGGCATAAAGACTCAGGGATCAGATCAAACTTTGGAATCAAATGATTTTCCCCGAGGTGCTTTACTCTTGTTTCGGTGATTCTATAACGGATTGGCGACGGCAATAATTATCTTTAGAGTGTTATTTATTCTTATAAGCCTATCTTTCACATATTAGAGCGAAAAAAAGACACAACATCCATCTTTGGGGTTCAGAGAATGTTCAAGGAATAGAACATAGCAATGATAAAATGTTACCAACGGGCAGCAAAAAAAAATGTGCCCACTAATTCTCCCTATGAATTACAGGCGTCAAATGACCAATTATTCCAAGGCTTATTCAGAATAGTATACTAGTCTTTGATGTTTTTATTACATGGACTAATAGGCAAAATATAGAATAACATAAACTTTTGTAATCTCGAAGGTCTGTATATGATCCTAATTTGTGTGCTTAAGATAACTTTGAAGCAAGATGAAATATTCCATTCGAAGCTTCTTGAAGATTATCGAACGTGACACACTCCACGAGAAGACTGTAAAGCGCGCCTACTAGAACATCGAGTTCGAAAAAAAAAGAAGATGACGACAGTAACATAAATACTTCAAGGAAATTATCAAAAAATTTCACCCAACCCCAACATTTTTGCATAAAAATCCTTAACAGCACTTGATGTTCTTTTCATGTTTCTAGTTAAGGAAGAAAAAAAAATTGTACATTAGGTATCAATGGATGTTGTTAGAGATTATGAGACAACCCAGTGGCTGATTTGGTCTCTAATCGGCGTGGGTACCAAAGCAGATCACACAATATTAGTTTTCAGTTAACATACGCAGATTAGCGGATTCAGACTTTCAATACGAGGTACATATATATAGAGATGGTTAGTTAGATGGAAATCAAATTTTTATAATAATAATAATAATAATGATAATAATAATAATAATGAGGATAATGATGATGATGATAATGATGATGATGATGATGATGATGATAAATCATCGATAACGCCTTGCTTGTTGAAATTTTAAAAGAATCATATTTATCATATCATATTTAATCATATTTAATCAGAATCATATTTATCAAAAAGATATAAAAAGACCTGTTTTTCTTTTCTTTATGCTCATTATACATACAAAAGGGGGATCATTACAGGAGACTACACCATAAAGAGCATATAGTTGTATTACAGACAAAAAATTTAAGTCGTCATCATCATCATCATTATCATCATCATCATCATCATCATCATCATCATCATCATCATCATCATTATTATTATTATTATTATTATTATTATTATTATTATTATTATTATTAGCAATTTCACACGAGTTGCCTTGTGGTTGCCGCTGGAGGTTGAGTGACAGTAAGTCTTCCCAAGTCTCCAGTCCTCCTCTCCACACTCTCATAGTCCACAGCAATACTGTGGTTTACAGTTTCACACCAGTTGCCCAATGGTAATCGCTGAAGGCTGTGTGACAGGTGATCACAAACGCAGGCTCCACACTATCATTATTGAGTTGCAAAACTCAATCATTTAAGTGCGTTTTAGGGCTATTTTAATTCAATAGCTCAGGCTGCAACGCACTGTTTGGACTAGTTACTGGTTACAAACAGATAAATAGAATTGGACTTTTGGTATTGATTAGATTATCATGATTATTTGAAAGGTTTTATACCGAATCTGGTTTCTGAAATATGGTGGTAATGATTAGAGGAATCGCAGTGTGTTACTTAACTCCGATACAAAGTCTGGGGTTGTCTTTGTTTTCCTACCGTAACAAGAACAGCAAGAACAATCCTCACCAAATTGAGGGGTGTAAATCGATGCTTAAAACCCACATTCCCCAACCGTAATTTGAACCCACGGCCAACTTACTGTCAGGAAGCTGTCTGAGCTAAATTGACAAGTCTTAGATATCACCAAAGATGTATCATACAGAGACACACGGGCTTATTTTATTCAAATAAATGAATATATCTCAACAGAAAAAAAAGTATGTGTTTATATCATTATTTATTATATATACAATACAAAAGTTACAGTAATCATCCTCAGTCGGAATAGAAGTTGGAGCGGAGTTTGACCCTGCAGCAGTCAGTCTTGTTGTAATTGTGGTGATCAACTCTTGGCTGATGACGGTGTTAATGATCGTGTAGATAATGATGTATCGATATCAAAGATGGGCTCTTTGTTCCCTGTAATTCACGAGGAGGCGATAGTTAG
This sequence comes from Thysanoteuthis rhombus, assembly GCA_963457665.1. Classification (NCBI taxonomy): domain Eukaryota; kingdom Metazoa; phylum Mollusca; class Cephalopoda; order Oegopsida; family Thysanoteuthidae; genus Thysanoteuthis; species Thysanoteuthis major. The sequence goes on from OY735206.1 coordinate 31,296,037, forward strand.
AACGGTAGTGTTTGAGGCGGGCTCGCTAAGGTTGTCTTTGTCGGTGTTAACGGTATCATATTGACCACACATGAGATGAGATTTAGTTACAAAGGTTGTTAATGCCATGTAGATGTGTTCAAGAAAGAACAAAGACCTTGTTTATACCATAACATCTCAGCTGACGCGTAAGGCAGGCCGTAAATTGTTGTATCGTGTCAACAGGTCAATGAAAGAAAGTGAAGCAACGAAGGGCAAAGAAAAAGGAAGAGAAAGAAAGAAAGTACAGAGGGGGAGAAAAGAAAAGAGAAAAACAAGACTGGCTGCTGCAGGGTCTAATTCCAGTCCAACTGCAACTGAGGAGTATTGTTGTTTTTGTATTCGAAGTATAATAAATAATAAAAAATACTCGCCATCATACTCGATAACTGAACTACTGTAGCGTCAAACACACACACACACACACACGCACACACATAAATATATATACACACACACATAAATACACACAAACACACACACACACACACACACACACACACACACATATATATATATATATATATATATATATATATATATACCTTCACCATCTTTCATGGTTGTTCACTAAAAAAATATATATTTTCAAAAATGCATTTATCAGAATGGAATAGGCCTGCTCGTATCTGTATGATAATTTTCCCGTAAATATCTTGGACTTTAGCTCAGTTAGTAAGACAGACTCTTGGTCGTGAGATCAAATCACTGTGGGGGAACGTGAATTTTACAGATCGGTTAACATCCCTAATCTTTTTGAGGATTATTTTGTTGTTCTTGTTCTCGTTACGACGGACAAATAAGATCAACTCCTATTCGCGAGTCTGACAAAAGATAGATAAATAAAGATATATAACTAGAAAGCATTCGGAGAGCGCTTAACAATGTTGTACACTCACTGAAAACGGTATGAAATTAAATTTTAAAGAACGTGGGAGAGGATGCAATTCTTGATACTTACGCATGATACATTCGTAGCCAGCCAACTTGAAAACTAGGAAAACCTATGTTTACTGTTTTGGTTGACAGTTTCCAGTATACAAAAAATCCATTTCTGGCTCTGCTCGGTGCCACAAAGCAGAACCCAAGTTCTCGTAGCAACGTATATATCGCCCTCAATAAATCCCTGGAATGGAGGCACATGTGTATCAGATGCAATACTGAGCATACCAAAGACGCAGCAAACATGGTGAGGGGAATATAGAAAGGAAATAGAGAGAAAAAAGATCGTAAAGACAAAAGAAAGAGGAAGAAAAAAGACCGAAAAAGATCTGAAACAGAAGCAGAAAACTAGACTAGGAAAGAGGGAGAAAATTGAAGAAAAACAAGTGGAGAGAGGAAGAGGGAAGAGTGTCAAAAGAAGAGAAAGAAATCCACAAAGAATGATAAAATGATGGAATAAAAAACAAAACAAAAACGAAACAAAAAAAAAACAGAAAGAAGGAGCGATGAACGTAAAGAAAAAGAGGTGAGGGAACCCAGGGGGGAGGAAGAGATAAAAAGAAAGAAAGGTAGAAGAATTGCAGAAAGAAAATAGAATAAGAAAGAAAAGAAAACCAAACAAAATATAGGTAGAAAAAAAAAGGTTAGAAAAAAAGAAATAATGTGATTTTTAAAGAAAGAAATAATGGAAGAAGGTGGATAAGAAAAAGAAAAAAAGAAGATAGAAAAAGACAGTCAAGAAATAGAAAAAAGACAGAAAAAATGAAAAAAGAGTGAGAAGGAAGAGAGGAGAGTGACAAAAGAAGAAGAAAAAAAAAGAAAAAATAGGAAGATCAAAAAGAAAATACAGAAAAAAAATGGAGAAAACTGTTGGAGAGAGAGAGAGAGAGAGAGAGAGAGAGAGAGACAGAGAGAGACAGAGAGAGACAGAGAGAGACAGAGAGAGAAAAAAGAAAAAAGAAAGGAAGACAAGAAAAAAGATCAATCATGAAGGAAAAGAAGAAAATAAGAGGGTCAGGGTTTAAAGAAAAATAGGAATAACGAAAAGAGAAAGAAAGAAAAAACGAAAGAATCAGAGAGCAATCGAAAAACAAAGGAAGAAAAAACAATGAGAAAACAAGACGAGAAAAGGAGAAACAAGAAAGAAAAATGGAAAAATGAATTATGGGAACGAGAAAGAAAGAAAGAATTAGTGATAAAGAAGTACAAGAAGAGAAGTAAAGAAAAAAAGAAAAAAAAAGAAAGGGTCTGAAGGAAGTTAGCGGTATTATGTTGCAAGATGATTCCGAACAATGTTTTGCTCATTCTTGTTGTTCGCAAGGATTTGGATGTGTGAAGTGGTCTGTGCACTCAACTCAGCTGGATGGACGAGCAAGAACAAAAGCGGTTCGTGCACTAATGCAGGTCAATACGCTTGAAATGTTCAGAAAACTAATTGAATAACCATGAATAAGAAGGTTGACATTAAAGATGATCATGATGATGAGAATCACACATCATGATCAACAACACCAAAGGTAGTGATGGAAATAATGCATAACGATTCACTGGGAAGCATTTGGTATGAATAAAGACGTACATTGAAGAGCACCTTGCCAATGTGCTTAAAGCGTAAATTATACGATGAATGCGTAATATTATATATATATATATATATATATATATATATATATATATATATATATATATATATATATATATATATATATATATATATATATATATATATATATATATATAAAAAGACCTGGGTCTAAGGTAAAGCGTTACGTCTCTCAAAAAGCAACCCTTGATAGCGCCGGTCACGAAGTTCTAGTTTCTATAGCATACCTCAGCTTAGTTAGCGATCGTTGCAATTCTAAAGTCTGGTCGAGACTAGGACTTCATTACTACAAGTTTTTTCTGACCAGCCCCACGACAAGATGCAAATCCACGGAAGGGATACCTCCACCCTAATCACACAGCTCAGGGTGTACTCAATTAACAACTGAGTGCACAGGACAATTTGCCCTAATGAAGATTTTTCCACGCTCCTCGCTCACACTGAGAATCGAACCTAGGACCCTCTGCCTTCAGCTTGTAATACTAACGTGATAACAATTACATTATCCGAGTTGACTTAGATCAGGTCCGGTTGGCACATTTTCCACTTGTATAGCTGTAACTTCCGATGCAACTATTTCATTAAAACACAAATATAACCGAAGAAGACACTTCCTTGGGGCGAATCGTGTAAATCAAAATTATTTCGTCAACTTTATTATATAATCATTTAGACATTCGGAAATAAAAACTCTGCCAGACTACACCACCAGTCAACTTTGTCAGACTGATTAGTAAAGTTGGGTCTCCGGCAAGTAGGTACAGATGTGATTAATATAATTAAGAGTATCAATTTTTAAACCCGACTGAAGAATCTATTTGAGTAAAAAGTCGGATTTTAGGAATATAATGACCGCCTGATAGGAAAATTTGAATTATATGAGAGTGGACCCTAATGGTACATTGTAATGAGGTGGGAGATAAGAAAAAGAACAATAAGAAAAGAATGACAACACCAATAACTCGTTTGAAGGTTTTTCCGGTATTTTGTAGTCTTTTTGCGTTTCCTCTGTCCCTATTGCATACATTTACAGTGTACACCGTATCCCAACTCATAATGTACGAATCAGCCACAAACCCATGGTTTCATTTACATTCCATTCCGAGAAAAATTTCTGACAGAAACTGCTTGAAATGTACTACGTATATCATTTATGCCAATGCTCATAAACTTTGAAATACGCTCTCATCAACCCTACTATAGAGCTTGAACTAGCCTTCCGTTTATCAAAGTGAAAAAGTTACGTACAAGGATGGGAAAACGCTTGCAATGCCCAACCTTTCATGTTTCAAACTTAGTAGCAAAAAAGTGATTTTCCTCTGCTGATAATGAGGCTGACAGTGGTGCCATCAAGCAGTGGAAACGAAAATTGAAACAAGTGAGTTAACAGGCCCAGCGCACAACTCCTGATTTACCAATATATATATATATATATATATATATATATATATATATGAATATATGCAATATGCTGGTATAGATTATGGTTAATCAAACTATATGAGAGTAGAATAACTCTATATTAAAAAACAAACAAACAAACAAACAAAATATACTAAACCAATGATTGTCCAAAAAATAGTAAATCGAGGTAGCCTTTCCCCATAACCCTAGAAATCAATTTTTCTTCTTTCTTCTTTGAAAGGGTTGTCTGATTGAGAGAGCTGGATTGGAAGGGTTTGTCAGATAAAAGGAGTTACCGGATTAACTAGAGGTGATGCCTACAGAACCACGAAATTAGATTCAATACATACAGGGTTACGATTTTCAGGAGGCGTAAATCAAACCATAAAAATGAAACGAAAATTTCAACACAGAGTTTAGGTTACGAAAGCTTAGCCAGAGAAAATACGTAAAGAAGGAAAACAATATTATTGCCCGTAGGCGTAAATCGAGCCGGTGTAAGAACAGAATGAAAACTTGAAGACAGGATTTAGGTAATGAAAGCTAAGCTGAAGGAGATAATTATGTAAAGAAAGTTATACATATATATATATGTATTAAATTGATTTCCGGATATATAGTGAATACAATTCTTTTAGCAATAGTGTAAAAGCTGGAGAATCAATGACATTGATGAAGTAGCATATACAGTATTTCTAATCAACTTAACCTCCCAATATCATCTGTAACATCAGTCATTAAAGATAATGAAAACAATTTATAAAAACTATAATTGATAACCTGCTTCCAATCACAATTGCTATGTTTTTATGCTTATACTTTTTATATGAATCCTTATTAAGTATTTTTTGGCGTCTGATGCAGCATCTTGGTTAAGTTCATTAGAAATACTCGATATGCTATTGTCCTGAAAATGTTTTTCCATGATTAATTACCCTGTCTAATCTGATAGTCTTCCTTTTTGATTAGTGTTCATTTGATTCTTGATATTTTCTAAAAAAATTAATTAACTAACCTTTTTGTTTATCGTTGTATATATAAAAAATTTCGTTTATAATTATACATATTAGGTACCAGTAACAAAAATGCGTACCAACACGATGTGTTAATACGATTGTAAAAACTTGAAAGATACTGAACAAGAATTTTTCAACATAAAGTACACAAAAATATTAATGCAGTGACACACAATGGCTATTTATTGTGGCATGTACCCACATATAACCAAACTTTGTGAAATAAGATTAAAAATGTTTGAATATTCTTGTTTATTTTCAAGTTTTTTCATTTATATCAACACATTTTCTTACCGGCCACGTTTTCTTTAATATCAACATGTACTCACTATCCCTTCAACTATCACTACTGTTATTTGAAAAGGGAGTTTCGGACCACCAATCTCTCGATTACAACATGAAAACACTAACCAACTCAACAGCAAAGACATATGTACGAGCAATCTATTTTTGAATTGTGCCTGGCTTTCGGAATCTTTTTCAACATTAAAACTCATGTTATGTGTTTACAAGTTGGGGAATCCTTGATTTACTTTTGAGAAAAAAGCTCTCGCAGGGGCAAATTATGGGCATATGAAAAGTTTGGTGCAATTCACTTCTCCGGTTTAGGCGTGCATCGTGTTATATCAAATTTGAAATGAAAAAAATTCTTAAAAAAATGTAAGTAAAATTTTTAGAGCTGTTTTCATGAGCTGGTTTAAATGAAGATATTATTCATATTAAGGTTCTTTACAAGATGACATGGATGTTGTTAAAATGGCCGAGTTCTACAAAAGTTACCATCAAATTGAAGTCGTCGATTTGAGTAAAAACTCAACTTATTCATATTGAGGACGGGGCGCAAAAACGCGCCTGCCCGATATAAACAATACAATATCATACGAAAAATGGTATAAAAATCATTTGAGAATGATAACAAATTTTACAAATGCTAGTTTGATTGTCATGGGATTTTGGAATAAAAAAAAAATGCCTGTTCCCTTGTCTTGGCGTTATCAATCCTCACCTCTTAGACACCAGCCTAAGAATCTACTGTACGATGCTATAAACCAAACTGATTTGACTGTTACACTCAAGTCCAAGTCGGAGACCGGCGTTGACTTTGTTTTCCCTCCTCCTCCACCACTACTGCAACAGTAATAGCAACAACAAGAACATTCCTCACTTAACTTGGGGTAATTAACTCTTCACTTTTTGTCAGTCCCGTCACGTTGAAACAAACCCATATATAAAATTGACCTTTGTCAAACGTGATTTGAAATCACGACCATGTGTTAGGCGGTTCCTTCACCGACTGAGCCAAACTGACAAGTTTTACATATCTACACTACTGTACGCCTTGATTTTTTTTTTATTATATGTAAAATAAAACAGTTGCAGTAATCACCTTCAGTCGTAAGCCTGCAGCAGTCAGATTTTTTTTTAATTCCATTATTATTATAATCATTCGCATTTTCACACCAGTTGCCTGATGGTCACCGCTGTGGACTGAGTGACAGCAAGTCTCCTCAATTCTCTAGCCCTCCTCTTCACATTCTCACAGCCTACAACAGTACTTTGAATTAGTTTCACACAAGTGGCCCGGTGGTTATTGCTGGAAGCTGAGCAACAGTAAGTCTCTCTAGATCTCCAGCCCTCCTCTCATATCGTATTCACCTGTCACAGCAGCTCTGTGATTTCTGCCGCCTCAAGTATGCCATTTTCTTGTCTGTTAGGCCATCGCTACTAGCTGAGGGTCATTGGTCTCATATTTCCAGTACTCTCCTCAGTATTCATTCGGTCCCCAGTTGTGCCGTGGTCTGTATCCCTCCTCTAATCCTCAGTTCCTTTAATCTCGTTTTCAGTGTCTTTGGTACGGTCCTGAGTGCCTCCATTATCTCTGTTACTACCCTGACTTTTATGTTCCACACCTTCTTCAGTTCCCTTGTCAGGTCCTGGTATTTCCCCAGCTTTTAACTCTCTTTCCTATTTACTCTGTGACTCTTTTCTCGTCCACGATCACAAGGTCTGGTCTTCTTGCTCGGATGGGTCGGTCAGTTTGGATTTCAAAGTCCCAGAGTAATTCATGGCTCTCATTTTCAAGGGTTATCTCCGGTTTGTGCTGATACCTCTTGCCCTCATGGTTAAATCCCATTCGTTTGCTCAGCAAATGCCTCATATGCAGAGAAAGGGATGAGACGGTAAACTACATAACCAGTGAATGTAATCAATTAGCTCAGAAAGAATATAAAGCAGACACCACAGTGTATCACTGCTGCTACCCTGTGAGGAGAACCTACACGACCTCCAAATAACGTTAGATGAACTGAACGAAGAGAGCAAAAAAGTCAGCCTACACATGAACTTCAGTAAAACAAAAATCATGTCCAAAAATCACATCGAGAATAAGGACATACCTGTCAAAATCAAAGATGCAAAACTGGAGAAAGTAGACCACTACATCTACCTAAGACATCGAATATCCATGAGATATTCAAAAGAAGAGGAAATTAAGCAAAGAATCACTCTAGGATCGCAAGCCTTCGGCAGAGCAGACGATCCCAATAATCCCCAAAAAGAAGAGTTTACAACCAATGTATTCTCCCAATAGTCACTTATAGAGCTGAAAAATGGAACCTAACACAAGGACAGACCCACAAACTGAGAGACATGCAACATGCACATGAGAGAATCATGCTAAACCTCACATGTAAAGATCACAAGACAGCACAGTATATTAGGAAGAAAACAGGAGTCCGAGACATCATAGATTCTATTGAAAAACTGAAATAACAATGGGCAGGTCATGTTACAAGAATGGCACACAACCGATGGACATCACGACTCACAACATCGATCCCAAGAGGTCACATACGAAACTGAGGCCGACAGAATACAAGGTGGAGAGATGAACTAGACAAAATCAGAAAATACAGGCTCTGAAACGCCCATGATAGAGAATTGTGGCAGATCCTGGCGAAGGTCTATGTCCAACGATGGAAGACTCATGATGATGATGATGATGATGATAGTTGAACTTCAGAATCAGGATCTATCACAATACTCCATCTTGTTCAATCTCGCTTCAATATTATTTGTATTTGAAAAAAAATCTTATCTTCGTTATGAATCCTATCGATTCTGAAACTGTGCAGAGAGGTCAAAAAATAAAATTTTTTAAAAATGTATCGTATACTTAGATAGTATATTTACGGGTATACAGATATACACACTTGGGAAAACTCTATCGGTACATCGACAGAGAAAATGTAGGAATAAGGAAAGGAGTATCAGATGTACCAAAACCAGCCTCTGAATGTCAGGTTTTAAAGAGATAGAACAATTTTGATAGAGGGGATTAGCACCATAGAGTCTTCCACCTGAAAAAAGGGTGGATAGCTAGGGAAACACATAAAGGGTAAGTAACCTTGCATCACTTGAACAGAAACGTATCCATTTGTGCTCTCATGGAATCCCTAGTTTTACAATCCGGGTAGTAATATTTAATAAGTGTGAGATACCGTACATTATTCACGAAAAGAATAGTTCCATAACCTTACTCTAACATACACACACTTGCTGGAAGTATTGACATCCACAGACGGACTGCTCCAAATTCGTTTTTTAACGCATGGTTAATTTCTAATTTCTCTTTTAGATTCAATAATCTCAAGTTTCAAAACAGGCCAAATGGCCCATTTTTGCCAACGAATATTAAATAGAATTTAAAAAAAATAAATAATAAAAGGAAGGCCAAATGGCGTTTTGTAATAATGAATTTATAATCATTAAAAGAAGCGGTTAAATGCCCGGAATGCTAAAGAATATTAAATAGAATTTGAAAGAAAATTTGAAAAAAAATTACTAAATGAGGTGACATTGTCGGAGGGCCTTTTTGACGCTTTTTTAACAGCATTTTTTCGTCATCTCCCATTATCAAGTAATTATTAAAAGATGCAAGCAGACAATGTAATATTTGTTGAGAGTTAATTTATTTTGGCACAGTCTGAATGATTGGCTGCATATTAGGCTCTAGTCTAATTCTTTGAGAGAGAAATAAACCCCACAAAGTACCAATTAATAGAGAGAGAGAGAGAGAGAGAGAGAGAGAGAGAGAGAGAGAGAGAGAGAGAGAGAGAGAGAGAAATAAAGGGAGATAAAAAAGAATAAAAAGAAAAGAAAAGAACAAGAGGAGATAGATTAGATTACGAGGCTGAATTGAGAAGAAGGAGGTGTGAGATGGCTGATCGGAATGGACTCAGCGAACTGATTTCAAACTCCTGCTCGGAACAGTTTGTGTTCACTTTGAACGAATAGAAAAGAGTATGAATCTATCCATGGGTGACCACAGGCACCTTTTCAGGAGAATGAGCAAAGGGACACTTTTCAAATATATTTTACTGGTAACCCTGTTTGCAGCGAATAATTACAGTCTTTTTACTGGGAAACATTAGGTTGGACTTGGAAAAATTCTATTGCATCATTATCCATTATTGACTTTAAAGATCCAAATTTCAAACCTAAACCCATCCTCAGTGAGAAGTGTAGATCCAGGAGATGCAAACGACCCATTAGCCACTCTTTCCCCCAGTCATGGATACATCTCTCTCTCTCTCTCTCACACACAGCTATAGGTAAAATGGTTTGGAGCATCCAGTAAGATCTGAAGTCTTGTTAAAGATTTAACCCATCATATGCAAATTGCAGAAATAGCTGTCCGGCAATCATATGGCAAAGTTAATGAAATTTCCGTTTTATGCTGATTGATGGCAACATCGTTCTATCTGTGAGTCAGGGCTTTCATCTTGCAATGGATAACTTACAGTAGATTATCATACAATAGACAAGGCGTTTGATTTTACCACCTCTTGAATTAATGAGCCAAGGCCTACGAGACTAGCTTGATAACCCTTGCCCCACAGCGAAGCACGTAAAAGATTGGGGAAACGAAGTTTGTAATACATTATAAGCTTTGATTCAAGACCATGTTCGTGGAGTACCCAGAGATTGACATGCTTACATTCACTAGTTTGTGAGACTGTCGTACTTGGACGTTTTTTTCGTTTAGTACGATATCAGTTTTCATATTGGAGTAGTCATAATATGCAATTTGTAACCAAGAAACTAATTCTATCTTATTGAATGATCTAAGACACTGATGGCAAACCTATGACATAATGGTGCTTATTGAGTAACATCGAATCTGTGTGATTGGGTTGGACTCGCATTCTGCCACGGGCTGGTCATAAAACAATTGTAGGTATAAAGTCCTGGTTCCTACAAAACTTGAGACTTGCATGGGTTACTGAACTAACGCTTCCAGCCGCAACCGGAACTCAGTCAACGGCACTCATTTATATCATGTTTGCAGCCCGATGACAGGATTATTCAAAACACAACGTGCTAAAAGGGTTTGCCATTACTGATCTGTAACATTGATTCTTAATTTGGGTGCCACGTCTATTTATTTCGAGCTTTGAAGGAGTCCAGTACGGATATTATGCTTCCACCTTGAAGTTACCAATCAAGTCGTTTTATCGCTAGATTTCTTTTAGCGACGGGAGAAAAGAGCGATGATATATATATATATATATATATATATATATATATATATATATATAAGTTACGTTCATTGACTATTGAAATGTTTCTTTTTCTCATTCATTCCATTTTAACACAGCGTGTCGCATAAGTCAAATATATTTTCTAGTGTGTTATCATACAATAAGTTTTGAGAACTGTTGATCTGGAAAAAAATTGATATTTTTCAGCCAATATATTTTATGATCCACTTCATACTTTCATAAGAAAACATTCTAGTCATAAACTCAGCGCTTTGCAAGTATTTTAGGCTTGAAATGATTTTATGTATTTATCTACATTCTTTTTATTATTACCATCGTTATCTTCATTGTTATTGCTATTATTGATTTTGTTAGTGTGGGCTGAAATGTAGCGTTTGAGAATCCTGTCGGATTGTCATGTTACAAGCGTGAAGTAGAGTTTTTATGAATCTTCATCATAGGCAGAATTGGAAAAAAAATACGTCTCCTTTTTTTACTCATGGGATGTATATTTTATTGACTAGATCAGAATTACTGTCAAAAAATTCCAAAATTCTTTCAAAAAAGTTTTTGATTGAGATATATTTTTCCGTTCTATATCCTCCAAAATTTTTGTATTCACTCCTGTCTGTCCATACGATATTTCAAAAAGTTCATTACTAATATCAATGAAAGTTTATTGAAAGGGGGGCCCTGTGTAAGGAAAGAGTGATCAAATTTTGAAATGGATCCAGGGAACAGTTTTCGATTAAAAGATATTTCCCGTTTCAATATTTTATACATTTCCGTATTTGCTCCTGTCAGAATCCACGATATCTCCAAAAGTTTTCAATATATTTCAAAGAAATCTTGTGAGAAAGAAGTGATTGAATTTTGGGGTAGATTTAGGAATTCGTTCCTAGTTGAGGTATATTTTTGCGTTTTTCAATAGATTTCTGTACTCGCACCTGTCTGTCCACTCAACATTCGCAAAAGTTCTCATCAAATTTTCATGAAATTTCCCCGAATGGGGGGGGGGGCACATGGTGAGAGAGATGTGATCAAATTTTGAGGACTGATTTGTTCCTCATTGAGACATATTTTTCTATGCTCTTGTTTCATACATTTCTCTATTCGTTCCTGCCTGTGAACACGATATCTCCAAAAGTTATCACTGCATTTTGATTACATTTCGTGGGAGGGTAAGGTATGAGGCAGGAAATATGCAATTACCTATTGGGACGGATTCAGGGACTCGTTCTTGATTGAGCGATATTCTTCCGCTCGATATCTCCAGAAGTTCTCAATAGATTGTAATGACATTCCCTGGAACGGCGTGGCAAGTGACAAGAAAGATGTGATTAAATTTTGCCTGTTCAGTGATTTTTTTCTGATTGGGATATTTTTTTTCATGAACATACATTTATGTATTTGTGTCCTTTGTCTACTTTGTATCTCCAAAGGTTCTTAATGAATTTCAATGCAATTATGTGCAAGAGTAAGCTACTTGGTGGAAAAGAGGTGATTAAATTTTGAGTCGGATTCAGAGTATTGTTTTCGATTGAAAGACATCTTTCGTCTATCTCCAAAAGTTCTTAAAGAAATCCAATGAAACGTTGTTGATAGGTGGGCTGCAGGTCGCAAGGAGAAATGATCATAATCCTTGGGTAGATCCAGAAATTTATGTATACAGTGTGTACTGTTGTATAGAACAATTATTTTCTTAATCTAGATGGTTATTGACATGATTTAAACTTGTTGCCTAGATTCTATCATCTTCCCACCGAAGAATAACTTCCACATATTGAAAGACTATACTGCTAATATTAGATTTCATGGCGTTCATCTTTGAAATAGTGCCCCAAAAGTGAAATTGACCCTAATTTTATATAAAAATAGTGTTTAGCTCATCCACTACTGAAAATACCCCCTGAACTCATAGTTTGCCCTGAATCATTTCTGAGTAATTTTTTAACCATAAACTATCAACATGTACTTAAAAAAATATACGATGAAGGATATTAGGGAGTGCATATAGTAGTAGTATTAGTGGTAATAGTTTTGGTAGCAGTAATAGAAGGAGGATGAACGGGAAAAAGAAGAGGCAGTGGGAGAGCAAGATGAGGATGGCTCATTCAAAGGTCCGGACCAAGTTTCCTTTTAATCCAACATAACACAGCTGATAAAATTGATATTTAAGATTACTATTCCTGAGGATGCTTTATTCTAAGGTTTTGACCAAGTTCCATATCAATCCAAATAATACGACGGAGAAAATTGGTGTTTAACATATTATGGAACGACCGAAAAGTGTCTTTTGCAGACGTGTTTGACGCATTTGAAAATGGCTGAATAAAATGGAGACATTTTTTTTCTTCCTAACAACCTAAAGGACAAAATTTTAAAAAGAAATTGCTCGTAACACGACAATCAGACGGATTCACAATTCAGTCTGATACGTTCAGACCTTTCCTTATCTGTATTTCTCCATCCCTCTTCTTTCCATTTCCCCTGGGGACATTTAACCCTTTCTCGACCTGTTTCTTCTTCCCGACCTTTTCCTCTAATTCTGGAGATCTGCAGCTCTTCCAAAGTCCGTTCCTTCCCCTCTCTTATCATTTCACCCGTCTTTTTTGCTTCATTTCTTGACCAGGAATTTCCTGTTTTCCCACCTCGATAAAGCATGGTCTATAAAAGAACTGACTAAAGATTACAAGAGAACCATCTACTGTCTGTATGATTTGAATTAGGAACACAGTCGTGTAGAAATTGAATCATCATCATGATGATCATCATCATGATGATCATCAATAACAACTGTTTATGCAATGGATAATATACATTTGACTTCATTAAAAATCTTAGCTTATCATACAGTAACCTGCAAGCTTTTAATTTGTAAAATTCGACATTTTTCAGGAGTCTTTGTTCTTGTCCAACGCTTTTGCAACACGTAGCTATTGAAATCAAAATGTCAAAGTGTGAAAAATAATTCGAGAATCACGAAGTCAATGATTGCAATAGTAATTTTAACAAAGGCATTGCCACAATTATTGCAATGAAATAAAAAAAATCAATTAAAACCCATAAATACTAGAAATTTACACCAAAAGAGAGAATTAGTCGTATGACAATGGCAGCAGAACTTTGAAAAAAACAAAACAAAACAAACTATGAACCGAGAATAAGGTTAAATTAGATTAGATTACATGTTTTATTCCCGTTGCCAGGACTTATTCTCTCTGCTGGGGTAAGTCACTCCTTTGCTTCAGACGCCGGTAATCTTGGCTTCGAGATTATAATAAACGCCCTGATTCTTTCCTTTGCTCTCCATTCTCTCCTTTAACATGTTTACATTTGGTGCCGTTACTACATATTCCGCAAGACTGTTCTAGATTTGCATTATGCACAGTGTGTGACTGTTTCTTCTCAGCTATTTTACATCTCTTCATTTTAAATGATTTTTCGATCCCCAAACCCTCGTCTTGTTTTCTTTTAATTCGACATTCGTTGCACATGTTGTTTCGTACATTTTGCTTGTGATTTTGAATGTTTCAGTCGTGTCTATCGTCGATCTCCAGTATCTGAGTGAAAGTAAGTCCAGTGATCTATTTCTTTCCTCATGTGTTTTCTTTCGATATCCTATGATCATCGAAAGAAAACAAATGAAGAATTAGAAAAAAAAAAAGACTTTGCTTTGAAGTTCGAAAAATGAAATGATGAATCCGAATCTATTTATGTAAGACAACTGAAAATGTTTGTCTGTCTTCCCACTGCCTTGAATATTGGAGGAATATTCACACAGCTCAACTGAATATGATGTGCATAATGAGTAGACCCAGAGAAAGAATTTGGACAGTTTCCAAGGGTTCTAGGGGAGTTTTATAGAAGATTATGCAACCAATGCATTCACCACGGAGCTGAAACATGGAACCTAACTAAGGGACAGGCCCTCAAACTGAGAACCATGCAACGTGCACATGAAAGAATCATGCTCGACCTCACATGGAGAGATCACAATACAGCAGAATATATTAAGGGAAAAACGGAAATCCGAGACATCATATAATCCATCAGAAAACATAGATGGCAATGGAATGGTCATGTTGTAAGAATGACTCACAACATGGTTCCCCAGAGATCAGAAGCTAAACTGAGGCCGTCAGAATACATGATAGAGAGACAAACTAAACAAGTTCAGAAAGTATTGACTCCATGACACCCATGATAGAGAGGTATGGCGAATCCTGGAGAAGATCTATGTCCAACTACAGACTATGAAAGACTGATGATGATGATGATGATGATGATGATGATGATAAACTGATCCCTTACTATCTGTTCAATATACATAGGTACATTACATATATACATCCTTGCTATGTTTGCGTTCCTCTCACCTCTTAGTATTGACACAGCTCTTTTTTGGCTCACATTTGGAATGAGTACTCAATGGACCGAGGGAAAGAGTTTGGACCATCTAGTTATTCACAAAACAATTATTTTAAGAATTTTAGATGAGAGGTTTCTCTAAACTGAACCATGACTTTCCGTTCTATATATACACACACACATACATACTAGCTGAAACCGCCTGACAGGGTGGTATTGAATTGGTTGCAATATAGAGAAGAAATTGGATAATTTGATTGTCTTGATCGCAAACATGCACCAAACAGTATTGTCATAAAGACACAAATTGGGCTGGAAATTGCTTTATTCTTCTTCAACGTTAAAACTTGTTTGTGTGTTTTTTTGTGTTTCTGATCTATTACGGTAACACGCAAAGAGAAATCAGATCATCATCATTATCATCATTAACAGCAGCATTTTAACGCCAGTTGTTGGTCGCAGATCTCTTCCAAGACTCACACAATCTCTCTATCGCGGTCGTCGTGGCACCAGTATCTCCTGAACATGTCGAAATCATCATGCAATCTTATTTTCTGCCAGCCACAATGGCGTAGCCATGTCCATGATCTCTCGTCTGTGACATTTTGTATCTGTCTTTTGAACTAAAACTACTACTACTACTACTACTACTACTACTACTACTACTACTACTACTACTAATAATAATAATAATAATAATAATAAGATAAGAAACCTGCAACTAGATCTGTCACTTAAAATGTACACATTTCTTCAGTCTTAAATTGGTCGAGCTGACTGGTTATGCATGTATTACGTGTGCAGGTCGTGCAGATTGAGCTAGAAGGATGTAAGTTAGAACATTTACTCTTTATCATGGGCGGGAAAAGTTTTTTCTTTCGAATTATCTTCCTAAACAGAGAAGGGGGTAATATTTGATGTTAAATTGATCCCTTAGTTTGTGTCCATCAGCATTCATTCTCATTTTTTTTCGATTCAGTCTTTTTCAAGGATCACTGCCCAACAAAATGTGAGAAAACCAACTAGATCACCTTTTGCCATTTTTTGAATCGATCATCCCTAACATGGCAAACTGCCAAAGGAGGGTTTCCATACAGGGACGAATCAGATCTGCTGCTATTATTATTATTATTATTATTATTATTATTATTATTAGCAGCAGCAGCAATTTCACACCAGTTGCCAGGAGGTTACCGCTGGAGACTGAGAGCAAGTCTCCTTAAGTCTCCAGCCCTCCTATCCACACTCTCATAGTCCACTGCAGGGCCGTGATTTACAGTTTCACACCAGTTGCCCAGACAACAGCAAGATCAGAGCATTGACCGCACATCTATAGGGTGTAATGCTTTATGCATTGTCATAAGTTTCCTTGTTCGCCTGTACATCTATTGGAGTTCTTCCTTTGTCCATCCTAGGAATGGTCCTGTATACCTAACTACTGACATAGCCCAGGTGTTCATTCCTTTTATTAGATTTCTGCTGTTTAGTTTGGTCTCTAATATTTTCCTTATCCTTCTAAGGTATTCTCTCTTTATTTTCTCCTTCATCTCTTCCCGTTTTATCGTGTCACATTCAAGGACACCCAGGTATTTGTATCGGTCTTGTGCGGTCAATACTCTGACCTTACTGTTGTCCGGGAGTTCGATTCCTTCAGTCATTGTAAGCCTTCCTTTGTGCATTACCATGATTGCGCATTTTTCTATTTATTATTATTATTATTATTAGCAATTTCACACCACTTACCCAGTGGTTACCGCTGGAGACTGAGTGACAGCAAGTCTCCTCAAGTCTCCAGCCCACCTTTCCACACTCTCATAGTCCACAGCAGGGCTGTGATTTACAGTTTCACACCAGTTGCCCGGTGGTTATCGCTGAAGGCTGAGTGACATTGAGTCAGCTCAAGGCTTCTGCCTTCATGTCATCTCTTCTTCACTTACCACAGCGGTAATGTGGTCCGTACCTTCACTACCATCGGTGTTTTTTGTTTTCCTACTCCGTTAGGCCGCTGCAAAGAGCTGGTAGATATTTTCATAATAATTAAACAATTTTCCAAACTCCATCCCGATGTCATCATTGTATCCCATCACTTTGCTGAACAACATCCAGAACTCTCCCCATATCCTTGCAAATAGTTTTATATCGTCCATATAAATTAGGTGGTTGACTTTTCCTTTTGTTTTGGAGAAATGGTATCCTTTGCTGTTTTTTTGGATTCTATTGAGTGGTATCATAGTTCGAACAAATATTAGTGGGTCAGAGAGTCTCCCTGACATTTTTTGTACTGACTTCAGTTAAGTTTTTTTCCTGTGGCTGTCAAGTCTACTTTCCAGTTTTTCATAGACTTTGCTATGAATCTCACCACTGGTTCGATGATCTTGGACATTCTGAGGCATTTGAGTATCCAGCTTTGTGGAATCATGTCGTATGCTTTTTTATAGTCTATCCATCACATTGCAAGGTTTTTCTTCCCTTTTCTTACTTCTTTTAAGATCATATGGTCGATAGAGAGCAAGTGATTGGCCCAATTGGTTACTCTCCTGCATCCTTTTTGTTCGACTGGTGATAGTCATCTTCTTTTCATATATATATATATATATATATATATATATATATATATATATATTCTCTCTGCTATCTGTCCGATCAAGATTTCCCAGTTAAGTGGTAGGCACATGATTGGTCTATAATTGTTTGCCCGGTTTCCTTTATATCAGTGTCATTTGGATGAAGATGGTTCTGCCTCTGGTCATCCATTCAGGGACCTCATGCTGGTCCAGAAGATCTTCGTCTCTATGGTGTTCAAATTTATGTTCTCTTTTCTTCCTCTACTCAGATCCTAGTAAAACTTTCTCCCGTTGTTTTGGAATATACGGTTCTGTGTGTATTAGGCGGCCCTTCGTCTGTATCTCTTTAGTCTTGCTTCTTTGGCAAGTCTTCTCTGGTGTATCTCTTCCAGTGCCACAGGGACACCTTTTTGTCTTATCCTGTATTTTCCCCATAGCCTTACAAGTGGTCCGTTCATGCATGGTGGATTTCTCAGTAGTCCTTCTCTGTAAAGTTGGGAGATCTGTCTTTCTAATCTTGTTTTTCAGTTCGGTTTATTATTATTATTATTATTATTATTATTATTTCGAAAGACGGATACAAAATGTCGCAGACGAGAGATCATGGACATGGCTACGCTAAGGAGACCTGGACAGAGAAACGGAATCGCTCATCATGGCAGCCCAAAACAAATGCATCAGGACAAACCATGTCGAGGCAAAAATGGACTGGACCAAAATGAATAGCAAATGCCACCAATGTGGAGAAAGGGACGAGACCATAAACCACATGTTTTTTAATGTCTGGTTGTATTCACTACACACAAGGTTTCAGCTGGAAACTTAGGACAGGCAACGATGGCACAACTTAGTAGGCACTGACAGATTTCTTTACACAGAAAGCTGAGGGAATCCGCACGAAATGAGGCTACACAGAGACAGTAGTTGTATAAAATATAATATTAGAAGATATTACACGGACAGTTATTATTATTATTATTATTATTATTATTATTATTATTATTATTATTATTATTATTATAGGGTTTGTATCAAACAAGATTGTCCTTCTGTAATGGACACAGGTGTTATTATTTACGGTTGAATGTTCACGGTAAATGCCAAAATGTGCGAAACGAATAGAAAAAAAATGATGAAAACAAGAAAGACGGAAGGAAAGTAAAAACAAATAAAATAGAATAGAGAAAAAAAAAGACCCAGTAAAAGGAGGAGAAAAATGTCCAAACTCCAAATAGAGATGAGCTGCCGTGAAAGAAGTTCTCAATGTTAAGTAGTATTGTCATTACTTATGCTTGAGTATTTTTGGTGTAATATATCGTTGAAATGAAGAGGAAGTCAGGAAGCCAGCCAGAAAGTAGACAGTGGACAGAAAGAAAGAAGTAGAGGTGCACACGCACACACACACACACACATACACACACACGTACACAAACACACATACAAACTCACAGTTACCACCGAAAACACACACACACACACCGAGGCCCCTGCATGCATGCATAAATGCACAAATACTCACAGGCGTATACAAGTATTCAAACATATACACACGCGTATAAACAAGCGCAAACAAGCAAACAATCACACCCGCAAACATACACGTAGAAAGCAAGAAAGAAAGTGAAATGGGAGGGGAAAAAACGACAATACATAAAAAAGATTGTATGTCTCCAGAAAAAAGTATTTAATATACCGTAGCATAGTTTATCATTTATACTTTGGTATATTCATACCTTTGTGGGCATAGAATGTTTAAATCTGGAAATACTATCAAACTTGATGAGTGGAAAGAGAATTGGAAAAAGGTGAAGAAAACTAGAAAAATACTCCTGTACTACCACCATTATCACTGAAAACAGAATAAAAATTGTTTTTGCAAATAGTTGCAATGCAGGAGAGGTAACGGTTAAAATACGTGGAACCACCCCAAATTTTGATTAATTATTCCATCATCCATTTCTTATCTTTTTGAAAAAAAATTCCATTGAAATTCTTTGAGAACCTTGGGAGATATTCCGTGGTGTTGACATATAGCGGCATTGTTAGGGGTCGTAAAAAAAAATCATGGTTCCGACCCGAAATTTAATCACTTCAACCCATCAACCGAATTCCATTTATAATTTTGAAGGATATTGTATGGAGAGGACAGACGGACGGGAGGACAGACAAACAGACAGACAGGCAGATACAAGTGAATATACATATTCCTCTTCCAACTTTGTTGGCAGAGGAAACTGAAAGAAAGCAAAGAATAGACGATAATAAGAGGAAAAAGGAGCGAAATAAGAAAGTAATTTAGAAGTTAAAGAAATAATGAATAAAATGATATATATATATATATATATATATATATATATATATATATATATATATATATATATATATATATATAAGAGAGAGAGAGAGTGAGAGAGAGAAAAAGAAAGAGATCAAACGCCTTAATGTAAAAAGATTGAGAGCTTTTTTATGTCGTTTAGGAAAAGTTTCTTAATTTGCTGGAGTATAATATTTGATGAATATTTGGCTATAGCACACCTGATTTGAAGAAAAGCATCGTGGACACAGCGATTGAAAGAGAGGAAAAGGCGCTGTCCTCTGCTGCTGTGAAAGAGGTTCTTAATGTAAGACCGCTGGCCTACTTTTAATATGTCTCTGATGCTGTATGACGAAGGAGGACATTCATTGCCACCATTGGCCACCATATTGGAAAAGCGGAAATGAACCAAGATAAAATAGTACGTCTTTATATAAAAAAAAAAAGGAAAATCGCTTCCATTGGTGCCGTTAAAAAAATCGTATTTTTGTATGGATATTTTTGGTAAAGTTCTGATAACATATGCATTTAGCCTTTTCCTCTTTTTCACCCACTTCTTCTGCCCCTTCTCCACGCTCGTCCCTATAAACATCATCCTTATAAACATCAACTCATATAATGGACAGGGTGCTTTTTCATTTTTCTGTGTCAGTTGTAATGGACTTTTTCACGTAAAGGTGCAATTTTCATCCTGAAAAACTCCTACCAACCATTCGAAACAATGGACCCCTCCATTGAAACCAGTTTGGTCTTTTGTCTTTTCGAAAAAAAAATGAGATAGGAATTAAAACATAATCATTAATTTTTCACGGAGATTAACTATGATTATATTTCATTCATTTGCATATTCATACTCGATGTCTGCTGCTTGACAGAGGGGATGGGGTGATAGCAAGTGTCTTCAAATATCCAGCACCTTTGGTAGTATCGTTACAGATGCATGAACTGTCGTGGTCTATATAATATCAGCCATCTTCACATTTATTTCAACCAATCTGGATTTTGGTGTTTTGGGTACGGTTCCAGGAGAGCCATTTATTAGAGGCTCGACCTTAATCTTAATGTTCCATAGCTTTTACGATTCCAGTGCCAGGCACTGTGATTTTTTCAAATCTTTAACCTTCTTTCGTCATCACCTAACGGTCCACGACACGGCCATGCTCACAATTTGGCGGGTCCTCTTTCCCAGGTTCATGATTATAGGATCAGATCTTGGATGTCAAATCTCTAGAATATCTCATCTCTTTCTACAATAGTTCTTGGTTTGTTTTGATACCATTTGTTCACAAGGTTGAACCCAGGTAGTTTGCATAATTCTTTGTGCACTTCTGTCTGTATTCTGTCCTACTTGGTTTTTTTTTTAGATTCCTTTGGAGCCAGCGTTCTTTTGCTTCATGGATGCTTTGATATAAAAGTCAAAAGTCCCTCCGTTTGTCAATTTGGATATTTGTCTGTCCTTGCCTTCCACAAAAACTACATATAAATCCATAAAATTTTCTGTGGATACGGATTTAATCCCCAGGAAGTGTTCTTAGCAAATTATTTTTTAAAATCATTCCGCAAAATATATTTTTAGGGATTATCAAATAGAGGGGGGGGGGCTTTTTATATTCATCATTGATAAAAATACATTTTGATGATGCAATAAAAGAATAATGAAAAGATATTTATACTGAGAAGTAATTTTCCCCAATTTTAGGCGTCAAATGGTAAGGGAAATTTTTTCACTTTCATGAATCAAAATCGATTCAACGTAGGATTCAAACGGAATTTCTTTTTGCTTTCTGGTGTCTAAATTGAGGGAGATTTCTTTTCACTTTCAGGGGTCCAAATTAGAGGGTAACTTCCTCTCCGACAAATACAAGGAAACGTTTTTTATTACTTTGATGAGTCAGTATTGAGGGGAATTTTTCCCACTTTCTGAGATCAAAGTTGAGGGATAGCTTTTTTCTTCAGTTCTAGGCTTCAAAATACCAGAGGTAGATTTCCCCTCTTTTAGGGGTCAAAATCAAAGACACACTCTTCTTTCATTTTAAGGGGTCAAACTCGAGAGGGAATTTTATTTTTTCTTTCAGAAGTCGAAATCAAATGATTTTGAAAATCAATTATTCTCCCATTTCTGGCGTCAAAATTGAGAGGAGATATTTACTAAAGTGAGAAATCTTTGCCCTTTTCAAACATTAAGCGCCCTCCTTTTCAACATCGACTCTAATGCCCTATTTTTTGCTATTAACCCAATCTTTTAATTCGAACCCCCCTTTTTTTTTACACTTTTTACTTTACTCTCTTCTCCATAACATTACTTAAAGGCTATAATTTTTCTTGCATAAACGCCCGTTTTTAACTTTGCCCCCATGGCCCCTCTTTTGAATATTTTTCTCTCTTTTACATAAGCCAACCCTTTTTTTATATTAGCCGAACATCTTTTTTCAATTTAGCACCCCACTTTTCCAACCATAACCCCCCGCTGCCCTTGTAAAAAGTGTTACTAAATCAATTTTAAAAACAATTTAAATTAAACGCTATCTGATTTCCATTTGTCTATCTTTTTATTCGTTTTTTGAGTTACAATTTACACCACCCGTAGGGCGGTATT
Source organism: Thysanoteuthis rhombus (assembly GCA_963457665.1). Taxonomy (NCBI): domain Eukaryota; kingdom Metazoa; phylum Mollusca; class Cephalopoda; order Oegopsida; family Thysanoteuthidae; genus Thysanoteuthis; species Thysanoteuthis major. The sequence continues at coordinate 31,318,408 of OY735206.1, forward strand.
TAGTCTAGTAATAATAATAATTCGAAAATACTGATACTGCTAATCGGGGAGTGCGGTCAATATACCCCCGTCGGTTAAATAAAGGGTTCGGTTCGTTACTTCCCCCATACCTACCAGATGATATCCAATGAAGGATGTAGAATACAACGAATACAACTAAGATGAGGATAGTCCAAACAATAATAGAGATAATAATAATACCTCATCTCAAAAAAAATTCAGAGAAACACTTGATTTTTCAATTTAGTTTCTTTTCACTTTTTAAATTGATCTTAATTTTGTATTTTTCAAACTGTATTTATCCTCTTACATATCAGTAATGTTCACGGTGTATTTTCGTTCAAAGTTTTAGAAGAATTGCAAAACTGTACATTTTCAAAATCCTTAAAGCTTAGAGATCCTGGAGATCAATCTCAGCATTTGTTCAGACTGTTATTTTGTCATCCGTCATTCTTACATACGAAAATAAAGTCAAAACTCAATGTTGAGATTTTGACAAAAAAAAGTAAGAAAAAGCTTACTCAGCCTAATGGTTGATCCATCACTAGTGTCGAAAACAAGGAAGAAAGGAAACACTCACTCAGCTTTATGGTTAACCTGCTACTAGCAAGGAGCCCCCCCCCCAATATTTTGCTCCCTGTTTGATTCGATCCCCAAATCAACAGCTGATTAGCAGAAAGCTGTTGACTATTCGTTAACGGAAACACTAACGACAAGTGATATTTATTTGTGAATCATAAAAATAATTTTCGGGTGAATACCTCAAAATCTCGGACGACTATCTATCGCTTAATAAAAATTCTTATGCTTTTTCATTGTTTAATGGTTCTATTATTATAGAGACAGAAATTACACAAAAACAGAAATTCAATTTGAACAAAATAAATTAATACTGAGAACTAAGAAATGCGAGTTGACACGACATAGCGTTACAGAATCAATCTCTCTCTCCCTCCCCCCTCTCTTATTTACGCCTTAAATTCAGACATCTTAATTCCAATGTCTGACTAATTGCAAAAATAAACTCAAGTCTGAGAATTTGACAATAAATAATGCTCAGTCTTGAGTTTTTGAAGAAATCGTTGAGCAGGAAGATTACCTGAAGATGCAAGATGACAAAGTTATGTCTGAGTTGACAAGAGTGAATAATTTCAATGGAATAACTTAGATCTAAAGTCATGCACATCCTTACTTTGGTAGGAATGTGTGAAGATTTCTCAATATAATTTCCGACACGTGTGTTGGAGGAAGGAGTACTGTTGAGTGGTTTCAAAAATCACCTGACCTAACCCAATGTGACTTTGCAGTTTTGGAGATGTTCAAAGGAGAAAGTTTACAAGACAAAATCCAGAAGTCTCCGAGAATTGAAAAAAAGAATAACAGATGCATTGTCATTTTGAAAAAAAAATGCCAAATTGAGAAAATTTTTTTTTCCAATCTGTGTCAACTCTGTTCAGGGAAAGAAGTAAGCCTTTTTGAACATTTGGTTCGACTTGAATTTGCTTACACGCAAAAGATATATCCACTATATATGTCGACATATACCTACAGTCATATATAAAAACATATATAGAATACCTCCTTCTGTTTCGATAGACAATGGGACAACACTGGTGACCTGCCCAGGGCGCAAGCGTGGATGGAGCTTTGGAGATCTTTGGTTACCAAGTCGACAGAATTCCTCTCTAAGCCTCTCTTATGTAGTCTGAAAGAAAGTAGAAAGCGAAAGATATAGAATCAATTTGAGTGTAGGAACTGAGTGAAAAATGTCAAAATTGTCAAAAATCAGGGTCGGTATTCCTCTAGACTGGTCATCTTCTCAAAGCTGGAGATTCCAGTCTGCTTTGCTCTTTTTAAAATCCATAGCAGAGTAAAAAAGAGTGGATTCATGACTTTCTCAAGAGCATCCGCGCGATTTGATCGGAGTTTGAACTCAGCTCACCACTTGCTTGTCTTGTTAACTATTATGCCAATCGCACCTCCATATGCATACACACACGGACTCACAAACATGCAATAACATACCCACTCAAGTAAAAGGTTACAAAAGCACTTAGTGAATTTCGAGAAAGTGCTGTCTGTTTCTAAATCGAGACGGTCATCATCTCCACAGCTCATTGGTGGCGAGCGTGCGTGTAAGCAATTCGCCATTACTATTTATAGCGGTGCCCAACAAGAACATTAATCGCCATGACTCTCCTTCCACAACCGGAAGGAAATGGTCCGTGACCGGAAGCTCCGTGTGAAACAGTCAGTGCAGGCATCTTGTTCGAATGGCTTATTCATTTACATGTTTGCCTTCACGATAGATGGGTTCTCAAGTGTCGTCCATTGTCATCGTTGTGTAGAGGAAGTAACTGCTCGACTTTCGCATCTGTCTCAAAATATAGAAAAGAAAATCAATAACGGAAAGAAGAATCCTTGTTTTATTGTATATAAACTATTGCGAATGTATCCGAGAAAAGAATTATTCGAAGGTAAAGGCGAACCATGTCTACAGTTCTAGAACAGAATATTTTCGTTATGCTTTCATTATTTAACAATTTATTCGGATTAATACTTTCATTTTTGTTGTTTTCATTGCAACATTTCGGCTGGAATAAAATCTGTAATTTAATATTTTATTATCAAATTTTTCTTCTCGGAATATAGTCTTCTTTCTTATTTTTAATTTATCTACTTTCCAGTTGTTTTCAAAGAGTTTTTTTAACAATATGTTACGGTAAAATGATAAAGAATCATCCTCATCAGCAGCAGCCTCATAGCGCCCGTCGTGAGACATAGATCATCCCCTGTGTTCGCCAGACCTCTCTATCATGGGCGTCCCAGAGCCAATACTTTCTGAACCTGTCCAGTTCGTCATGCCATCTTATATTTTGCCCGTTACAGTTTCGCATATGATTTCTGGGATTCCATGTGGTGAGTCGTGATGTCCATCGGTTGTCTGTCATTCCTGCAACATGACTAGCCCATTGCCATTTGAGTTTTTGTTATGACTCATCAATTTTTTTCTTTTATAGTGTTGTTTTGTGATCTATTCTCGTGATGTTTTGCATGATACTTTCATAGTTCTCATAGTTCTCAGTTTGAGTGTCAATCTTTTGGTTACGTTTCATGTTTCAGTTCCATAAGTGACTATCGGAAGAATGCATCGTATGCAGCCCCTCCTTTTCAAAACTAATAGGATCTCCTTGTTCTTAAAGGTTGAGATTGCTATACCGAAAGCTGATCATCCAAGGGGTATTCTTTGCTTGATTTCTTTTTCTTTTGATGTCGTCTGCAAATTTGAGTTTGCATGGATAATCGCCATCTATTCTGATTCCTTTATTTTCCAAGTCTAGATTTTAGGACATCACCTCGAGGCAGGCTGCGAAGAGTTTGGGTGAGAAGGTATCACCTTGTCTTACCCCTTTCGGGAGTTGAAAGGGCTCCTTTATGTCGCCTGATTAAAAAAAAAAACTACTGTGACTGCATATATCGTAGTTTAATTAGGAAAATCGTCTAATGATACTTTAATTTGCATTCGGAAAGGCTCATTCGTATTTTGAGCTAATAAATCTTAATTTCTGAACTAGGAGACACAGTTTAAAATAAAAATAACTTATAGTTTTAATACTTTTAAGATTCCAGGTATATCTGAATAAGAGATATAAATGTTTTTGAAAAGCGGTATATCACCATCCTACTATAATTTAATGTCTGTATAATAAAGTATAACTTACACCACATATCCCATGAAATGCACGTTTTAGCGGGTAAAATGATCGTATATCCATCTACCTGTCCGAACTCCAGGGCAAAAGATCAGACAAATGTATATGCATTTAAATAGGGATTTGGCCATAAGGGTTTGGTATACTTCTTGAAGTCTAATACTTTTGCATATGGACCTAAGTAGCCAAAAAGATGCATGTTCTTTCTGTAGTGAAACTTGCAGTTAGAAAGTAAAGGATGATTTATGACACGCTTCAAATTCAGTTTTTCCCCTGAACGGTTCAGCTCAACGCAAAAGATGGAACCACAGACTTCTCGGTCCTCATTCCGGGACACGCACAACTGAGTCGAATTTGCAGACGATGTCTATTTAATGTTCGTCTCATTCGTTACTGTTTGCTGCTAAAAGTATCAGTTTCCATTACAGGTCTTGTTTCAAAATTAGCTTCACTCTCTAATAGAGCACTTTGTTATCATTTAGTCAAGACGAAATGGTCAGAACGAGAAGCTAAGACTGAAAGTGACACGAATGAGGACAACAAGAAATTAATCAATTTTTCTTTCCTTCTCTCTTTTCTTGATTAAGACTTTAAATGCTTCTCTTTTTTTTGCAGCAAATCCAAAAGGCCAACGGACTTGGAGAGCACTTCTTCGCAGACAAATTCTTTCCTATATGGAACAAGCTATCAGAAGCAGCAGTTTCTTCTACAATCCTCCTCCTCCTCCTCCTCAATTTAATGGCTTTCGTTTCACTGGTTTTACCGTAGCTCATCATCAACACCATCAGCCTCATAGCGTCTGTCGTTGGACGTACACCTTCTCCAAGACCCATCAGACCTCTCTATCATGAACACTGCGGATCCAAATACTTTTTGAACTTACAGACGATTAAAGGCGATGATGGGGAAACGGAAATGCTTATGCTATCCGGAGTTCTGAGACGGGATATTTTCATTTTTCTAGAAATTACCCCGACTACTATCTTCACATTACGTATTCTAAACACGTTTTAGCCGATGGAAGTTCAAACATATCGTCGTGCTAAAAACAGTTCCTCACACCGTCCTATTTTTTTGCCGGCTACAATTTCGTATATGATCTATGGTCTCATCGATACGGTGAAGGCCCGTCTCGCTGATCGTGTGGAAACGTTCACAATCCATTGTATAATATCGGGCGTGGTTGATTTTTGTGTTTCTTTAGTTGTCGGCTGTAATTGTAAGTGTTTTTGTTCGTTTGGTTGTCTGGAGTTGATACGAGGAAAGTGGGATTCCTTTTTTAGTCGGGTGGTGTTGGGGGAACATCTCCGTCGGACTGAGTCAATTGTACAAGCAACAGTTTATGTTTGAAACCAGGGGCAGGTCACTCGTGCCAATGTTCCAAGAAAAATGGAAATAGGAGGAATAACTGTGTGAATTTCAGTCGTTCTTCTTCTTCTATCTTAACTTCCAGATCGACTTTCTCCTTTATTGTGGCTGCTTTTGTTATTACCACAATCTTATAATCGATTCATTCTGTCGCTTTGTTAGAAATCGTCAACAAAAACTGTCACTAAAACTGTTAACATAGGTTTCATTCAGTATTTAAGCCTGTCTGGCTGGTTGACTGGCTATGTATGTATCACACGTACAATCTGCACCAATGTAGCAATAAAACAGAACAGTTATATATTCATTTAAGATCCCTATTATGTATGTAAAAAAAAAAGAAGTTTTTTTTTAAATCCACCTGCAAAGTAGATTTTTAGTGGGGGGTTCAGTTTGCAAAGTAGGTTTATAATAAACTGATCCCTTAGTTTGAGTCACTTGTTTTTTGAAAATTGAAAAATCTTTTCGTGACCATCGTCCCCAAAAGCGAGAGAAATAACTTATCCATTGACCACCATCTTTTCGCAATTTTTAATTGATCATTCCCAACATAGCATGAAACCAAGTGTCATCGGTCACATGACGGTTTTTAATGACTGACTAACTAGACCTGTTAATTTTATTTTAACCGTACTACTTCCTAAAGATCAAAGAATGATATTTTCTTCTTTACGTTTTCTAAACTTTATTCAGACATTAGATTCCATCTTGACTCTTATTGTAGCAAAGAATGATGAAATATAGCCCGATTGAAGCAGTCCTTTCTTGGCAACGCATGCAATACAAGCGATTCCATTCTCAGCAAATTTCTATAGAAAAGAAACACCACTCTTTTCCTTTACACATGAAGAAAACCTTAGAATGAATCTGCCACAACGTTGTGGTAAAAGTTACAGAAAAAAAAGAATAGAAAATGAGTTCAATAGTTCGAACAACTCTTTGAATGATGAGGACTTTTGTCAAAATTATAGAGGGTATCTTCAGTTTATGTTATCGCCGACTTTTGCGTAGATTTGTTTGATAGAAACGTTTCAATTTTATTGGTTATTAAGTTATGTGTCCATCGAGCAATCAACGAGAAATTTGAGAAATACAATTTGATAACGATTAGATTATATATATATATATATATATATATATCACATGAATCTTTTTTGAAGATATCTATAGATTATGCGTTACAATAGTCCAACAAGTCTGTGCTGACGCACACTAATACGCAATCAAATAAACTGTAATCATCTGTTCATCTACGTCAGGAAATGCATTCACCCAAAAACGAAAATATATAATACCACTCTCTCTATAAACAAGGAAAAAATTCAAGTTGTCTTATATACAGCGTATCTCAAAATTGGCTACACATTCCCCTTTTTCATTTTTATTCTCAGATTTCTGTCCAATCTGTGAAATTGGCATCAATTGATTGCTCAATTTCTGAGAATATTTTTCGACAATTAAGCTCAAAATTTACCTCCATTATCATTATTAGTGCTATACTAACGTTAGATCTGAGGTACCAAATTGTGGTCTTGCAGGGGATGAGGATCAGTGATTCATTTTGTGAGAGAGGGCAGGGAAGGACATTGGGGGTAAACTTTATGCAATCCTCCCACTCAAAATGCCCGTGTGAATATTTGAAGTGCTATGAAGAAGTTGTGTCACATGTAGAAATCTACCAGTGATGTGATTCTCATTTGAAGTTGATTTCCCAAACATTCAAACATTTTAGTTTATGTGTACCGACTTTCAAAAGTGTTCGTCTGTTAGCTCTACAAAAAGTGTATAGTGACTGTTTGGACATTATATAGATATATTTTTAAGAAATGGACATTCTGGTCCGACGGAATGAACTAAGAATTGCGTTATATTATATAGAAATTTGTTTGAAATGATTTCCCGTCGTTGCACGATTAATATATCATTCAATTTAGACAATGTAAATAGAATAAACAATTGATGAAAATATCCCAACTGCCACAGAAAAAAATATCCTTTGTTGCCCCAACCAAGAGAAAGTGGTAATGGCAAACATGCCGTGGATCTGTTTGATGGCTGTTGCCAGATGTTGAGGTTAAAGCTTAAGTTTCATTGAAAAGCTATACTTTAGGAAAGTATGGAAACCCATATTTGATTGCAATCTGAGAGGTAATTTTCAAAAAATGGCCAAAATAGAATTATAACGCACGTAAGCTCTCTCATACCCCGCAGAGAGCTATATTGATACGAATAAATTTCTCAGTTTTTCTGGAGACAAATCAGAGCATTTCGTTTATTTTCAAAATTAGCCTTTGGGACAGCACTTGATTTTTGTGTTTTACTGGGATATTATAAAAATGACAACTTTCAGTAGATCATCAGAGATCATCTGATTTCTGACGAGATTTTTTTTACACATTTACATTTTTGTCTATTCTTGTGTCGACTAATTATATCAATACAAGGGAAAAAGGCTAATCTCCGAAGAACACTGTTATTTTTTTCTTTCTTAACAGAAAGTCTGTTCATTCCGACTGCTCTCTTCACTGCCTTCACTGCTTTAACTCTCAAAATAGTTGATTGCACCTCAAGATCGATTCAACAGATTATTCTTGGCGTCACCTCTATATATCTGTTACTGAATCTCCGAATGATAAAAAACGACGAGAAGAAAGGCAACATTAGTCCTTTTACATTATCAGTCTTTGAATTGTCCAAGATATCATCCCTGCTTTCTTCGCTGCTATCAAACTACTTCCAATATCAGCATCTCTCTCTCTCTCTCTCTCTCTCTACCTATCTATCTATCTATCTCGATTTGCACCTATCTCTTTCCTTATCTATCTATCTTGTTAAACTGTTAAACATTCTAATGCACTAATTCGGCTACCTAGAGGTCACATAGAGTTGAACGGTATCAGACATTAGAAGCCCTGACTCACAGATAGAGTTGAGATCATTCTCAATGTTTTCCAGTAAGCTACAGAGACTGGAATTCCTGTCATTCGCAGTTAATTGCCAGAGAGAGAGAGAGAGAGAGAGAGAGAGAGAGAGAGAGAGAGAGAGAGAGAGAGAGAGAGAGAGAGAGAGAGAGAGAGAGTTTCTGTTGAAAATTACATGCAAAGATATCGCTATTAGATCACACTTTCTCTATGGAAAAAATACAGCTCATAGTGTGTGCCGAAAAATTTGTCAATATTCGTTGATGAACTTCTGAGACAAACTATGCCACCAAAAACGCAACTCTAACAAACAAAAAAAGGTGTCCAAAAGAAACTAAAATTCCAAAGTCATTATTTTCCAAATTTAAACTCAGTATCCATTTGTCGCACAAGATAAAAATTGCAAAATTGTTCTATTCATGTGATCTGCTTTTCTTCGACAAGACACACAGCTAACTGATCTCCAATCGTACGCTTAGTATTATTGTTTTGTTCTTTGAGGGATAAAAAAAAATCAGGTCGAAAGGTAATGTCACCTCCTATGAAGCAATTATGCAACGATAAATCCTAATGAGAAAAGCAGTAGAAAATTGGAAAGCGCTCAGAGCGTGCATACCTCTGTCAGCTAAGTACCGAATGGAAATAACAAATCAAAAACAAGTGGGAGAACTTCGAATCTATAAATACTGAGTTACTTCCTTTAAATTTAGACTTAACCTTTTTATTGACTGTTTGTTTTTAACTTCTTTCCCCGGAGAATAATAAAAATATATTCCAATCGAAAAATAATTCCTGTCTTTGACTCCAGAAGATTTTTCCTACGGCCTATCCTTCCACAAGTTTTCACTGAAATTCAATGAGAACTCTTGGAGATATCGCGTGGACAGACGGAATTTATGGACTCCTTCAAATTACATTGATCGAGGAATATGAAATCAGTAAAACAGTTCGAGTTACCCGATATTACTGTTATTTTGAATCCATATTCTTAGGAACAAGAAAAAGAACAGACCCTGTTCAAAACCTGCGAAGTTGTTTACACAATTTTTTTTTACAGCGTGTGGCAGCGTTTGTCGTTTGTTACATTTCTGTTCGTATCTAATTGTGTATCCATCTGCGCTTAGATCATAAGATATTTAAAAATAAGTTTTAGCTTCTTGATTTACAAACGCTTTGTTACGACCCATTTTTTTAAATTTCGAGAATCGATCAAAAAAGAAAGAATGATATTGCGTAATACGATGTAAAACGCACCAAAAATCACCTTTCTTCGTCCGCTCTCTCTTCCCTTCCTCTCTTATGAACGCTTTCGACATTTTTCTGTTTCGTCTTGAGGAAAGTGATTTCACCATTCATAATTCTGCCGAGGTTCGTCGCAGATAAAAACAAAACAGAATGATATCAGACTCCCTTATTGATATACATACGGAGATTTCGGATCAAACTTGGATAGCATTTAAAGCTCTCCATTGTTCACTCCACTAAAGTAAAGTTTACTACATACAAATCAGCAGTATAGATCCTATCTTCTGGAAAAAACAAACAAACGAAAAAAAACAAAAAAAACATTAGCATCCAATGCAGAGTGTTCCAAACTTTTTACGTTTTCAATACTCTTTTATGAACGAATCTTCTGCAATGAATTCCAGAAGTATTTTTTTTAGCCAAACCAAATATATGATTTCATTAGTGATTTCAATCCTCACTGTGCTAAGGTTAGCTAACCTAAGTGAAAACGTGCAGAAATATCTAGCCTTTTTTGAAAAACTGGCTTACTTAATACCTTAAATAAATACAATCAAAAGAGTGCATTGTATCAATTTCCGTGAAAAGATGATTACTATGTTGATTCTTCCAAAAGTGGTGCATCCCTGAATTTTTTTTATCCAAACCAAATATATAATATCAGCTGAGACGTTCAACTGAAACGAGGAAAAGTATCTTTAGAAAGATACATTGAGTAGAAAAAGAATCTGACACATTAAAAAAAAAATTATCTTAACATGCTTATACACCCTAAAGACAAAACCATTAGATGATCGATCTTATTTCAATAGCTTTTTGATTTTGTGCTCTTTAACCTTTGGTCTAAATTCTGAGAATTTCTGTTGTCTTTGATTATGTTAAAGAAAGCTGAAATGAACTGGATACTTTTTGCACTCACTGTATACAAAATTATACAACTTTTCGCAACACAACTAGATATTTTCGACGACATACTAGTGTCGCGACGCACACTTTGGGAAGCTTTGATCAAATATACGGTGCAAAATTCTTTGCTCTGGTGCAGTAGCTAGAAGGATGTTCTCTGAAACCAATTATAGCGTCTATCATTTCATAAATATGACTGGGCGCCAAAGTTGACTTAATCCAACACATATCACTTAGCACTGGGCTTTGATCGCTACGAACCAAGTATTTGCACTCTTCCATATCTTATGAGTTGGGCACATGTCGTAGAGTGGTTGTTAGAAATTTTTTCGCAGACCATTGTAAGTGTAGTGATTTTTTACCCTCACTGTGCTAGGGTTAGCTAACCTAAGTATATACGAGCAGAAATATTTGACCTTTCTAAATAACTGTGTTTCTAAATACCTTAAATGAATACAATTGAAAGAGTGCTTTGTAGCAACTACTGTAAAAAGATGATTACAATCTTTAGTTTGTCCGGAAATGCTGAGTCTTCCAAAATTAATGCTTATATATATATATATATATATATATATATATATATATATATATATATATATATATATATATATATATATATACATGTGTGTGTGTGTGTGTGTGTATTCATAAATATGCATACTTACATGCACACATTAACACACACACACACACAAACTCTCTCTCTCTCTCTCTCTCTCTCTCTCTCTCTCTCACACACACATATATATGTGATATCAATATATGTGTGAGAAGGTGTACATAGAAAATTCAGTGCTTTGCCAAACTATCTTGTACTCTTACATATCCGATATCGAATATTCATCATTCATAGATAACTCAACACTTAAAAACAGTAACAATATATATGTATACATACATACACACATACATATATATATATATATATGTGTGTGTGTGTGTGTGTGTGCGTGTGTGAGTGATGTGTGTGTGTGAACAATAGGGAATAAGACAAATTCATCAGTAAAAGTATATAGATACTTCATTTGTTAATAAATTAATCCATAAATGAATCAATTAGTATGCTATAGATGTTTCGGGAAGGGTTCCCATCTTCAGTAGCATGTGCGTACCTTTTAGCCGTTAAAAGGTTAGGTTCCCGTAGGAAACAATTTGGCACTAGATGTTTTGCTCGAAAAACATAAATGGAAATTGAAAATGATGATGCGTGGGAGGCTCTCTCTCTCTCTCTCTCTCTCTCTCTCTATAAATATATATATATATATATATATATATATACACACACACACACACACATATATATATATATTGAGAGAGAGAGAGAGAGAGAGGGAGAGAGAGAGAGAGAGAGAGAGAGAGAGAGACTGTGAAAAGAAAACAAAGGGAGTGAATACAAACGATAACCTGATAAGAAGTGAAATCAACCAAATAGAATTTGAAAGACAAAATAAAAGAATGTAGAATAGAAACTGAAGGTGTGTGTGTGGGGGAGAGAAACGTGGACATGCAGCGGAATGATGACAGAATAACAATTAAAAACATTAAAATAATAAAAAGACAGGTCAGGTTTGTCACTCAATTGAAACTGTTAGGTGACCAACTATACTTGAGTGCAGCATTGAGGTGATCAACTAAAAAAATTGGAAAAAGATAAATGGATAAGTTATTTCTGTTGCCTTTTGTTGGGCAGCGATCACTAATAAACACAGCATGAACAGGACCAATTTAGCATAAACTTACACTGCAAATTACCCCCCACCCTCCGCTAAAAAACAAGACAAAAAAGTTTTTTTTGAACAGATTGAGTAGTAAATATTCAAACGTTTACTTCTCCAGCTCTATTGGTGCCGCCTGTGCACTGTGTGATTCATACATACTCAGCCAGTCAGTCAGACCAATTTCAAAACTGAAGAAACCTATGCAGACAGCTTTGGTGACTATTTTGAAATGGTGGTTTCTAATAAAGAGACTGATTGGAAACGACAACTACGTAGCAATAGGTCTGCGTGTGTGTGGGGAGGAAGACGAAGAAAAAGAAGTGGAGGGAAGGAATGAAAGGTAGAAAAGTAGAACAATGAGAAGAATGAAAAGAAGAAGGAGAATAAAAGTGGAAAGAAAGAGAACAGAAAGAGGAAATGGAAGCATACAACTTGAGAAGGAGAAAAAAGGTTAAAAGACGATTAGCAATAGCGATTCAAAAAGTTGAAAGAAGAAACAGGAAAGAGTAGGATGAAGAAGCGAAGAAGAAGAAAAAGAAGAAATGTATTTTGAATGGAAAAAAAAAACAAGGAAAAATCCTGGAAGGAAGAAGAATATGAAAAAAACACCCAAGGGAGAAAAAAAAGCCAAAGGCACGTAAGAGTAAATAATTATGAATCGATTCACGAAGAATGAAAGAAATGAGGAGAAGAAGACGAACAAACAAATTGAATAAAAAAATAATTAAGAACCTAGCCTAGAAAAAGAAGAACGAGAACGAAGAAGAAAATGGATTAATAATTAGGAATCCATCAGAAGAAGATTAACAGTAAGAATGGGGAACAAAAATAATTAAGAATCAATAAGTTAAACGAAGAACAAAGTAATTAAGAAATAACCCAAGAAGAAGAAGAAGAAGAAGAAGAAGAAGAAGAAGAAGAAGAAGAAGAAGAAAATGAGCAAAAAAGAACTAATCCAAAAAGAAGACGAGGAAAGAGGAAAAAAAAGTAAGAAAGAGGTCGAAGAGGGAAAAAAGGGGAGGGGAGAAACTTAGGTGAAGCAGTTGGTCGTGAAATAGTTATTTCCTCAGTCTCCGAGTGCCTACTTTTCAGCAATCCTCGATGTAGACAGTTTTCTACCTGGGGGTCCTCGCAGACATTGGCACAAAAGCATTCATGCTGCAGACAGCGTAGCGAAGCGGCATAATGGTCAGCGGAAGCGGTAGGAAAGGGTTAAGAAGGAGGTTGGACCAGGAAATCTTCGATGCAGATTCAACGCAGTGGCAAGCGTGTAGGGCGAACATTCGAAGCAACCATGCGTACAAGTGCAGCCGAAGCAAAGGCTCGTGCAAAAGCAACACCCCGTTTGGTGGTTTTAGGAGCTTAGAGTCGACAGAATGGGGGTTACGGCTAAGGTTGCGACCGGCATGGTTTTCTGGATTTCCTGGGTTCAAGTTAGGTATTAGAGTTGAGGGTTCGGGTCGAAGTTTGGGCTTTATTCGTACCGCTCTCGGCTGAACGGACACATGAGTTGAAGACATCCTTCAATCTTTCCTCATCCTTGCTCTTCTTCCTCCACTCCTTCTTCCTCCTTGCACACTTTTTCTTCGGCCTTACTCTCCACTAGAATTTGTGGCACGCTTGAATCAACCGTGTGTCGAGTTATCACGGCCGGATCTAATTCAATTGCAAAATGATAGATAGAAATAGAAACTCTGACGAATAAAGGACAAAATATCAACAACAAAAACGTAGTCTAGAATGCTAACTCTGTTGTTAGTGAAAAGAACCAAAGAATGTAAGGGTTAACGTTTCTTAGGAACAATACATTAAGAAGAGAGTTCAGATTACCTGCTCGATGGCACAACGATGGCACTACTTCATACAAGCTTCGTTGTTCAACCTTTACAAAGCATTAGTCTTGGAAAACGAATAAAGATGCCCGCTCAGCGCTTGATTTGGAAGCTCATGTTAAATCAAGAAAGGACATTTTAAGACTGGAAAAAACTTGATGATAGGATTATCTTAAAATATAAAGGATGAAATTAAGATTTACAACTAAGGAACGGCACCAATTTGCGTAATATGTTCAAGTTAATTCATATCATCTTTAGATAATATGGACTTCTTAACAGGAGTACATACAGGCTAATTTTTTTGAAAACATTTGTTAAAAACTGTAAAAAGATATATATTCCGTTTCCCAGCTGATAAGACTCATTTCATTCTTGAAGAATGCTTTTATTGTAGGGAGTAGTTTTCTAACCCTTACCACGGCTAGTAAGTAAGATATCTAATCCTCAGTATTTTTTCCTGAAAAATACCTAGTTAATTTTAGGGTGTGTCTAATCCCTTGTAGCGTCTTACCAACGGGGAAATATGGTAATTAATAATGAAAGTGGACAGAAATGGTCGTTACCGTCAACAAATTAATTAACCAAACTACCCGTTTATGTATCTATTGATATCCGATGTAGGATTTATTAACCAGATATGTCAAAAACTCAATCACGCTAATGATTGCGTAAATATCCGTACCTCGAATAAATGAATCGCCGTAGAATGCAGGTGTACCAGAACTAATCATCTAGAACAATATCTAAAAATATCAAAAAAAAAAAAATAGATCTTATGTTCAAAAGTATCAAGAAAAAATCCAGCACATGGATAGGACATTGTTGGTCCAATATAACCATAAAGCATTTTCTTTGGAAAAAAAAAATCCACGCAAATCAAGCGTTTTTAGATGCTTCCTAGCGGAGTGCTCACGCAAATTTATAAGGCTGTTGCCCCCAAAATGTGACCAAGACAAACACACACACACACACACAGACACACGCACGTGCACACACACACGTGCACACACACACACACACACACACACACACACACACACACACACGAGCAATGTGTGAGGAATCTGTAGCCCACTTGGTTGCTTGGCTGAGTGATTTGTCAGGATACAGCGATTCAATAATGACATAGCGAATTCTGGCAGTAGGTAAAAACTGATACAATAATCACAGTTGTATTTTGCATCCACTGCAATGAACTTGTAGTCAAGATTTTAGCTTTTCTTATTGCTTCTGACTGATCTTTATTATTTATTCCATCACTTAGCTTTAGTCATTTTATTCCTTAACAAACGAAATATGTTCTGCGGTAGGGAAACATATTACATAACTGAAATTTGCTAGTTTTATCTAGAATTTGTGTCAGCAAGTTTTGGTTCCGCAATTTATATTGCATTGTAAATAGGAAAAAAAGTAGTTGCCACTGAGCAACAGTTAAATCGAGCGTTACTGAAAGAATCTGTATAATACTCATTTTACTTCATGGTTAACATTTGGTTCATGATAGAGCACTTGGTCGCAGGATAAGGGTTAGGAAGCTTGTCTCGCAGAACATGGCTGCACGTGTGGCTTTGAGCCAGACTAATTTGAGCTTGGTAATTATCAGTATGACTAGTTTGTCCGTGCTGTCGAAAAATGATGGCAGTATTCGAATAATGTTACAAAGGCGCTATACTTGAAGAATATCAAAAACATTATGTTACCCAGCCCGTCCTATTAAATGTACAATCTGATAGAACACAGATTTTTACATGCACTGCAAAAGAAAAGAAAGTAAATAAAAATATAAATGATATATATATATATATATATATATGATATGATATGAATAAGGGATATCACCTTGATTAACACTTAATAGCTATCTCCCTTGACAAATGTTAGAGATTGAAAATACAGCGTATCACGTGGGGAATCGTATAAGTAGATTGTTATCATTGCGAGTCCGGTTTATTTATCGCTTGAAGTTTTTCAGAAAAAATGCTGATACAGCTTCTTAATCCTTTCTCCCCTCACCTAAATCCCTCCCCCTGCTCTCTCTCTCTCTCTCTCTCCTTTGAACACGTGCGTAGTAACCCATACGTAAAATATTCCAATTAGATTGCAAATTCTTTTAATCACCTTAAATCTTAAATACTCCCGTTCCTCGTCCGGATATAGATTCGATGATTTTTCATCAAATTTCAAAGAATTGCCATTTTTTTTCTCACCTTATCGAATTTGATATTCTCTCTTGTTGCACACATACCCAGACATGGATTTAAGAATTCTATCCTCTGTCTATAAATATCTATATTTGTATGTGCGAGTGCTTTTATGTTTGAAGTTGTTGTCTATAAAATCAATGTTAGAAAGAGACGCCAATAGATTCGAATTTTGTTATACCGAAACTTTTAGAGAGATCCATGGTAAATAAACAAATAGATCTGGTTAGTCACACAATAGAAACTGTCACGTGAACAGGGATAAGAATACTGCATTTTTTGGCAGGGGGGAGGGGTCAACTGAAAATGGAAGAAAAGGGTGATCAATGAATAATTTACTTCTCTCGCCTTTTGTTGGGTTGTGATCACTAAAAATAAGCCCGTATCAAATACAATAAAAAACAAGCGTGAATCCTGTCGGATTTAAAACTAAGGGATCAATTTATCATAAATTTACATTTTTGATTGAACCCCCGAATAGAAAAACTATTTAAGTGAGAGCGAAAAACATTTTTTCTCCACACTATAATAAGGAATGAATATTGATCCGTTTAGCCGGCCAACTCCATTGATTCAACCTGTGTGCGCAATATATACACAGTCATACAGCCTGCAAGCCAGCTGAACCAACTCAAGAACTGATGAAACCTGTGTCGACAGCTTTGATGTCAATTTTGACTGACTGTTTCCAATAAAACAAGCTACGCACTCGTCAGGACACACACGTGCGTGCACTTGGGTATACAATGAAAATATTTTCTGTCTAATTACTGGAACATTTGAACGTTGATTTTTTTTGCAATGTACGCGTATCCCTTGCTTTTTGGAAGTTTGCTTTACGCCACTTTTTTCGCAATTCTGCCGGGAGTCGTCATAGATGCAGCGCGCCCTCTCTCATCCCATTCTTCTTAGTGTTTTGTACTTCCCACTGACTAAACCTCTGACGATTCAACCGAACATATCATCATCATCATCATCATCATCATCATCATCATCATCATCAGTTTTGGAATCATGGTACGATAGGAAAAAATCCCGTATAGATTAATGGTAAATGCTCCTTCGCTTAACGATATCTCGACTCACGAAAATTTTTTTATAGATACGTTTTACTTTTGTGTAGAACTTTAAATCCTACTTTGTTGATACCAGGGATCTAATCCAGCACCCCAACAAGCTTCCTTTTGAGACGCTTGATTTAGTTTGCTGGGTGGAAAGAATATTATCTTTTCGCTCCGACTAGGAAACCATCGTGTAATATTCAGTTCTGCGCATGCCCACGGAACATATTCACATGACAACAGTATCTGGAACGTGAGCTGTAGAATATGGCGTCAATAGTTTTTATTTATTTATTTCACTTCAATTTTTTAATTCAATTTTTTTCAGAGTTTTTTCTTTCTTTTGAGCTTGTTTTGCATGGTTTCTAATTACATTTTTTCAGTCAGATATTTATCTATTTATTTTGACAAGATGAAAACCCACCCTGAGTTCCTTCTCAAGTCAGTCAGAACGTCATCCAATATTGACGCTACGCAATCTTCTGCGTACTTAATTCTATTTCTTTACATATTTAGTTTCGCTTATCTCATTTTGCTATTCTAAATTTCTATTTTTTTTGTCTGTAAATTTCAATCTTCTATGCTTTTGAGAGAAAATTTTTATGTTATTGTCTCTTTTTTCCTTGTGTCTTTTCATTTCTTCCATTCAGCTTTTTCTTTGTTTGTTTCTTTCTTATTCATTCTTTTTTCGTCTCTATTTTTTTCTTTATTTTTTATATTTATCGTTTATCTCTTATTATTATTTTCCTTCTTATACGTTTCTGTCCATTATTTATTTGTTTTTTTTTTGTCTCTTTCAGCTCTCGTTAAATTTTATTCTTTTCATGTTTCCTTTTCTGGCTTTTCTTCTCGTGAGTATTTCTTTCATCTTTTTTTTAAAAAGTTTCATTTGTTTTGGCTTTTTTTTTCACCTTTCTTTATCTAGCTTTTCCTAGGTATTTTTTCCTTCTCATGTTCTTTCTTTCTTTCAAATTTCATTGCTTTTTTTCACGTTACTCTTTCTAATTTTTTTTCTTTCACTCTTTCTTCATTTCTCTTGTTCCTTATAGTTTTTACTCTTCTCATATTTCTTCTTTTCTAATTTTTTGCCTTTATTTTGCATGTTTTTTTTTCATATCCTTTTCTGCTCTCTCAACGATTCTATCTTTATATCTAGATAAAACCATTTTCTTCCCTCCTCTTTCTTTTTCTTTCTCATTACCATCTTTCTTTCTTTCTTTCTTTCTTTCTTTCTTTCTTCCTTAATTCGTCTCTTTCTTTTGTTTTAATCGTTAACGTTTCTTTTTTTAGCTTTTCTTTCCATGCAACTCCTTTTCTTTTTTTTCTTTTTCCCCTTTCTTTCTTCCGACGAAGATGGAAGAAGACTTGACAAGACTTTCAAAAGATACCTCTTAACTCGAGCAGGAACAAATGTAGTCAAATGAGCAAAAACTGAAAAACACTTGCTTAAGGCAAAGAAACTTAATCCTCAACATAAATACAAGCCAATCAACTCCCAGGAGAAGCACACTTAGAGACCAACCAAAGACATCCAACGCTAATCACAGACTCAAATCAACCAAACCATTATTGGCACTTGTAGAAAAAGATGCGCCTCAGGACGAGATGGACACATCATAAATTCGTATCCAAGCCAACAGACGAAACGTTGGTCTCAGCTAGAGTCACAATGGTTGATAAAACGAGGAAAATTGTCACCATTAAACACGTCATATTCAGGACGCAGTAAATACTACACTTGACTCTCGTTATTACGGCACCTTGGGAAGGATTTAAGAATGTCGTTGCGACGAACTGGTCGTTATAACGGGTGGATTTTATGAGAATTGTATAAATAGTGGGAAATTAAAAACTATCTACAAAAATGATTTTTTTAGTGCCTTTTCACGTATGGGGAAGTGAGTGATACCACTTCAGGTGTCTGTTGCTTCCGAGTCTATTTCACATTATGCAAGAACCTCGAAGAACTCCGAGACAAGACGAAAGTTAAGAAGCCCAGACAGAAACGGTTGTTGCTTTGACCAGCATGAAGGTACTTCCGGGTTACAGGCCTGTAAATAAAATGAACGAACCAGAAAGAAATTATGCTAACCATACACATAGTGATATGTAATTGATTGTTTGTCAAACATATTAAATTCTTACGAAACACCTTTGTTAGGTAAAAGTTTAATGCAAAGATAAAGGAAAAGTACATTTAACAAAAAGTTAACGGGGACGATTGATTTACGAGACATACTTTCAAGGGTTTACTAATCTTAGCTTTTCCAATGATTGATTCACTGAAAACTCCCCGTGTTGTCGCTACAAACTAATTTCCGACAATAGCCACCTTGTTGTTGTTGTTGTTGTTGTTGTTGTTGTTCTTCTTCTTCTTCTTCTTCTTCTTCTAAAAAAATTAGTAGTAGTTTTTGTTAATACCCACTGCACTAAATGACTATAAAAGACCCGCCAAGATTGCATGATGACGACATTAGGGTCGTTTCTTTTAGCCTGTGGATGAGCTCTGGCCTTCGGCTAGTTCTCCGTAGAATACTTGTCCAGAAATGCGGTTCTGGGGACTATACCGAATGAAATCAGGAATCGCTCTGAGACTCTGTGTTGTGGAATGTTAGGAACTGGAATTAATCCAGGCAGACCCCCCCCCATTTATACTGTGACGAATTGTTACCTTTGTTCTCGTTTTCCAGGATAGTTTCAATCTTTAATGAATCGGCCAAAATTCGATTAATTACCTTTAATCACTCGTTGGTTAATGTTGGCAGTGAGATGGAGCTGTTAATTCGTACCATTGGCTTGGCCCTTTGACTTGCACATGTTGAATATCCTCCACATCGTATAACGTCGATAATTCTCCAGTAATGTCTTGATTCTATCGTCATCAACCTCAACCAATATACCTGACCACAAAGCAGCGTTTAGTGAGAAATCTTCAGCACGAAACTTTGCAAGCAACTTTTGATACGCTCGATGATTCACGGCACCTTCTCCATAAACAGCCACACAAACAAAAACTCAATATGCTGAAAATGCTACTTATTCTTTTCCATTGGCTTCAACTGATATATTCCAACATGGAGCAGCATTTAGCAAGAAATTTCCAGCACAAAATATTGAAAATATTTTCTGATACGTTAGATAATTCATCGTACATTCTATATAAACTGCATGTTTTGCGTCTCAGCTACATTTCCATTCTTGAGATAAAAAAAAAAGCATAACATGCCGAACATGCTACTTATTTTTTCTCATCTTCAAAGTTAGAACAAAAACCCCCCCCAAATATTTGATAGTCTGACAAATTCTTTTAAAGATGTACGCACAATAGTTTCAATACAATCAAAAGCGATCTTCTTGAATGAAGCTACTTAAAATTAACCGCTCCTAATGCCATCTAATGATAAAACAAAGCTAACATTTTAGGCCACCTAATAAATATCTTTCTAAAGCTACTTTTGAGAAGTAGATTTATCAAAGCAATGATTCATGCAAACTCGTTTCTATAGTTATGTGTAAAATATCAAATGATAAATCCAACGTAATGACATTTCTTGAAGTCTGTAGCTTTCGAACAGTAGTTGGTCATATACACTCACACAGGTACTCAGACACATGAATATACTACATAGCATGATAGTATGTACATAACTTGCATCCATTCTTGTTGCAAAGCTGCTTTCATCTTTTTTCATCGCAAATGAAAAAAAAAACCATCGTGTCACAATGCATATCGCTAAAACTCGAGCAGATGTCATCGTGACAAATAAACAAAAACAAAAACTGAACAAAATGAAGGATAGAATAAACAAATCGTGGAGAGAAAAAAACAAACAAAAAACAGCCGAACAAACAAACAAAACGTGTTACTTTGAAGGGATTTAGAGATCGAGAAATTCAGGCAAAACGACATCAGAAAACAAAATCCCCCAAACCAAAAAAAACAAAAACAAAAACCAAACAATCCTCCATTAGACCAAAGTGAAATGTAAACGAAAAAAGATAAGCTATAAAAAAGCAAAACTTTGAACAAAAATCAGTTGTGAAAATAAGGAATTAGCAAAACAAAGCGACAAGACATTAAAGACGAGTGAAGATGAAAATAATTTTGTTTGGTTTGCAGAAAATGCCTGAAAACAAACTCAGAGCTCTTTTGCAATTTTTTTCTTACCCCTGCCACCGAAGTTGGAAAAGGCATATGTATTCATTTGTGTCTGTCCGTGTGTCCATATCATATCACCAAAAGGTCTCGAAGGTTTTCCATGCAATACTGTGGGAGGTTGGGCTATCGGCTACAAAGAACAGATTAAATTTTTGAACAGGAAATATTTTCTTATTACGTGGGGAAAGAGTTTAAAACGAACGATTACTGAAAAGATTAAATTTAAATTTCGAGCTAAGTAATCCAATATTTGAACTTATCTCCCTTGCTTTTAAATAGTTATAAACTTCTATATTTTTCATTGTTTGTAGTCATTATGCTTTGTTGGCTGAGGTATAGGCTTTTTGAGTGCTTTCTAGTCATAGATAGTAGTTCTATAATACACAAGGATAATCGCCATAGGATAATCGCTAATCTTCTAGTATCACAAACCCTTGATAGTAAGGTCATTCCCAACAGTGTGCGCCATCAATGAGACCCCAATCCACAAAACATTCGCCCAAACAAATATCTGGCAAACTAAGAAAAACTGGTTACATAACGAGAGTAAAAAGAAAATGTTTTAGTGGAATGCATCAACAAATGACTTATTTAACAAAAAATAGATATTTGTCCGCTAATATTTGTCTGAGGATTTCTCAAACACTTCTGTAATTCGACACCTATGGACAATTCTCTCAGCCATCTCTTCATCTCCTTAGCCCTTCTCATCTTTCCTCATCCTCTCCTTTTCAGTCTGACCCCTCTTCCCCCTTCTCTTTCTTGAGTAATATTTCCATTTTCTTTTTAATCTTCTAGAGCTAGAATCCTTGGTCTTGGGAAAAATTATCTCTTTTCGTTCGAAAGACTTTCAAGTTTGATTCTGATCGATAAACTAGATTCCGCTTAGACAACTTATCATTATAAAATAATGAATTCCATGCTGCCTATTGACGCGAAATGCAACAGAAGTACAGTTGAAGAAATATAGGTAAAAATTATCAAGAACTGACAATGCTTCACTAATAAAACTCAAATGATGTTACAACTAGTGTGTGTATACAAAGATGTATGCATTCGGGAGGAAATAAAGAACGAAGACTATATGATTAGATCCTTTAAATCTTTTCTTGTTCTTCCTGTTCTTGTCCTTCCTGTTCTTGTCCTTGTTCTTTCTGTCCCACATTCTCATCTTTCTGCTTTCCACTTTGGTCTTTTCTCGTCTTTATGCCATCGGCATCAAAACAGAAGCAAATATGACATGCTCGCCCCCCAGTGAAGTTATTCGCGCTAAAATGAATCTACTAAAATTACTTTCACCACGAATTCGTTACGCTACCTTATAGTTTCTCTCAGATCAGCGTTTGGAGTTGCGTAAAGAAGATGGCTTTAGCATTCTACGACTGCATTTTAATCATGATCCAGTAGATGACACTTACACATTTTCCCGAACGATTTGTTTTCCAAATAAAGACAACTACAGATACAAAAAGTGACAATAATGTAACAGCAACAGCAACAGCAGCTAAGGCAACAATACAAAGAATGCTAATATCTAGAACGCAAGAGTGATTTCTACGAGCGGATTTGTCATAATTGATGATGTTTTGTCAAGTAATGTTAATGCTGTTGGTGGTGGACGTAATCATCTGGTCTATGGTGTGAAAACAAGCTACTACTAATGGTACAAATATAGAGGAAAGTGCTTAAGGGGTGGAGAAGAATTAATGTCAATTTGCTTTTAACGAACAATTTGCTTTTTAACGATCAATTTTAATGCTGGGGAAATAATAATAATAATAATAATAATAATAATAATAATAATAATAATAATAATAATAATAATAATTCCCCCCCCTGTCGAAATCAAGTTGTCCTAAGAAAAAACTAATGCTTTTTCATGCAAATCCCCCTCCCATCATGTATAAATTGACCAGAGCCTCGAGAGTACCCACGTGAAGGAAGAAAGTAAATAACTCTCCCCCATTTGCAACTAAAACCGCTGTAGAGACTCTTACTCAGTCAAGACTTGAAAAATTTAAGGGAGACGTATGATCTTTTTGAATGCATGTAATCACCCTCCGGCTAGACAGTGTTTTTAGGTTACTGGTTAGGCGGTGGATAATGAACATATCACAACAAATAGAATCTCCGTACACCCGAATGGCTCCTTCTCGTGAGGTCATACCCTGGGTGATTAGAGCCAGTAGGGCTCTGATGTTATTACTGAACCATGCCAGTCTTGACCAACCCACCAAGGTCTGGTGCTACCTTAAAAGAACCAAAAACCCCCAATCATGACAGTACAACCAAATCATTTTACTGTAAAAAAATGGGGCACAGATTCAAGATTTGTGTGTCATAACCGGCAGGTGTTCCCTTGTTAGCCACCAGGAGGGACCCAGTCGTCATCCCGTGACTGCTGGCCAAAACTCCGGCTCGTGTACCCTTAATGGCCTTCAGGAGGGACACAGTCGTTACCTAGCTACTGTTGACCAAAACTCATGTAACACCAACTGCACCAGGAAAGGCACAACCCTCACCGAGGGGCTGCCACAAAGAAGAAGAGATGGTCAAGAGAGGAGAACAGTCTAGTAATGTATTGTTACTTAAAAAGCAAACCTTCGGTGCGATCTTATAGGGAGCGCATGCTCAAAATATGGTGGGAAAATTCTGTCGTAGAGGTATCAAGCCAACGCCTCGCTGACCAAGTAAAACAAATCCTAAAAAAGAAATGGATCTCCAAGCCTGAGCTACAAGAAATCCGTGAAAATGTAGAAAGGGAAGAATGTGACACACTTGAAACACATCCTAACACAGCCAACACAAATGAGGAAACTCGAAGAACTCCGCACAAAAGCCCCGAAGAAAGTCACACACCAAAGAGAGACGACAAAACCCCCACAGAAGAAAAGAAAACCCAGACACAAACTTTAAAAGAAATAATGCAAGAAGTGAAAACAACACTCCCCTCTCTAAGAGACAAAGACAGAAAGAGACTTGGAGAAGTGACCGAACATGTTAATTGCCTCTTACGACATATTGAAACGAACAGCCTTTTGGAACTCAACAACTTAATTTACGCTGGAGCAAAAATGTTAACACAGAATTTCATGACACAAGAAAGAACCCCGAATAATAATAGGGAGGAAAAACTCAACTGGGAAAGAAGATTAGAAAAGCAGATATCTCAACTCCAGAGAGATGAAGTACTACTGAGAAAGCACCACACACGGACAGACCACGAGTAAGACTTTGGAACATATACAAGATAACACAAAAAGGCATCCCCACAGCAGTGGAAGAGATACGTCAGAAGAGATTAGCCAAGGAAGCAAGACTGAAGAGATATAGGATAAGAACGACCCAATACACACGAAACCACACATTCCAAATCAACAAGGGAAAGTTTTACTAAGATCTGAACGGTGAAAGAAGACAGAACATAAAACCAGAGGCCACAGAGACCAAGAACTACTGGAACAGTATATGGGGGCACCCGAAAAGACACAACGTAACCCTGCAATGGTTAGGAAACATGAAAAAAGAACTCGTAGATATAGACAATAGAGAACCAATACTATTGAATGAGACCACATTGAAACATGCTCTTAGGAAAATAGCCAACTGGAAAGCACCAGGCCCCGACGGGATCCATGGATACTGGTTCAAAAAATTCACCACATTACATGACAGACCGACCCACCTACTCCAACGTTGCATAAACGAAGGCGAGGCACCAGAATGGATGACCAAAGGCTGAACCACCCTCATCCAAAAAGACCCTGAAAAGGGGAATATGGCAAGCAATTATAGACCAATAACGTGCTTACCACTTATGTTGAAGATCCTAACCGGGCTAATAGCGGAGAGAATGTATATATCAATGGAGAGAATGGGACTATTACCTGAAGAACTGAGGGGTTGCAGGAAAGGAACCAAGGGGGCAAATGACTTACTCTACATAAACCAGATGATCTTAAAAGAAGTAAGGAAAAGAAACAAGAACATTGCAATGGGATGGATAGATTACAAAAAAGCGTACGATGTGATCCCTCATAGATGGATACTCGAGTGTCTTAGATCAGTGAATCAGTGGTTAGATTCATCTAAACTCTATGAAAAACTTGAAAGTAGACCTGACAGCCGCGGGAGAAAACTTAGCGGAGGTAAGGATAAAAAGAGAAATATTCCAAGGAGACTCGCTGTCCCCACTATTATTTGTTCTCACCAAGATACCACTCAACAGAATCCTGAAGAACAGCAAAGGATACCTTTTCTACAAAACAAAAGGAAAAGTCAACCACCTGATGTACATGGATATAAAATTGTTTCCAAAAAACAGGTGAGAACTTGAGATGCTGTTCAACAAAGTAAAAGAATACAGAGATGACATTGGAATGGAATTTGGAATAGAAAAATGTGCAATCATGGTGATGTACAAAGGAAGGCTTACAATGGCTGAAGGAATAAAACTCCTGGACAATAGTAAGGTTAGAGCACTGACCGCACAAGGCCTATAGAAATACCTGGGGGTCCTTGAATGTGACACGATAAAACGGGAAGAGATGAAGGAGAAAATAATTAGAGAATACCTTAGAAGGACAAGGAAAATATTAGAGACCAAATTAAACAGCAGGTATCTAATAAAAGGAACGAACACCTGGGCTGTGTCAGTAGTTAGATACACATGACCCTTCCTAGGATGGATAAAGGAAGAACTCCAATCAATGGACAGGCGAACAAGGAAGCTTATGACAATGAATAAAGCATTGCACCCTAGAGGTGACATGGATAGACTATACGTCAAGAGAAAAGAAGGGGGTAGGGGCCTCATCAGCATAGAGGACTGTGTCCAGAGAGCTAAAGCAAATCTAGAAAAGTACGTCCAAGCAAACAATGAAGAAATCATAAAGAGAGCACGAAACAGCGCAACAAGCAACAAAGTAGAAAAGAATGGAATAGCACAGCAAACTAGGAAAGAAAAATGGGAAAAGAAAAAACTGTACGAAGAGTTCAAAAGACAGATACAAGATGTGGCAGGCGACAGATCATGGACATGGTTACGGAAGGGAAACCTGAAGAGAGAAACAGAATCGCTCATCATGGCAGCTCAGAACAAAAGCATTAGGACAAACTATATAAAAACAAAAATCGACAGACAGCAAGTGCCGCCAATGCCGAGAAAGAGATGAGACCGTAAATCACATAACTAGCGAATGCAGTCAACTCGCTCAGGAGGAGTATAAACACAGACACGATAGAATCGCAACAGTGATACACTGGGAACTGAGTAATCGAATGGGATTCAACCATGTGGAAAAGTGGTATCAGCACAAGCCAGAGGCAGCCCTGGAGAATGACAACTACAAACTACTCTGGGACTTTGACATCCAAACCGACCACCTCATCCAGGCAAGAAAACCGGACTTGGTAATTGTAGATAAGAAGAGGAAGACCTGCCAAATAGTAGACGTGGCTGTACCTGCAGACCATAGAGTAAAGAGGAAAGAGAGTGAAAAACGGGAAAAATACTTGGACCTAGTGAGAGAACTGAAGAAGACGTGGAACATGAAAGCCAGGGTCGTGCCAGTTATAGTAGGTGCACTGGGAACTGTCCCAAAGACACTGAGGGTGATCCTGGAGGAGATCGGGATAAGGGGAAGGATTGAGACTGTACAGACCACAGCACTGCTAGGAACTGCGCGGACTGCAACGTTAAATGTTAATAGTAACCCAACAGAGGAAGGGAAATAAAAGCGGAAATGTGTGCCGCAGCACTGACATGATGGGCGGGGGAGGAAGGAGACGTTGGCTGAAAACCTGAGGAGACTTATTATCACTCAGCCTTCAGCAATGACCACTGGGCAACCGGTGTGAAACTGTAAACCACAGCATTACTGTGACCTATGAGCACTAGGAGAGAAGGGCTGGAGACTTGAGGAGACTTGCTGTCATTCAAACTCCAGCGGATACTACCAGGCAACTGGTGTGAGATTGCAAATAATAATAATGATAATAACAATAATAATGATAAATAACACCACCAACTGAGCAGTAAAAATTCAAAGGGTAAGACGATTTGAGAAGAGGTCTAAACTAGATGTCTAGTTCAGACGCCAAGAGATTTTACTGAGAGACAGGCAGACAGCCAAGGGAGATTAAAGAACCACCTTTGATAGAATATGTGAAAGAATTCCGTGGTAATATTTGGAGTGATGGCTGAGCATTCAACACAAATATAGAGTGGCTTAGAAGAGATGACGGAAGGATGAAAGGTAAAAACCAAACAAGAATGGAAGGAAATAACGATTGAATACGTAAATAATGGTCTGCGAGAAGCACACAAATGGAAATCGACAAGAATGAATGAAATCCACAATATCTGCCTGAACACACTCTCAGCGAACCGCGTAAATTTATGAAAAAAATCTGTTCAAAATTTTGACGGCCCCACATGAACGACCAGCTTTGGCAAGCAATTGGCACCACTTACCTCTTACGTAGGTGTCTCGTGCACAGGGCGCGCGGGCCTGGTTGTCATTTAACTACTGTCTGAAAATACTGTCAGCTCAAGACAATATTTGTGTCATGAAATGCTGCTATGACCGTCATCAAGACCGGAGACCATACAGGATTGTTAATTATATGGAAAGAAAAGGAAATGTTTTGAGTGTTTCAGGATTTTGTGATCAACTGCGAATGATTTTGAAAAAAGTTTGGTTATCAGAGCTGCGACTAGAATGTGTCCGGTGGGCTAGTATAGGAAGAGGTTGGAATGCCGAGGATGATAGCGATTAGACAGATTATGACAGTATAGACGATGGAGAAAAGAGAAAATTCTCGTGAAATTGTCAAATTAATGGAGTAAAATGATTTTACGAAGGATTGATAAATCAAGATTAAAAGACAAATCTCAATTAGTTAAAGAAATAATCAGCCTGATAAAAACAAGGAATATATCTTGAATGAACAAGCTTTTCAAATGTGATGTTTAGGTAACAAGCAAATGTCTTGGAGCCGAAGAAGTTCCCCCAAAAAGGAAACAAGAAGAGCCACACTGAAAAAAGAGAATTGAGTGGAAAATCAAAGCTCTTCGCAAAAATATGAGCTTGATTGAAAGATGGCTGGATATGATTTTCAGAAAAGAGATCCAAGAAAGGTTAGAGAGAAACTTAAGCAAAGAATTAAGACCGAAGCTATCAAAGTTAAGAGGGACACAGATCGTTGAACAAAATCAACAAAACCGACTATTTCAGTCAAGCAAATCCAGATTCTATCAAGAACTAGGGGGGGGGGGATGACAAAGAGGACGAAATATCAGACAAAAAATCTGATAAGGACAACCTGGTCGGATATTGGGGGAGGGAGGGAACAAGCCACAACATTGACGCAGAATAGACGAAGGTGACGGAGAAAGAAAAACAAGTCAAACAGCAAGACAATGTATTAACAGAAAAAAAATCAAAGGACGTATTCGCAGAAAAGCAACTGAAAAGCACCCGGGACAGATGGCGTTAGAGGGTACTGTTGGGCTGTCATGGCGATGAAAGACAGGGAGAAGGGTAATGAAGTGAGTAACTATAGGTCTATCACGCGTCTACGACTAACGTGGAGGTTACTCGTTAGCGTTGTAGCTGATGACATCCATCGTCACTTAAACGAGGATGAGATTTTACCAGAGGAACAGTATAATTGCCGAAAAAAGAAGAATAGATATAAAAGACGAGGTGCTCATCGACAAAACAGTGATGAAAAATTGCTATAAAAGAAAGGTAGGATTCGGTATGATATACATAGACTACAGAAAGGTGTATGATATTCTGCTTCACTCTTGGATCTTAAAGTACTTGAAATGTATGGGACAGCAGAAAATGTCTTTAAGTATTTGCCCAAAAGTATAAAAAGATGGTAGACGACCCTAACAACCGGCAAAGAAGAATTGGCGAGAGTAAACATCAAGAGAGGCACCTTTCAGGGTGATAGTTTGTCACTCTTATTATTTGTAATTGGGCTCATACCACTAAGTCATATTCTGTGGAAAGACACTGCCAATTTGATAAAGTGAAGACGGAAAAGATCAACCAACCCCTCTTTATGGATGAACAGAATGTAAAAATCACCTAGTGAATAGGTAGAATAAACAACCCTAGAAAGTTAAGATACTAGGATACTTGAATTATTTAAAACTAATTATCTTGTACAATAGCTTTAGGCTCCTTTGTACCGATCTATGCATAAATAACCCTGTCATCAGTGATCTATATTCTAGTAATGATAACTCTTCATCTATATTCTGATCCATATTCTAGTAATAATAATAATTGTCAAAGACGCAGTAAATCATGTCTAAACCCTAATTTCGCTGCGTATTCTACGATTTCGGAGGTCACATGTGCTGGGGCATTGCAGTACATAAATATCACTTTCTGTTTGAATGCCAGTGTTTTCTTGAGTTATGCCTGAAGGTTAGTCTTTAAGAAGTCGGTGTTGGTAGGGGAGTTAATTTTGAATCCACCGGGAATTCCCCGAGGCCAGCCAAATCATTGTTGATGATTCCTGCTCAAAACACGACCACTCAGCCTCCTTGCTGACATTTCACCCCGAGAGGCCTAGTGTCATCCTTCAGGCTCCATACGCCGACCGTCGAGACAATCCACCGTTGACCTCCATTCGTCGGTAATAAAACCGATTGAACGTCTATTTTTCTCTTAGCAAGATACTTCAGCTTAACAGAAGAGCGCATGTTCTTAAGCACTTGAGCGGCCTCGTGAGGCTTTTTGAATATTTCGAGTACCAGTGACTGTTACATAGCTCTTTAGTACTTTCTAGTGACCACCTATGCAGATCTCTCTTCAAACGGGTATCCAATGGTTGAGTTAGAAACAAGAACCCCCGAATCTTCTCTTTGACAACAAGTGTACTACATGCAACTGGGCTCAAGACAAATTTCCTTATCCTACGTTGAACTCTTGCAAGATTATAAACACTTTCCAGTGTTGCTTTTCCTTCATTAAGCATGATGACGCTCAGACTGATAATGAACAGATCATGTGAAAGATTATGGGACAAATAGAAGATGAGACAAGGAGAGTGAAAAACTAGGGAGATAGCTTGACCTGGCAAAGGATTTGAAAATGAAATCAGGATAGTACCACGACCAGAAATAGAAGGTGCACTCGAAACCATACCAAACACATTGAAAACTAGATTGGCAGAACTTGAGATAAGCGGAAGAATTGAGACTATGTAGACCATAGCACTCCTGGGGACTACGAATACTGAAAAGATAATATGAGATCTACGACCCCCAGTTATTAGCAATGACCTGACAACCAAGAAAAATACATGGAAGAGACGGTACCAACCACAGTGCTACTTTGATAAGTGTGGAAAATAACAGAGAAGGACTGGAGATCTGAGGAGACTTACTGTCACTCAGCCTTCAGTGATAACCGCCCGGCAAGTAGTGTGAAACTGTGATCCACAGCACTGCTATGAACTGTGAAAGTGTGAAGAGCAAGGTTTGAGACTCGGAGAGACGTGCTGTCACTCAGTCTCCAGCGGTGACTGCGAGGCAATCAGCGGGAAAATACAAATAGTAATAATAATAATAATAATAATAATAATAATAATAATAATAATAATAATAATGGTGATGAGCGGTTACGATTAGAAAATTTCTCCCTGACAGAAAGATCAATCGTTTTTCGGTATCGCTACTTGTAACACTGCCTGCAAATGCGAATCCAAAAGTTGATTCTGTAATCAATTTTCCTTTTATCAATTCTGATAGCAGAAGTATTTCGATCTTCCATATTATCAGTTTCTCAGTCGCCTTACACCTTTGCAGCGTTTCACCTCGTCAAAGGAAACCCGAGACAATGAGGAAACTCGCCGTTTTGTCAAATTGAAGTCAATGAAGTTTATCGATTGTTCATCGATTTGCTGTTCATGCTATGAAGAAGCCGTTATATTCCCGCACTTTTCTGCACTGCAGATATCACAAGTGCACAAGTGATCTCAGGGAATTAAAAAAAATGCTACACAAAATTTAGTTACAGCTTCCTTATAATCGTGGCGCAGTAATAGAGCCCCGCTGGAAATTTTGAGTTGATCAATGAAGACACGCTAGAGGGACCTCCAATGTGTAAGAATATCTTGGGTAAACATTTTAGATCGGTTGATAGAAGATCTTAGAGCCATTTTTCATAATGGCTGATTTTTCGCTGTGGTGTCCTCGTCAGAAAAAACATCAACAGATACTGTATGAGAAAATATCATGTCGAGTAAAGTTCACAGAATATCCATGTGCCCTCGAGTAGATCAAGTTCTTTCCCTCAGCCCAATTTATCTATTTATTCAAGCCTTTCATAGGAGTTAAGGAACTCGTAGAAACCGCCATGTAGACCACAATAAAGACATTACAAATATAAATTATGAGGGAGGGAGAGCTATTGCTCTGAGGCACATGGCTCTTCCGTAAACTATTTACAATCAAATGTCATAAACTCTTATTTCACAATGGAACACCTTTGTTGTCATATAGCTAGGGGCATAGGGAGAGTGATTATTCATAGATATGCTCCTCTTCTCTGGCCTATTGTCCACAACACAAAATAATTCAATTGAAATTCATTGAGAATTTTTCGAGATATCATGTGTACAGACTGAGTAATTTTGAAGATATTTTGTGGTGTGGACGGATAAAACGTTGGGGAGGTATCTATGCATGGACCTGTTCCAAACATTTACAACTCTTTTCTTAATCTACTACCCAATCATCCACAAAAAAAATCTCTGAAATAGGAACCCTTCGAGGTGTTGTGTAGATAGACGGAGTACTTTTGAGAATGTTTTTGTAGTTGCCGACGGTTAGCTAGGACCTAGGAGGAGATAAACATATCCGCTCAAAATTTCCCTAACTTTTTTCGTAGCTTATCTCCAACCCATGTACAAAATGTCATTGGATTTCTTTTACGCCAAGCTGATTTGAACATTCCGTCAGAGGTCTTCATGGTCAGTCGAAGTCAAATCTCACATTTCATACTCACCCTTTATTTCTGAATGTTTAGAATATTTCACCCTTTTTTGCGTGACTTAAAACATCTTTTAGAAACTGCCTGGTTACCGGCAGCAGTCAATGCATCACTGATTCATCAACAAAACAAAATGAAAAAAATTGAACCGGTCCGTTAAAGTTGATTTTGATCAATACGAAAATTTATTTTCCAGAAATTTTACTTCTTTCAGCTGTGACACCCTCACCGGCGCTGCGTATCCCAACCAGCTGTCTGCTTCCTTCTCACGGTGTATCTTTTAATGTATTGCTGTAAACTCGTTTGAACACAAAAGGGCACTATTTCATGTCACATGCGTCCTAACGGTACGTTAGTTTTTATACTATCGCAAGACTATTGTTAAAGAATATTTTGCAGCAATAGCACATGGAAATACATTATTTTAAGAACTAAAATCAGTGAATACTTGAAATAATACCACCTAAAGTAACATGGTACATTAAAGTGTGAAAAAGTAATATTTGTTTGTACTTCTTAATTTCTCATTGTTATTACACTTCGTATAAAATCCACCCGGGAATTCGTCCATAATCCCCATGTGTGCCGTAATAACATTAGTATACTGAAGTTTCTTCACTTTTGTTCTGAGTTGATGTTCTTGCAGGACGAGGTAGCAATTGCACGAAACAAGGAGGGGCGTTGTAGTTTTCCCCCAGGCCTCTTCTTTTCTTCTTCCGACCTTCGTTGAACACTCTGATAGCGTCCATGGGCCGGGAATGACGACAAAGATATATAGTAAGTATCGTGTTGAAATGTTATTTATTTTGTCGGATACGGGATCAGATCTATTTTAATTTGACTGATCCTGCAACGGAGATTCGAGAATGTGCCCCTGTTCTTCTCACCAGAGGAATACTTTGATTTTTTTTTTAATGTCCTGAAGGCTAAACGGATGGACTAGTTGCTCCCAACCAAAAACCAATGTCGTTTCCGTTCCATCGTTCTGCAAGATAAGCAATAGCGAGGAGTTACAATCTTCGAGACAAAGAGAATGGCCATTGTCATTGTCGAGAATGCTGTTGTTTGAGTAAGTTCTCAAAGACACTTCCAAAACACTCCTTTACGATGACTCCGTTTGCAAAGTGACTGAGGTCAGGGAAATCTCCAGCCCTCTCAGCCAAATTCATCTTTTCAGGATGAAAATCACCATTGTCGTTCCATCGAGAGTAGTATTCTTACACCTTTCGGAACAAAACGTATACATTAAAAAAAGGCGGCCTTATTATCAGACACCCTATAAATACCAACTTTGCTAGCAAGCCACATATGAGCTTGATGGCTGAGATGTTATAATGTTTTCCTCTAAAGGAGAGCGAGTCATTTTTAGCTGTAAATATTGGTGCTACACAATCTTACAAACGTAGAAAATTAGGGTTTTCTTGTACTTGTATAAATCTGTGATACGCACGCAGTATTTTTGATTTTCTTTTTCGTGCTGCCACTGTATTTGGTGTGTCTTTCCCCAGTTGTCATTACCCATTTGAGGGCTTGAATGGCTCAGAACAAACTAATTTGTCTTTACATGTATTTATTACCCTAGCTCAATTTATCTATTTATTCAAGTCCTTTATAGAAGTGAAAGAACACTTAGAAGCCGCCAAGTAGACGACAATAAAAAGATTGCAAATATAAATTACGACAGAGGAAGATATCTATTTGAGTAATATAGCTATAATTGATTGAGAAGCCAACGTCAAAATGAATAACATACACGCACTCACACATATATACACACACATATATAAGTGGATGCGGATGGTGACGCAAAAAACACATTCCATTTTAAAACTTGAACAACTTTTTGAATAACATTTTTAATAAAGAAATGAATTGGAGTTTATTTATTTTGGACTTTCGAAATTACTTGGAATCTCTCTGTTAAATATGACATCCCGGAGATGTTTTCAATTTTCAGCCTCATAGAAGAATTCCACCGGGATCAAAAATAAAAATGGTCGCCATGTTCACCAGATTTTACCACATTAAATTTTGTTTTCCTTTGGAGTTATTTTAAAGAAAGAATTTGCATAAACAATCCCCTAAAAGTGTAAGAACTGACGAATGATGTCCCATAAGAACGAGAGAACGACAGTGAGATAGATTATGAGTTCTCATTCAACCTTGCCTTGAAAAGTGTTCGACTTGGCTAAGCTGAAAATGTGATGTATTTGAGGAATGTTATAATCTACTATTAGTTTAAAGTATTATCCAAGGCCCAATATATATATATATACATACACACACACACACACACACACACATATATATATATATATATATATATGAAGGGAGAGTTTCTTTACCTTTTTATAGAAAAAGTTATTTAAAAAAAGTTTTAAAATAGAAAATGATTTTTGTACAACCCTTTATATAAAGAATGATCACTGATAGGAAAAACTTACTGAATTCCTTTTCACTTGTGCTCATTATTTACCACCTTTGTTACCTAGATATTGTCAGTGTATGTGTCTATATCAGGAAAGTTTTGAAACTCCATGCCTTCTCGAAGGGCATCTGCTTATTTATACAATCTTTTGAACTCACCTGCCTCTGTTTGTTTTAGTTTTTTAATTCCCCAAAGCATATCAACTTCGCTATCACAACGCACGCCCCTACACACAGATCTATCGATGGTTCCTATCCACCAACGAAATGTAATGTCTTCAATATTTCCACTAAATAATTATCCCAATTGGAAATGATAATAAAGTATACAGATCTCACTACATTTCTAAACACATCACTGAATGTACAGTTCCAAATAACCCATGACCTACGAATCCATCCATCTCTAATCTTTAACTTAACTGGAATATATACAGTGGTGGTCAAAAGTTACGTCAAGCCTAGGAAAATTGATCGAGCTGAAGTTCCACCTCCCTCGGCTGAACTTCAGTTTTGGCCACCTTTGTATATAATCGAATTTCCATAGCACATTTTTCGGGCTTTAAACTTGACAATTTGCATGAGTACACCACCAACAAACACATAAGAACCATTTCCCCAATAAAAAGTGCCTAATTGGGGTGTCTATATGGTCATTTTGGACAGACAATGCCCAAATTTTGTGCTGTTATTTTTTTCATAGATAATTTTAGATAAAGCATCTTGTTTTTAGATAACTTTTTAGGTATTACGTTCTTGTACATACGTGGGTTACTGTTATTCATTTATGTGAGCTATATATATATATATATATATATATATATATATATATATATATATATAGTGGTTGTAAAAAGTAATGTTCATGCGAGGAAATTTGAGCTTTAGCCCTTTAGTCTAAGAGACAATTTCCGATGGCCGGACATCACTTTTGACCACCACTGTATATGTTACTCATGATAATAAAGTGTCTGAGCCCCAAGGGTAGGTCTTCCAATTTAGAGACCTGTCAATTGTTTGTGTGGGTTGAATGCACAATGTCTATTGAAGCACCAGACACGGATACCGAGGGACATAAAAAACAATGACGTCGTGGGCGGAATACAAAAATCCGGGCGAAGCCGGGTACTTCTGCTTGTGTCATATATTCGTGATTTCTTTTGTTTCCAGGAAAATATAGATGTACATTATCCCTTCTCCTTTGGGGGTCTGTACAGAGAACATGAAACGCTTGAAGTTGATTGTAGAGAGAAAATAAAGTTGAACGAGTCAATTCAGTAATTATACTTCTTCGTTGAATCTATATAGAATACAGCAAGTATCTCTCTTTTTATTTGGTTGTCTGATATGAAATTGAAGCTTGAATCTATCTAATCATCTTAGCCCTACAAATGGCTCGCTAATCAACCAGCCAAGTAGACAACAGATTCTCCTCAGAGTTTCTCTGTCTATGTCCGAGTCTCTATGTGTGCCTCCGGGGGCTTCTGGACATATGTACACCGTTAGACACAATCTAAGAACGTTTTCATTCCCTCGAAGTGCTTTTTGGGCCTCTATCGTCATTTGGGACCAATAATACCCCTATCTTTGTCAGCATTTTTCAAGATAATCCAAGATGAAAGATCTATATTTCAAAGATAATTTTAGATGAAATTTTAGATAATCAGTTCTGGTACGCGTGCAGACTATGGTGGTTCACTTATGCAAGACGCTGATATCTATTCATCTATATATCTACATGATAGGGAAGGGATATTTACATTGGCAAAGAGATCAACATTTGATTCTAAATGCACTCATTGTACAATTACAAATGAATGAAAAGACTTGGACTTTCCATCCAATGGCAGCCATAATTGTAAAATGATTATGACTCCTAGCATATCCATAAGACTATATTTAGCGCCAACTGCAGAGTGATAATCTAGCAATTTAGTCTCGCTTTCCTTTGTCCAATCACCTGCTTGTCTCACTATTGTGACTTTGTGCCAGAATAGGCTGGGCTTAGTTAACTCGGGTGTTTGTTTTAATGGTTAAATATCTAGTTTCACAAGTCATTGCTAATTAGATACTCACTTCTTGCTTGTTAATTGTGATCTTGGGACCGGTTAAATTTAGTAAATACTAGCTGGGATACCCAGCTTTGCCCAGGGAAAAAAACTTCAAATATAACATTGTAAAAGATGTTTTATTGAGATATCATAAGATAAATAAGGTGGGGACTGCAGAATAGCACCCACTCTCTGACTGACCTGCGCTATTCATCGACCAAGCTAGCTTAGCCCCATCTGAAAGCTCAGATTAGTTTTTCTCAAGACTGAAGATCACTTTTCGCAATTGTAGTTTGAATGTCAAATCGAACCATCGCACGTTAAAGCGGACCATCGGATTTTGATATAACCACTCCAATCTGAAATCTTTAAGTATCTTTTCTCTTATAACTGACCAATTTCCGGAAGGTTTAAATGTCGAATTGATTGAAAGAACCCACAATGAAAAGAATAAAAAAAATAAATTTAAATTTCCTCCGTCATAGTTCGATCTCGGTCCATATATTCTACTTTCAAGGAATCGAACCTGTGAGCTATTGACACTTTCTCTGATTTATTCAGAAATTAATTAACCATCAAATTAATACTTACAAATTTGTGCAACACCGAGTTATATGCAGTTTGACCAGACATAGTTATTTGGACCTTACAGGGAACTCGGAGATCAGTGTCACCTATCTTGTATAAATCCCTGGGCCCAGTTATCCGTATAGACAATTTTGTAATTCCCAGAGTTCAATAATTTTAAAGCAAGCAAATATCTGTCGTTCTTATCGTATTAAATCTATGGATAAAATTGTATAATTATGAATACAAAGTTAGTCTTGATGACTATCGTCGTGGATGAAAACATTTACACCATTTATGGGGAGTGCCGATGCCCGATAGGTTGACAGTGCGGAAAATGGACAAGACGAATTGCATTCACACTGCGACATTGACTGAGACTGACTCTAATACCCCTAGAAAAGGCAATAATCTGTCCCTAATCTCAGGGTAAAATAGCGTATGGTGAAGTGAGTGATGCCACTTCAGGTGCATTTCGATGTTTACCATCTTTTTCATGTGGATTTTAGATTTGTGGTCCTCTTTGTTATAGAAACCTTCCAACGTTTTTTATGCTATGATAACATTGTGTGATATTAGTGATGCTCTAACGACCTTGCTCCCACTTTCGAATTCTTTACTTTTATTCTGATTTTTAGTATAATCTTAGCTAATATATATATATATATATATATATATATATATATTCAAAGACATACTACCCGATAGATGTTAACTTTTCTTGCCCACCGCACTCATCAGTAACCAGTAATGTGTCGTTTCCTCTGGATTATGAAAATAAACAACCCATTTACATTTGAGTAGTGTATTCTTCAATGTTTCCTAAAACCTAACAGTTCTAATCAGTAATTACTATGAAAATAGTTTTGTTGAAATGTGTTGGTTGAGAAATCTAATGAAATTGAAAAATGTTGTTCCACCGTTTAGTTTTCAATAACCGTTATAACCGTAGGGAAGAGATGACACGTGTCACACTATCTCTCTGAACTCACCGTTTATTCCTCATTGCTTTCTGTCCTCGGTTAAAAAATACTACATTGTGATTCTTCTTTATTACCTAAGTTATCACACTTTCTCTTTCATTGACAGTGGTTCTAAAACAATCGGTGTATAATGTTAGAGATTTGTATTTACATTTCCGCGGTTATTTGAACACTTTTCGCTTCGCTATACCTATGTTCTAGTCTATAAGATACAGCTCTCACCTATGTTCCCACATATGGTTAATTTAACGTTGAAGTTTACTGAAGTCCTATGGGGATAGTTATTGACAAACTTAGCTAATCAGCTACCCTTATCAGTATACACTAATCAACATTACAGAATGACAAATTTACAGTTATTAAAATGGTTTGCTGAAGATACTAAGATTTTTCATACTCTGCCGTATTTTTCGAGAAGAACTAATATGGGTAACTAATCAAAAACAATTAATTAGTGTTTCAAGTGTTATTTTGATATACATTTTTGCTCATTTACTTTTATATAGCCATTCTCTTGTGGTGATTTGTGGTCAATAATTTTTTCCTGAATCAAAATCAGAGAGTAAATCATTCTTGAAATGTCGGATTATACATCCATTTCTTTTTGATAATAATAATAATAATAATAATAATAATAATAATAATAATAATAATATAATATATATATATATATATATATATATATATATATATATATATATATATATATATATATATACTAAGGGCTCTAACGCATTTAGAAAAAAAAATTGATCAAACTATTTTGAGCAGGTTTTCTTCTTTCTCTTGTTTATCCGAGGACTTGATACTTCACAACTTCAAAGCTGTTGTCAGTAGAATTGTTGACTTCAAGTGGAAGAGTCCATTGTCACAGACAATGAAACATAAAAGAATCACACTGCTCATTACATAAGTTGTTCGAAAGAGATCAGAATACCAGCGTCATTCAAGGCTTTTATATATTCTTCTCCTTCTTTCAGCAGAAAGGAAAAGATAATAGATAGATACGACATGGTTGAATTACAATTTATGTGCAGAATATAATTGTTCTTCACAGTCTCCGTCGATAAAACTCGTTAAATGCTTAAAAACGAACTAATGTAACAAAATAAAATTATAGAATATGAAACAGGTCTTGTTAGTCACTCAATAAAAGCCGTCACGTAACCAATGTCTTTTGACAGTAAGCAGTGTGTAGGGGTGATCAATTGAAAAATTGGAAAAGTGGTGACCAATGAAGTTACTCCTTTTGCCTTTTGTTGGGCTATGACCACCAAAAAGAGTACCCCCCCCCAAAAAAAACAAACGAAACAAGCGTTAATGCTGCCGAACGCACACTAATTCATAAATTTAGCAAAAACTTGCATTGTAAATTGACCACCCCAATTCAAACCTATTTTGGTGTAAGAGCTTTGATCACCTCAAAAACGTCCTTTTAAATAATAAGGTGTAAATATTTGAATTTTCAGCACCCTATTGACGCAACTTGTACCCGTGTTACATGCATACCAGCCAGCCAGCCAGCCAGCCTGACCAATTCAAAAACTGAATCAACCTATGACGACAATTTTGATGACAGTTGTGGTTGACGGTTTCTAAATAGAATGAATAAATGTCAACATCGAGAAGGTCACTGTTAAGAAGATGGTTATCAAGTACGAAGCCATCATTATCCCAACCATAGTAACGCCTAATTAAAAGAGATCTAATCAATTAAAATATCGCTAATTAACAGTTTGAAAAAATTCTTAGGAAGAAAACGTATATTCCTTAATTATCCCCAATGCCATAATCGTTCAGATAAATTAGCACGTAAGACATGCTGGTTGACAGATGGAAGACGGAAGAAATATAGTTTATATGAGGAGCAGGGGGATTTTTTCTCATTCTCTGTCCGTAACAATGGACTGTTCCACTTGAAGGTAATCCCATTTGAAACAATGGACTCTTCAACTGAAACAAATTCAGTAGATTTTTTTTCCTAAAAAGAGCGTCTCATGGTATATCTGTGTAATTTTTCAACGGGGATTAACTAATGTAGAAACCGTCGACCAAAACTGTCACCCAAAACAATCAACATAGTTTTCTTGCAGTTTCTTAGTTTGTCTGGCTGGCTGACTGGCTATGTATTTATGTGTCACGCGTACAGACGACACCAATGAAGCTAGAGGGATGAAAATTTAATCAATTACTCTTTATCATGTCTAGAAAACCTTTTTTTTCTTCCAAAATCCAGAAAAGGGGGGGGGGGTAGATTGCTATGTAAGTTTATACTAAAAGTCTATGCTAAGTGGATCCTTTAGTTTTTGTCGGCTTCTTATTTCTAAATATTTGGACGTTTTTTTCATTGATCACTGCACAACGAAAGGCTAAAGAATTATCTTATCCATTAGTCATACCCTTTTCCCAATTTTTCGAATTGATTACCCCAGCATGCTAGCTGGAGACGTCAGTTGCCTAACAATCTCTATAGAGTGACTAACCAGACCTGCAATAAAGATTACTGAGTAGATATTGATATCTTGTTGATGTATCCCGAATCCCAATCGTAAATGATTTCACAATTTTGCCCTTAGGAAATGCATGCATCCAACTCTCCAATTTTTGTATGAGATTTTGAGTCGAGTTGTTAATACTCAAATAGTTGATTTTGCAACCTGCTCCCGACGGACATTTTGTCTTGAGTCGAGCCTGTCAATTGTTCCGTTAGTTGCTCAGTGGTGTGATCAAATACGGTTAACAGGTAAACACTAACCAAAAATACCATGTAAAGAATGCCGGAAATTAACCAGACTATTCTTATTATTTGGTTCACTGGCAGCTGCGCTGATTATGATCACGAGCACGCTACAATGTTTAATTAAGAAAAGAACCAGTTGTATGTCCCGTTACAATCTGCTTCTCGATTAACACCTGTGCAGCAAAAGTGGAGATGGCTGTTATAACCATTGTCAGAGTTGACAGAAAAAGTTCTGTAGATTTTACAGTCCATTCATCTTTTGCTTTGTTTTTGTTTTCCTGGTCGAAATTGTGGTATATATTTGCTAACATCGGCTTTTTTTATACTAAGTTAAGACCACTCAACCATAGCAGTGTATGAGAAGCAATAAAAGAGCATTGTACTATCTATGAGTTTTACAAATCCGGAGAAGTTGATTATCTTGAAGTTATCAAAGCAGAAAGGTAAATGTTTGTAGACTTCAATACTGTGATATTAATTGTTACGATCACACTGGTTCTCACATGTTCATCAACGTTAAGCAACACCAAGCCTCGTCAATCCCTAGATCGGTGAGCGTCTGGGAACACCAGTTGCCGTAAGCGGCTGGGGGCATGTAAACCACAGCCATCCACACCATCCTTTTTTCATTACCCCAAGGAGAAGACTGATCTTTTTTTATTACCCCTAAGAGAAGACCGATCTCTACACTACTCTCAAAAACAGAACCGAAGACTTCCCTACCCTGTGACAAGAAATTATTGAATGTAATGTTGCTCTATTTTAAAAGTACATTAGCCATCTTTATTCTTTTCGAAATAAAAACACAAACTATGTCGAGTAGTTCTACAACTGTGATGACAAAGGACTGATAGAAATTGAAATGAAATTAAAGATGTGTGAGATAATTATATAATGATTCCGGAATTGCAATTGTATGATGATTTTGACAATGAATGAGAATGGTGAAGATGAGGAACTAAGCAGATATGATTGATGATTGTAATGGCTCACAGAACAAGAAGGAAGAAGAGGAATGGAAAGATTTTGATGAAAAAGTCGGAATCGAAGGACAAAGAATACGCTTCCGTTTTTTAGCTTGGAAGTATAATAAAACCGATAAAAGGTGTTTCATAATGAAACATGCTTTTTTTTTGCAGTCAAGGCACTCTTAATATTTACTAATTGATTTCTCACCGGAACCTTTCACAAAATCTAACCTAATTTTAATCGAATGAATGAAGTTTGTGAACATGGGTTACCGTCCTTATAATTCCTCCTGAACATCTTCAATCATCCCCATCAAATGATGTCGCGTATACTACACTTTGAACAAGCACAACCAGCTCCCTAATGATAACTTCAGGGTTTTTGCTGGGATTGAGAACAGTTAAATTTCCTAGCTACCTGTCAAACCAATCTTTTCGAAAAATAAAAAAATCAAGCATTTCTAATCTGTACGCAGCTCCGAACGCAAAAAAAGTGATCCAATACAAATAGACTGCTTTAAAACCCCCCACAAAAGGTAAATATCTATGTTTGTGCATAGCAGACTCCAAAAACGCGAGGAAAATCCGAAAAATCACGTGCAGAGTTGTCAATCAACCGTAGTATGCGCAATTCTTTTGGGGTGAAATATCCAGCTGCAAATAAAGTTGGTGTCGTTATTAAGACATTTTTCACAGATATTTTAACGCTCAGGATTCACAATGTGTGAGTGTTCATGTGTGTTGTCACGAAGATCATATTAAAAATAAGCAGTCTAGTAGCCTAGACATGTGCGAATGGCACCATACCAGACTTTCTTCTTACTTTCTCCGAGGTAACAAATTTCACTTCATTAGATAGAAATCCTAATGAGGACCACAGTTTCTCATTGAAACCACACGCATACACATACACACATGCGAGTACACACATGCACGGACACAAACACACAATAAAAATGACACAAGAGAAACTGCGGAAAAATGAGAGTTGATGTATTGATCAGGACTAAATTATAAACTAATTATCTTTACATGTAAAGATTAACTGGAAAGGAAATAATTCTCGCATCTTTTCTCACTTATTTTTTATAATTCATCCACCCGTTACTCATCACACCAACATACCCGTCTCTTCAAAAAACTAAATCAACATAGATTATTTGGTATCAATTTTATATTCTGCTATTATCTATCTTATCACTAACACTTAAAATCTCCAATCCAACCAGGAACACAAGGATTGAAGCTATGCAGCAAAAGACTCAATTGCGATTGGCCGGCTATGTTGTGAGGATAGAAAATTATTGTCTTCCAAAGACCCTCCTGTTGGGCAAATTAGTCTCTTACCGACCAAGCAGTAGATTGGGACGTCAGTGAAGAGATACAAAGACTCTTTGAGGAGCGCTCTCATTTCCTACTGAATCAACTACCGGCAGTGAATAGCTGAGACAGGGAGACATTTTGATGTGAGGTCTACCATGCAACTTCTCTCGACGGAGATAACCACAGGGGCAAAAGAAAAAGGAAAAAGGCGGCACTGTCAATCTGGAACCCCTCTGGTTTCAAGATTCTCCCCTGCAGTGTCTGTAGAAAAAAATTTGCCTCTCCGCTGGTTTCCCTGACCAGTCTAGAATCTGCCACAGACGCTGAAAACCCTTCTAAATC
The DNA here is from genome assembly GCA_963457665.1 of Thysanoteuthis rhombus. NCBI lineage: Eukaryota > Metazoa > Mollusca > Cephalopoda > Oegopsida > Thysanoteuthidae > Thysanoteuthis > Thysanoteuthis major. The sequence goes on from OY735206.1 coordinate 31,361,954, forward strand.
TTCATTCACGAAGCAAAGCAATCGAGGAAAAAAAATGATTTCTTGGACTTAATGAATTCTATCCATTAATTCACCCAATCTTCTTTCTCCTTACTCCTTTTTTTTACCTGTAGTAACTGGAGGCTTTCACTGGAGATCAAATAACAGCAAGTCTCTTCAATACTCCAGCACTTTCCTCAGTATCGGATCACCTTAGTCTCATAGAGGACCTGTTGACCAATCAGCAAAGTGGTCTAAATATTCTTCACTCTTTGCTTGTATGTGTGTCTTCAGGCGCTACTGGTCATATATTTTAAGGCCATAACCTTGAAAATTTGGATGGGTACACTCTACAGACCATGTAAAACAGCTTATTTTTCAAAAAAATGCTTCTCCAGGTCTCTATGCCTAAATTTTATGCAAGCTTTTTTTTCCAGGAAATTCAGGATAAAAGATCTATTTATTTTAGAAAATTTCTAATGATTTTTTCTGGATAATTAGTTTTGGTACACGCACGGGTTACGCTGAATCAATTACGTGAACTACAGATATCAAGACAAAGTTTTTTTTACTTGACCTCTGGAGAACAGTTCACTTTTTCATACCTTTCGAAGAACCCAAGGGTGGCATGCAATGATCAATTTAAATGACCTTCATGACGTTTCTTCGTACTAAACATTTCAAAATTCTTCGAATAATTGTTAATGGTAATTCAGTTTTTTTTTCTGCTATAACTCTAATATTGTTGCAATATTCATAGTAAACCATGTCTTTTGTCTTTTCTTGTCCAGCGATGCTTTTCCCACGGTATCTTCAAAACACAAAACCTTGGTCGACAAAATGTAATATGGTGTGATGAATTAGAAAGTACTGGCTCCACGAGGCCCATGATAGAGATGACTATGTTCAACATTAGACGCTGAAAGGCTGCTGATGATGATGAGAGGTGCAATATAGGAGTAGCAGGTTCCTTGGAACTTGAAATTGCTATTTCTATTTTGGGATGACTTCAGATATTTACTTGCTCCCCCAGGAGGACAAATTCGTTTAAGCCAATATTGCTCGACCCCAAAGGCCAATGTCACACAGGCGTCAGGGCATATATTCTCCCTCCAATGGGGAGGGGACTGCTGTCTTAGGGTTGTAAATCTCAGGATTTCAGTAACTATATTATTAGCTTTTTATTGTAACTATATATATCTTATCTTTTTGATGTGATAGAGTGATGATGCATATACCCAATTATAACAATCTTTCCAACAAACCAACGTGGATGTATGCGAATGCATTGAAATAATATACAGCAATTAATACACACCTTCACAAGAAACAGATGAATATCATATTTATTCATGGTCATACATTTTTGTATGATTTTTTTTAATTGTAAAAGTTTACTTTTACTCAGAATTAAAATCCAGTACATGATAGGTACCGTAATCAGTAATACAATGATATTGTTTCGAAGAGGTACCCCCAGGAACAGCGATGAAAATTATTGCAAGAAGATTGGGCCTTACTTTTTGGAAAGAGAGCAATACTGATTATTCTGATTTTGATGGATTTAATTTCATTTCTTTATTATTTTCCAAGAGATTTCCATTTACAATCAATGTGTCTAAGGTCTTAATGACCAATGAAAGTGGATATTATGTGCTCCCCCAAGTTCAGGTTAGTATTATCATCAGTGAAATTTGCACAGAAAAGGTGTACCAGATAAAATATTCACCAATTCTCATCGAAGTGCCAATATGCTTAAAACGCAAACTTCACAATCTATGCATAATACCAGCTGTGATGTGCAGGTGTGTGAGCTGGGAATTTACAAAACCACCCAAAAACAAAATCAGAATAGCATAGAGGAAAATGGAAAGAGAATTGTTAGGAATAGCTCTGAGCGTTAGAAAAAGATAAACATGGAGAGAGGACCAAGGTGAAGGATAATGTATAAGTAATCAAGCAAAAGAATAAATGAATTTTGACAGGGTATATAGCGAGAAGAAAGTACATTATTGAGCAAGAGGATAGTGAACACCGTAGGAAAAGACCAGGCACAAAATGGAGAAACGAGATAGAAAAGCTTGCCGGTAAGACATGACAAAGATTAGCGCCATCTCGCTCATCTTGGGAGGAGACAGGAAAATCTTTTGTGCAGCAGTGGACTTAAAACGGCCGCTGAAAGTAAGGATACAAATCGGGGTACGACTTATACCCGCATGCGACTTATCCGCGCATAAATACGGGATATTCTCGTCTAAATTCCTATTGGCTGACGATCGTAGGTTGATTGATTGATTAAATAATCTAATTTCAATGATTTTTATCGAAGATCAAGTACGATGGTTCTCTGACACGTGACGCATCGTGACATCGAATTGTCGCCTGTTTTAGCCACGATAGCCACGCCTATTCAAAGTCACCAATCATGAGCAACTGTCACCGGGCGATTCATGCAAAATTCAATAAATTTGAGACTCCCTCTCTTCCCGTCATGCCTTCTCAATTTGTTTATGGCCGTCACGAACGCCGGAAAGTCAAGATGGCGCTAGCTGTATTCCTATTATTTAAAAAGAAGAAAAAAAAAAAAAAGAAAGAAAAAAGCGAAAAATTGAAAATAAATAACATTTCTTTTAGTTTTAATTTGTTTTGTTTATTTCTTCTTCGCAGTCACGGGCTCTTAAAAAGAGCTTCTCTTCATCCCCTGTCTCTCTCTTATTATTTTGCTATTGTTCTCATATCTCAGCATTGAAATAAATAAATAAATAAATAAATGAATAAAAAAAAAATCCGCAAAAAATATATTATATTTTATTTCTATCAGCCATTTTGTTTGGTTGGAGGCTATTTTTTTGCGTAGTTATCGAGATGCAATTTCAACCTTCTTCACAGTAGCGTGCAACTCCAGCCGTGGTTATTGGATTTCAATGTCCATCTGTCACCATCGTCTTTCAATTGTTTTCAACGTCCATCTCTCTCTCTCGTCGTATCACGAATCATGAAGCAAGCATTAATGCTTTTTAGGAACTTGTTTTATTTCGTTTTTTTTTTAAAATTTTTTTTATCTCAGGTTCTTTGTTTGATGCTTTTCTGTATTCGGTGATTCGCTTCAACCTTTAAAGCATCCTCCCCTTCCTCATCTTTCCCCTTACTACCTGTGCTCCCACCAGACGAACATTGGTCAACGGATTACGCAAATCTCTGAAGAGGAGGTTCGATATCCCGAAGTTCCTGTTTATTGTTGTTTTTGTTAATATTTAGCGAATAGATTCCCAAGAGAGGGCCGTTGCCTGTATCACGATCCCCTTATATTATAAAAAAAGGCAGAGCTCTTATCTTTTGTATAGACTGGGGCATTTGGAGAAAAAAAGCAAACCTCTGGTGGCTTCAGTTGAAACGCTGAAGATTTAGTAAATAACTTAGTCCTTATCTGCGAATTGGAAACCGTCATCCAAAACTGTCACTAAACCTATCAACATAAGTTTCTTCAGTCTTCAATGTGAGCCGGTTGGCTGGCTATATACGTACCACGCATACAGGTCGTACCAATGGAGCCAATGCGAGTTGAAAATTACTCCTTACTATGTCCACAGAAAAGTTTTTTTACACCTCCAATCATACACTAAGTAGGTTGGAAATTTACGATGTAAATTTCTGATGCCTTTGTTTGTATCTGGTAGCATTCACGCTCGTTTGTTGAAAGTTCTTTTTTTTCGTGATGACAGTCCAACAAAAAGCGAGAGTAGCTGTTATCCTCTGTATAGTCTGAGACATTTCACTGATCACTCCTTTTTCCACTTGTTTTTATTGATCACCCCCAACATGGCATGCTACCAAAACACATTGGTCAAGTGACAGTTTCTACCGAGTGACTTTCTTTTCTCTTTTCTTCTCTTTTCAATATGTTTCTCAGTTCTGTTCTCATTCTTTTTCTCTTTCTTTTTTTTTGTACCATCTTACTTTTTTTGCCCTGGTTCCACGATAGTTGTTTTTTTTGTAAGCGCACATGCAAACTTGTGCCTGCACAGACTACTGCTTACGTAGGTCACGTGTAATGAAAAGCAGTGACGATTATTTCATATATCAAACACAATGGCATAAATCCGAATAGCCAAAGTTGTGCATCGATTCCCACACAAAAAATATAACCGCACTTACTATTATATATACAAACACACACTGAAACAACCGCAAAAAGTTTCAAGAAGACAAACACACTCACTTACACACTCAAAGATAAAGAAGTTAAAAGGGAATTTTCTTGAAGGTTTCAATATCGTCATCATTATCATCAACATCACATTTATCATTATCATAATTACCAGCAACCAATAAGGGTCTGTCATGGATGTGGAATTCTCCCAAGATTCTAGATCGTCATCCAATCTTATTTTTTTTTTATCGGCGACGGTTTTGCATATGATCTCTAAGGATCGACGTTGTGAGTTACAATGTCCAACAGATGTCTGATATTCTCGCAACATAGCCAGCTGATAGCCATTTATGTTTTCCAATGGATTCTATGATATCCTCTTTTCTAATATACTATGCTCTCTTGTGATTTCTCCATGTCTGATGGTGAGCATGATAATCTCCTCTACATGTTGCATGGTTCTCAGTTTGAGGGTCCTTCATTTGGTTATATTCCATATTTCTACTCCATAGGTGACTACCAGGAGGATGCATAAGTTGTATTGCACGGCTCAGGATTCATTCTATTTCGGAAGCTAAACCTACCTGCGAGTTCGTTTGATATTCATTTATATTAATCAAGTAATTAACAAGAATAAACTTAATCTAATTATCACTCTACGAATCGGCTTGGGCAGAGGGGTTCAGGGAAGGGCTACTGTGGAAGCGTGCATGTATATACCCATACATAAATCATATATATCTAGCAATTATTACAAAATATTTAATGAAGAGATTGAAATAGAGGCCTACATTTCCCATCTACCCAAGGCCTATTAGCACCACTGCCCGGCCTTGACTAAAATCAAATTTTGTGAAATGCATAGTAGTAGTAATAGTAGTGATTTATTGTTGATGTCCGAGACGGGTTATTCATTCCTCCTCCTTCTCATCATCAGCCTGGTTTACTGAATGAAGATGGTTGATGGTTGAGTTTTTGTGTGGAGCTAGCTTGTTCCCGTGGTTGGTTTTCATCTAGCGTTTTGGTGATTCGGTTGGTGATTACTTGGGTGGGTGAAAAGTTTGTAGATACAGTTGAGTAGGATTATTGGCCCTGGTTTCCTTTTTTTATATATAACAGCAATATGATTGCAGTGTTCCCCTCTTCTAAGACTTTACATTGTTTGAAGCATAAGTTGAATAGGATGGCTAGTTTCCTAGTGATGGTGATGTTATCGAGTCCAGGGACCTTTTCTTTCTTTGATCGTTTAATGGCTTGCTTCACTTCCTGTGAAGTCACTTCTAGGAAATCCTCGAATTGATTACTCTCGGATCGAGTTTCTTCTTCTTCTTCATTTGATTGATGGAATAGAGGATTTTGCAAAAATTCCTGGGAACATTGGATAATTCGGTCTCTATCCATTATACGTTTCCATTTACTATGAGCACACTAGTTATTAACTTTCTTCCTGTACTGAGATTTTCGAATAGTTTGAAAGAAAACTTACAATGTCTGCTGTCATGCATTTTTTGTCAATAGCAGGATGTGTGTGGAGATAAAAGAGAAAGCCTTTGATTCACTTGTAGACGCATTATAAACATGCGATGATTTGATAAAGACAAATAAGTAAGGATGCAATTTAAGAAAATAACAAAAGTGAATTCGTTTAGAGTTCGTGCACACGTACGTGAGTTAGTTTGTTTTGAGCGTCAGAAGAAAATTTACCTATGAAAATTAGATAAAGAAATATGGAGTTTAATAATGCATAAATGATTCCAGTTATTGTTGATAAGATTGTTGTCAACAATAACTGAATAATATTCGTATGAAAATATGCTAGGCTATTGCATTATCTCTACTGCATGCTCTATACCTGGAACGTATCTTGCGTGGGACACCAAACATTCTTGTACCTGCGAGACAAGTATGATGAAATTTGTTCTACAACAGATTGCTTATATTATATATCAACCTAGGCAAACTTTGGTGTATGGTCATATTTTTGGAATATCCAGCCAGTAGGGAGCCCACTCTCAATTGCTGGCAAAACCAGCACACAATAGTGCTTCATATCATATTCCATTGTGAGTTTTTTTTATCGGCCAGAATCCACTGATACTGGGCAGACTGCTTTAGATGGGAAGGGGCCATTGTTCCAAAGCGAAGGTTCTCAAACTGTGCGTCGTGTACCCCAACCTCCCCAAGGCGTGCTGAATGTTTTTTTTTTTTGATACGAAAACATATATATCGGGCCTTTAGACTTATCATAGGCGGGCATTATGTCTGCTCCCCCAGAGATACTCCAGAGTGATCACAACCTTTTTAGTAACGGATAAAAGAAGAAAAGAGTGATGAGTACGTATAGCGGTATACTGATATAAAAGTTTCATTCCATGACTATAAAAATCTTCTTTGCCTCATGTTGGTTGGTGTGTCGCATAATTTGAACAACCGTAACGATCATCTATCCTTTTTTAAAAATATAATTGAGTTTGTTTATGTCTTTGGGCATTTAGTTGTGTTCCAATTCTCCTGGCCATACTGTTTTATCTACGGACTTGAAAATTGGGAACATTATTACACTAGACCCTTGAATTTCATTTTCTAATGATTTTTGAAAGAAAAAAACAACCTTTTCGACCCGTTTGGGGTCTTATTTTAGATCATGGTCATACTGTTTTGTCTATAGACTCAAAAATTAGCATCAGTAGGCTAGTTCTAAAAATGTTTTGTTGATTTTAGGAAAAAAAAAGAAGCTTTTTTTGAAAAATATTTTCAGGGCCCTATTCTGACGGGTTCATTACTAACATCTATATTCTTGAGAAACTAGATATATCAATATGTTTTTAAAAAATTTTTATTTCAGATGTTCACTGGGAAACGCCAGCGATGTCATAAATGGAATGTATTCGAACCAGAATACTCTTCGATGGAATCTTTCGACATGACTTGAATTTTGACGCTACGGTTGTTAAATTATTGACTGTGATATTAAATATGTTTCTATTATAAGGTATAATTGGGTTCCAAAATGCCCACTCATTTGGCTTTAACGCACCAGAACTTATGGTTATGGGGAACCGCCAGAAACCATTGTTGCAAGTATGCTTAGACCATAAGCCAAAATTTCGAACAAATTTACTTCGATTCCATATTTTGGCGGCACCATCCGGTAGTGTCGACCCATTCTTGGAATCTTTTCAAGACAAAGCCGGCTAACGTCCAACCCAGGTACAGTTCATGCTGGGTGCTTTTCCCGTCAGAGCCTGCCTGCTCTTCCTGTCCCTGACGTCGGCATTGTAGTCAGTTGATGACCACCCAAATTCTCCCCTTGTCATTGTCGTAGAAGAGTAAAAGCCTGTGGGTCCGTGGCAGGTGTTTAGGTCAGGAGCGAAAACGTGAGAACGAGACGTGAGGGTCTGCATCAAGAAACGAGCAGTAGGAATATTAAAAAGAATCCCTACGAAGCACAAAATTCAGGCATAGCATCCTTTCGGTAAGTGCATAGACATACACCGAGTGCAAAAAGTACCTGATTTATTGGAATAAGTTTATTTTAACAGAATTAAAAGCTAATATAGAAGCCAGATTGAATACTGAAAGATTATGAAAGTCCTGTTTGAATATTTTATTCCATTTTGGTACTTCTGCTATTGATATTGATCTTTGGTCAAAATTCCATGAATTCCAAAGTATGTTGAAATGAACTTTTCGCAATATATCGAGTACTTTTCTTGCACTCACTGTATCATCAGTATCATCATCCTTTCAACGTATATCGTTGGATGTAGACCCTCTCCGAGGTTCCCTAATCACCTAATCATGGGAGCCACGGAATCTGTATTTTCTGAACTTGTCTAATTTGTCACGCCATCTCATTTTTTGCCAGCCACGATTTTGCATTTGATCTCCGGGGATCCACGTTGTGCATCCAGCAGTTGTTTGCGATTCTTGCAACATGACCAGCCCGCTGCGTTTTCTAATGGCTTATAAGATATTTCTGTTCCCTGTCTGTTTTTTTTTAACATACTGTACTGAACGCAGAGCTGAAGAAAGTTGACCACTTAATCCATCTCGGACAACGAATGGAATACTAAAAGAAAGAAGAAATAGGGCGAAAAATCACTCTAGGTCGGCAAGCTTTCGCCAGAACAAGTTCAATTTTAAAGAACAAGAAAATCCCATTAGTTTTTAAAAGAAGGGTCTAAAACCAATGCATCCTCCCGATAGGAGCTAGAACATAGAACAAAAAAATTGGCCCTCAAACTGAGAACTATTCAACATGCACAGAAATGCATTATGATTAATATGAGATCATTCATTGTGTAAGTAAAAGCTATGTGCATCTTCTCTCTGGTATATTACTGAATATACACCTTGAAAAATATAAATTTGTATCTACATACAAAGGTTGATCAATAAGTATGTAACATGAAATAATTATTAGCTGAATTTTGATCTGGAATATTCATTGTATAATGTTCGATTTAAGTGATTACTATTCATCAGTGAATCAAGTGCAATGGCAAGGAGCAAAATTATGCTAAACAATACATATATATTCATATACATATACATATATTTCTTTTCGAAACCTGAAATGGCGTAAATTGACAATTAACATAAATTTATATGCGATTTTTAAAATGTTCTCTGACCTCAAAAATGTTTACGCTGAGTCGACGAAAGTTGTCACGGTGGTGGGTAGAGGAGACTGGTGTGTATAACACAAATGAAGAGGGTTCGCGCTGCCTGTGTAACGGCAAGCTGAAAAGCAATCACCGAAGACAAATTTCGGTTATCATCTTTTTTTCGTAAAAGCAAAAAATGGCCTAAAGCAAACTTTATGCAGTTGATACGCGTATTCATATCTTTCTATTTAACTATCTGCTTCTGTAATTCCACGATATTTCATTCCTTCTCTACGTTTTTTGCCCTGTTTTTTTTCTTCTGCAGCTCATATATATTTTTGTCTGTCTGTCTGTCTGTCTGTATGTATCGGTATGTGTTATTATCCCTATTTTTACGTGTTCAAACATGATGGTCTTACGTTATTTCTGGTGAAATATGTATATCATTTTTCTTTCTATTCTCGTCACGATGTATTTTTGTGCTCACATTTGACTTCCCTCCTCTCTTCCCTTCATCATTAAATGTACCGATGTTAGCGTATTTATAACTATTTGAAGCTATTTTATGTATTATTTATAGATATATCTTTTATCTATAAATGAGCATTTGTCTTATGTTTTATCGAGCATCCGGTTCCCTGTGTATGTATGTATGGATTTATCTATATATCTATCTATTAGTTCTCTTATATACATGTTTCACGATGGCCTGTATACACCCCCGTAAACTTATTCTTCACGCATACAAAGACACGAGCACAATGTTTACGCCCCTAGTATTGATGGCCAATATACTTATGGAGGCGTATGAATGAAAAAGTAGATAAATATATGTATTGCAATAAACCTATGCTAGGGACAAACATCTGGTTCATTGCAAATTATACCTTAAGATAAAAATATTTTTTGGTTGCTCGTGAACTCCAACATGTGCTCCATTTTTTCTCCGTTGATCGTCGAATCAAAGAAGGTCTCTCTCTCCCTCTCTTTCTGCCCCTCCCAGCTATCTATCTATCTATCTATCTATCTATCTATCTATCTATATATATATATATATATATATATATATATATATATATATATATATATATATATATATATATATACATATATATATACTAGGGAGCATAAGCCCGACTAAAAAGGCGTTGGCCTCCATATGTCAACAAAAAGCTCCTAATCAGGCATGGCCTTTAAAAGACCTTTGAAGATTTACTGTCTTGCTTATCACAAGAACTCAACTTCGAAATGATGTAATCGTGGCTGACTTATCTGTTTATACATAACGAGATAGCTGTCATTCTTGTAACCTCTCCCCGGTCATAATATTTCGGCTCGTCACTTTAGATATCGCACATATATGCATACCTATATCACAAACATATATATATATATATATATATATATATATATATATATATATATACACACAGAAAACAAACATCCTAATGTATCATTCACACACACACATCTCTCTCTATATATACATATATATATATATCTACATATATAGGCGAAACTCTGGTATATAGTGTGTCTGTCAAATCGATCTTGACTCATTGGTACAAATGCTTCTGACACGAGTAACATCATAAAGTGCACAGAACCGTTACCACTGGGGCTTCCATGGGACACATGATCACTGATTTACGATCTCCGCTCGGAAGGGCTTCACTGATCCGACTTGATAGTTGCTGATCCATGATGGAGTTGTATTTTGAAAAAAATATTTTTCTTTGGGTCGGTCATTCTGGCATTGTGCGTGTGAAATTGTGTCTGTGATAAACGTTATGGTCTCCAGCTGAACACACACACACACACACACATATATATACACACACATATATATATATATATATATATATATATATATATATATATATATATATATATATATATAAGCAATGATTCCCAGTATTTCCCAGGGATCAAATAACCTCTTGCACAACCTGAACCAGCCGACACACACTCCAAACATACATTTATGAATTATTTCTTAGCCAGTGTTGTCAAAGTTGTTTTCCCTAGTCAACACCAAGATTCCCTGCGAGTACTTTTATATAAATATTTGCTGTCACCGTGCACCAGGAACCCGGCGTTGCGCGAGAAATAAACGATTGCACATTTAACAATGCAGAGATGGAAAAAATCCTTAATACATGTCTCCTTACACAACCATGCAAGGTGGGGTGATCCAAAAAATGTTTGAGTGTATTCATTGAGTGAACTAACTGGCAGGTTGTGGGATCGAACCCTGGTGCGAATGTCGTACATTCTCTGGCAGGTTCGTGCAGACGCCCGGGTATACTTGCATGAGCCCAGCACGTCGCTTCAGACAGGTCAACGTTGCCCTTCCAGCCTCTTGTGTCGCTGTTATTAGAATGTTTGAAAGAAGAAGATTCCGTTCAAGATTCCGATTTTATGAAATTTATTTGAATCTTTTTATGATGATTGGCAATCCTTCGATTTGTGAATGTAAAACATGGCCAAATGGTTTTCATTAATGAAGTTTTTATTCTAAAAAAAGAAGAAAATCTATTTTATTTAAAAATATCAATGGTGGAAAAAATAATAAATGTATTTGAATATTTTCCTTTAATTTCTTATTCTGTTCTCGTTTGCTTCAGGTTATACTGAATCGGTATAACATGTTGCCTATTTTGCAATGAGCTCTACATATTCAGTTTTGTAAAAATACTTTAATTTCACTTGATTTTTTTTTACCTAAACTCCCTTTGTTTTTGTGAAATATTAAAAAACAAAACAAACTAAAATGTTCTTCACTGAAATACTTACTTAAGGTAATTTTGAAAGAAAATCTGTTTAAGGCTGGCTAAATGCTTTATTAGCAGTAGCCAGCCGTCGTCGATGTAAACAGAAATTCAAAAAGTTTGGTCCCCCAATCTATAAATCCCTATGAAGAATGTTTCTGTGGCTCAATCAGTAGAATGACTGACTGCCACTAATCTGTTCGAACCCTAGTACAGGTACTACTAATTTCAGTATATTTGTACTTTATGTATGCACACGACCAATATTCCAGACGAACGGAATTTATACTTATATATATGTATATCATCTGTGTTGGTAGTCTAGCAGTTCAGTTTTGGTTGAATAGCTGACTATTGGGCCCTCATACAAAAAATCGCCGGAAGAGTATATATATATATATATATATATATATATATATATATATATATATATACTTTCTCCCACTCAGCAGGAGGCCTCCAGCAGCCCTTATAACATATTTTACCCACAAGACATAGCTCCGGATAGTGGACTCTGGTTCCACACGGGAACTTTAAACACATACTCACACAGCACACGCCACTGAAGATGGGAAGAATCCCGAAACATGTCTGGACAATTTACATCTAAGGATTGATAAACCTTACCTCTAAACACTTTACGCCCAAGTCTGTCTCACTCTTTACAGTACACATTATATATATATATATATATATATATATATATATATATATATATATATATAAATATGTATATAGCTTGCGAAATTATAACTTGTCACCTGTACTCAAACATCAGCTATAGCAGCCTGAGACCGATTCAAAATCTTTTCAGTCAGCAAATAGGCCCATAGACAGGTGTATAGATAGAAAAATATAATCAGAATAGAATAGCATCATAGATATAAATATAAATACTGATAAACATATTAACGTCGAAAGCTGGTGAAGATCAATAGCTTTCGATTGCAAGATAAAAGCCCTAATCCATCGTAAGATGATCGATTGCAAATTATTCCTTGCAAAGTAAAATCCCTGGCCCACTCACAGAACTGAATTGTCATCAATCATAATGCAACGTGAACTTTATTGAGTCATCGATATAAATGCAATGACGAAAATTCCCGCTATTCGCAGTTGATGGGTTAAAGTAGATATAAATCAGTCGTTGATTTCACCATGTACATTTTCAGATAGAATTGGTTATGTACGATGTTTCAGTGGATTCTAACGCGATCGAGTAGTACCCCCTTTTTTTTCACATCGTTCACTCTCAATATGCTTAGTGACTCATCAGTAATTATTACAGAAGCACTCAGTCTCTGTCCTTTCATTGGAACGGAAGCAGATTCCACTGGTCAAGGCTATCATTATTCATACCTTAGAGTCATTTCCTGAGACGGAAGTTGTACATATTTGACTTGGTGGGCTGCTGATTCTCGTCAGGACCGGCTTTAAGCCAATTGAACCAATTGCTCCCGATCTGGTCACGTGCCCGAGGTGGCCCCTGCGCTAGGGTAATCAACTTCACTCTTGTCAAATACTAACAACTCAACATTGAAACATACACATAACACGATATTGCAGGTTTTTTTTACAAAGAACAGCAACAGCTTTAATTTTCTTTTGAATTCTTGAAAAGTCTGTAGTGTTTGCTTATATTTGGGTGGTGAAAAAATAATCACGGTTTTTTCATCATCAACTTCAAAGCAGTGCATAGCATTAAGGTTCATTATCAAGATAAGGGCCTTCACAATCCAGAAACATCTGCAAAGTAGAAACTAGTCCATTTATTCTGGAAGTATCTAATCCTAGGGTCCTGGAACAAACGGATTTTTCCGACAATGTTTTGAGGTTGTTTTTTGGAAACGGTCAAAATGCCTGAGAAGGTGATAGGCGGTTGGAAAGAGACCCGATGAGTAAACTGAGTAAAGTAAAGTTCAATCTCCGCAGGCTCATTCGCGCGACGGTTGGCGTTGTCACGAAGGAAATATTTTCCTTTTCGATTGACCGGCAATTGACGTAAACGTTGCACATCTCGGCGATTTTTGTGAATTTCCTGGCTATATCTTTTGGTTCTGATGGTTTCAACAGGATCCAAGAAGTTGTAGACGATGCTACCAACCACCGACCACCAAACAGTGATCATAATCTTCTTTAGATGCGGGTTTGATTAGGAAAAAGTGTTTTGGTGATTAAGATCCGTTCAACTACTGCACACCACCATCAATCGTTGGACAGAATCCATTTTTCGTCTTCTGTCACAATGCAATCTACAAATGGATCGTTTTTGTTGCGAGGAAGAAGTGCAGAGCAGGCTTCGAAACGGCGAATCTTTTTATTTTCTTTCAGTTCACGTGGCACCCATTTATCAAGCTTTTTTGCATTTTCAATTTAGTACAAATATTGAACAACTGTAGAATGGTCAAAATTTAGTTCCTCTGCAACATCTCGAGTTTTTTTTTGTGTGTGTGTCTACCTCAATTATGGCCTTCAATTGGATGTTGTCAAACAAACCTTTAACATTTTCAAGTCTCTCGTCTCTGTTTCTGATTTTTGGAACCAATGTTGAGGTGTACGTCCGTTGAAGGTCTCCTGGCCAAATGATTGGTTGATATCGCGAGCAGTTTCCGTTGCTTTATGTACCATTTTGAACTTATACAATAACATTGGTCAAATTTACTTTTTTCTGTATGAAACCATTCAAAAAATTCCATCGGGGAATGGTCAGAATTAATTTCAATTATGACATCATTGGTGTTTTGCAGTGGAGAACACCTAAACAAGAGTAAAAAACTTTTTTTACAAATATTCAGATTCTGGACAGTGTAGATGTTGTTATTTAAGTCGCCAAAGTCCCCATCCCAGGTAAAAAAGCTTCTTTATAACAATTTTAAAATAAACATTGTTAGAAGCAGAATAGTGGAGTACTGATGCTAATTTTCAAGTCAGAGGGAAAAACAGAATGGCCAGGAGCGCTAGAACAAAGAAAAGAACAAACAAACAAATGCAGTCACAATACAAAAAAAAAAAAATGATTGAAACTCTTGCCATCTTTGATCACTATGGTTTTTCTATGATATATATCAACGAAACACCAGGCATACAACAGAGGAATACCTGCTAATCTACATAGCAGTAGCTGGTTTTCCCCGGGAGGTTCCGTAGATCTGACATTATTCTCTTGTTGGCCTAGTCTAAAATATATCTATCATTTGTTTCGACGCAAAAGTTTGTTTTATTCGCAGTTTTCGATATAAATTGCACGATATTATTCCTCACGGTTTATTCATAGAAAAATATATTTAAACCATGAACCACTGGGGAAACACTTACATGTGCTTATACTTGATACTAAAAGAAAAAAAAAAGGATAAAAATCAGTTGATATATAGCTCTGATGCAGAGGCAGTGATTGTAATTTCGATTTTTTCAATTTCTGGATTATTGTCTTCATGTAAGAAAAGGGTATCTTTCAATTGGGGAAACAATCCTGGATTCGCACCAAAATTTTATTTATTTTCCTCCGTCCATTGTACACTTTTCCACTGACTATAGGAATTTTATTGAAAACTTTTAGAGATATTGTGTTTGACAACAGACAGACGGACACGACTGAATACATACACCTCTCAAAAACTTCGCTGGCAGAAGTAAAAAAAACAACAACCCAAAACGGACCTTATACGCAATTAACCTATTTTCATTGCACAAAACGTTGGCTGTCATCAGATATCGATGAGTTGTCACCACCCTGTAACCTTCCCATTAACCTTTTGTGAATTTTATCGCTAACGAGAAAAGTCCTCAAAAGTTGGCAATGGCGACTGGAATGTTGACTCTCCGCACCGAACATGTCGCGCAGCCAAATATGGCTACCGAGCGACATATCACGCGGGAAGAGACTTAAATAAGACAGGAAAGTGTGGGGCAATAGCGAACAGCGGCCAAACCAGCAGCTGTCTTCCGTAGGCTGGTCTCCAATTGAGGGACCACTTGGCGTGTTGCCATGGACACACTTTCAATGCAGGCTGTATAATGAGGCCAGGATCTTGAATATATCAATCGGCATATATATATATATATATATATATATATATATATATATATATATATATATATATATATATATAACGAGCAGGTGGGCTAGTACTCGGGTAACTGGATGTATGTTCGTGTATATGGAAAAGTTTACTTATCAGCTGTTTCATATCAATATGAATGTGTACATAATTATGTGTATGCGCTCATGTATGTTACTTTCACCCAAAGTCTTCCTTTCATAGCGGATAAGTATTGGCCGTAGAATTTTTTCAATGTCCGGTTATAAAAATGATATTCCGACTACTGATAGTTTGGCACTCCGTCTAATCCCGACAAAATTACGAGAGGGTACTTAAAATTTGTATGATTGCCAGACAAATTTTCCATGGCTTGCACTGATGTCGCAGGTGATCTATCAATTAAGAGGAACGTTTCGCTAACTTGGACTCTGAAAGTAGTGTGATAATACTCATATGTTCAGAAAGTTTAGCGTTATCCACCATTAATCACTTAGTGATGATCGAACTCACAACGGTGATGGATTGATCAACGAGACACTTTATTATCTCCTTTTCTCAATTTCATGGACTTGAACCAGTTTTAATTCAAATCAAATAAAATTGTAGAGAAAATGTTAGAGTGGGTGTGTGAAGACAGACTCTAAATATTCATTTGTTTTTCACAGACCTATCCTCTTTATAACTATCTTAGCATTTTGGAGATATTTTTACGCACGAAGTAATATCTGGAAAGTTGAACATGATTTTTGCAATTTTTGATCTTTTTAAATTCTTAAAGAGCAATCAGACGATTCATTGACACAAATTCTGCTTGAAAACCTTTAAGAAGCAAACAGATATTGCCATTATTTGATAAACTCTCATTGCTATTTGGGAGGGTTACCAAATTATTAAGTTAATTTTGATTCCCCCTGCTCAAAATCCTTAATGCCCCCCCGTGCAATAAAAACAATTGCGCTTTTCAAATACTTATGAGCAGTGATTTTTATACAAACAAACCCTAGCTTAAAAAAAGTACTTCTGGCACCTCTGTTTTTGATATCAAAACCGAGCGCTTAGAAATAAATTGTTTATTTAAATACTTATGACAAGTACTGAATACACACACACACACACACACACACACACACACACACACACACACACACACACACACACACACACAAAACTCAAGCTTATATTTATATATATTCATATATACATATATATATATAGTACAGATCAGGGATTCAATATGAAATATTATGTTATCATACGATATGATATAATGCAATATCCGATGTATATGTGGTTTATTTCATAGAGTGTTCGATAACATCAGCTTTAAATGGTGAGTTGGTTTCGAGTAGAGTTGGACGTATAATACGTTTATGTTTCTGCCCTGTCTGGGCTTCAAATTTCCCCTACAGGAATCTAAAATATACTCATACCTAACCATTCACCTGAAGAATATGCAGAAATAAGTTGCTGATTATAAACTTGTCTCTAAGTCACTTTAACCGTACATTCTCTTACAGGCCTTTTTCTAACAATAATAATGATTATTGAGCATAGAAAATAAAGTATACATATATACTCTTACCCCTTTATATATACTGCTGTCTGTACAGACTTGGCGGTATGTATTAATAAATATATTACGTTAGTTGTCTCCTGTTCATATTTTGTTCATCTACAACATTTTACAAGCATGGTATTGTATGGATGTTTGGTGTGTATAACCTAGCCGCTTGTTTTGGCGTGGTATCACACACACACACACACACACACACACACACACACACACACACACACACACACACACACATATATATATATATATATATATATATATATATATATATAACACGAGTAAGTAAGCAAAAAATGGAGATGGATAGGTTACATAGCGAGAAAAAGTGAAAATAGAAGAGAAAAATGCTAACCAATAGATGCCTGTGAAATGAAAAAGATTGCCAGTAAGACATAGCAGATATCAGCGCAATCACGCTCGTCATGGAAAGGCATAGCAAAGGTCAGCAGTGAACTTGTAACAGCTGATAATAATAATAATAATAATAATAATAATAATAATAATAATAATAATATATATATATATATATATGAGGTTGAATTTTTGATAAGAATGATACTAATTCAAAGCACCATGTTAAATATGAAAGTTTTTATAGTTTACCAAATATGTTCCGCGTTTGACCTTCAATTATCTTGACATGAAGATTTTTCAGAGAGTTAGACCTTTATTTAAGAAATTGATGATGTTTGAAAATGCATCTATCAGACAAAAAATAAAGGAGACATTCGCATTTTATTTGATATTATTCATTTCACGTTAATGGGAAGTTATTAAAAATCTAAACTGCACGAGGAAGATTCAGACAGACCCAACAGACAAATACATACGTGCATTGCCAATGTGTGCCTCTATAACATAATGGATTTAGAAAGCATCCATATGAATCAACAATCAAGTTTTTAGATTTTTTTTTTCTTTGGTTGATAACGCTAGATTCAAATTAACATTGGACGGGTGCTGCAGGAATATACGCATCTATACAGACACGCACAGGTGATCTCTATCTATCTCTCTCTCACAAACACATGCACGAATGTGCACAAAAATATTTATAACCGAAGAATTGCTTAAAAAGTATTTCATAATGAAAACGATTTCTTTGTCTGAAGTCTTGCTCTGAAATGTGGAAGGAATGTACATACTGCACTTGGCAGAAACTAACGATATATATATATATATATATATATATATATATATATATATATATATATATATATATGTGTGTGTGTGTGTGTGTGTGTGTGTGCGTGTGTGTGTGTGGGTGTGGGTGGGTGTGGATTTTTCTCTCCCGGAAAATAGTCCCTCCCCAATAACGTCTTAAATAGGGATCCAAATGATTCGAATCAATCGCCTGAGGAAGCCATAAAGGGCAGAAACATAAACGTATTTTTGTAGCGGATCCATTAGTTTACTGTATACATATTTAAATATATTTATAGATACTTAAGCGGAGTGGGAATTTTGCTTTAATTGTTTTGCAAGTTAAAAACGGAAACTTAGAAAAGATCATTCCATAGAGAATTTGATCCTCAAATGGATTGAAACCATTATTTCTTCGTTCCTGCTAACATCTTGTTTAGAACTGGTCAAGGAGATTGAAAAGGTTAACTAACTTTGCCCTTGGGACGAATCACCAAACTACTTAGCTTTAAACCAGACAAATACACACTTTGGAGAGAATACAATCATAAGCAATAAATGCTTGTACCTGTGAGTATATGCACACATTTGAACGTTACAGTATGTATTTATTGCATAGATATAAGATGGCCATTTGGTTTAAATTTGTGTATGTTATATTGATATAAAACAGCTGTTTTAAATATGTATTTACATTAACAAAAAAGATGTTTTTTTTATATATAAACATATGTATATATTCATGCATATGTGAGTCTGCATATTTGTAAAAAAGAATATCTATTTCAAACTCCGTGTTAAATGTAAAAGGTTTTAGAATTTATTAAACGTGTTCTGCAGTTGATCTTCAATTATCTTGAAATGAAGATTTTTGGGGGAATTAGACCTTTATTCAATAAACTGATAATGTTTGAACATGCATCTGCAAGGAGAAAAATTAATGGAGATATTTGCATTTTATTTGATATTATTTATTTCACATTAATGGGAAGTTATTAAAAATCCAAACTGCGCAAGGAAGATTCAGACAGACCCAATATACAAACGTATGCATACGTGTTTCTATAATATAATGGATTCAGAAAGCTTCGATATGAATAAGCAATTAAGTTTTAGATTTTTTTTTTGGTCATTAACACTAGATTCAAATGATCATTGGGCGGGTGCTGCAGATATATACGCTTTTATACAGACTCACACTGGCAATTGCACACACACACACACACACATGCGCACATACACACACAAATATTTATAACAGAGGAATTGCTTATAAAAAGTGTTTCATAATAGAAGCGATTTTTTTGTCTGATGTTTTTCTCAGAAACGTGGAAGGATTATGCATACTGCTCTTAGCGGAAGCTGACGATATATACATATATATATATATATATATATATATATATATATATATATATATATATGGAGTTTTTTCCACCACCACTGCTCTGAAATATTAGCAAAATGAATATATGTTCTTACATTTATTTGTTTGTGTGTATTTTTGTGTATACGTGTGTGTGTTTAGTTTACAAATTTGACAATTTGGAAACACGATAAATTTTTTCGTATATTTTCTATTTCCGATTATGCATTTTGCAATCAGTAACATCTTCAGATCAGATTTGAATATTTAACAAAAAAATTGTTGTGATTGAGACTGCGTAATGATATGACGTTATGGTGGCGTTGTTTGGTTCTCGTTTGGATCCTTCAAATTCTTTGGCTTCCATTACTTAGGATTTTGTTTTGTGTCCCTCGTCTAGTTTGTCTGCGATATTTTTTATTCTTTTCTTTTAACCTTTATTTTTGCTAATGTTCAAGATATGTTCATTCTTCCGGGCCTTGTTGAATGGTATCATATTCTGGAATAAACACTGATTCTGTGATCAGCCTTCGTTTATCGTTTTGTTCTACCTTCATTATTTTTTCGTCTTTCTGATTGAAATTGTGGTCATCCTTATTTTGAAAGAAATGAGTTCGTTTTGTGTGACATTTATTCTTAGGACTCTTTTATGGTCATGATTAATATTGTTAATTGTTATATTGCATATTTTCAGAAATCTCTTTCTACTTATAAAGGAATATATATATATATATATATATATATATATATATATATATATATATATATATATATATATATATATATATATATGTATATATGTTGTGAAAAAGTAGGCAATATGGGGAAAAGAAATAGACTTGAGACATCATCATTGTCATCATCAGTCTATTAGGGTCCATCGTTTGACATAAACCTTCCCTAGGATTGGCCAGACCTCTCTATCATGGGCATTGCTGAGCCAGTACTTTCTGAATTTATCTAACTCGACACGCAATCTTACTTTCTGTGGGCCGCTGCCTTATACCTGGTCTCAATTGTTTCATTTAAGTTTTTTTGATTTTTTTTATTAAAGAGAATATAGTGACTAAATGTATGTATGCACGTAGTAACATATGTAGAAGGTTGAAAAATTTTGGATGAAACAGATATGACATATGTACAGACATACAAGCATCCTAAAGCATAGGCATAAACTAATCTGTATGCATATATACACGTGCATATTTCCATGAGTTTCTGTTTGTGCAAACATAAAAAGGAACACAAAGGATTTGTATGCATGTGTCATCCTGTAACTGAACTAAGTACAACTATTACAACTTTAGTGAGGTACTCTTCACTTTCCCAACACCGATCAACTTCATTCGTCCGACCCGTTCCAAACTTGTGCCACAAGGCTTGTAATGTTTGGAGTAAAAATTGGCTAAAATCGCACGCCCTCGTGGTGTATCAGCCAGGCCAGAGATCAGAGGCCGGGGCTGCATGGGAAATGTAGGCCCCATTTCAAACTGTTCATCAAGTATTTTTGTAACCAGTGTTAGATATATGTGATTATATGTACGCAGTATACATGACGTACTTACAAGTCATCATCATCATCATCATCATCATCATCATCACCAGTTTTTAGCGTCCGTTGTTGGACATAGACCATCCCTAAAACTCGCCAGACGTCTCTGTCGTGGTCGTCACGGAGCCAGTGCTTCCTGAACTCGTCGAGTTCTTCATGCCATCTTTTTTTCTACCGGTTACAGTTTAGTATATGGTTTCTGAGAATGCCCGTAGAAAGACGCTATGTCAAGCAGTTGTCTGACATTCTTGTTACATGGGTAGCCCATTGCCATTTAAGTTTTCGAAGAGAATTAGACAGATGATGGCAAGCAATTTTATCATGCATGTTAAGCTTAATTGGCGAGATTTCCTTTTTTTGTAAAAAAAATGTTTAATTTCATAAGGTTTTGATCTTAGAAAATAGTTATCACAAACTTTCGATTGTAAAAATATTGTTTTATATTCTTGTTTCGGTTAAATCAAATTTTTCTCAAATTAAAACTGTGTATTCCCATTAATCCTAAGAAGAAGAGTGTATAACCAATGCATCCTCCCAATAGTCACTTATGGAGCTGAAACATGGAACCTAACTAAGAGACAGATCTGCAAATTAAGAACCATGCAACGTGGACATGAAACAATTATGCTGGGCCTCACATGGAGAGACCACAAGACAGTACAGTACATCCGGGAAAAGACAAGAGTCAGGGAAATCACAGAAACCATTAAAAATCTCAAATGGCAGTGGGTTGGCCATGTTGCAAGAATAGTGTACAACCGTTGGACATTATGACTCAGGACATGGATCCCTGAGATCACATGCACAATCGAGACCGGCAGAATATTAGATGGAGAGACGAGCTAGACAAATTCAGAAAGTACTGGCTCCGCAACGCCAATGAGAGAAAAGTGTGGCGAATCCTAGGGAAGGTCCATGTCCAACGACGGACGCTAAAAGACTGATGATGACGATGATGATGATTTATTTATGTTACAGCGCAACATATATAAAACAATCAAGTACAGTACTGTCATAAAGAAACAACGGTAAATGCAATGGTATTTGCATTCATCACCGAGTATGGGCCCCATAAAAATTGTTGGCATATGACTACTGGCCCTTCAACTTCTCTTATGGCCCAGTATCGGTTCCTGTTTGTGCTTTCATGTTCTACCTTTCAGTCTGGAGATGGTCGGCCATTTTGTCGCTGAGCAATTCTACAAGCTGCCTGGATTGCTGCAATCAACTGAGATCTGAAATCTGTGGCTGACAAAAAAACTGTTGTTGAACAGTGAGGCCTAATTTGAAAATTGCCCGTTGTTTGACGTTTGGGAAGCCAAGGAATTCCAACCTTGTTGGTTTTTCTCGCGATGTGCTATCCCCCCAGAACAAGCCTAATTGTATTCGTACGCACGCCCCCCCCCTCCCACAACACATGCAAATACTCGGACTTGCAGACATGCATAGACTCATGCGCATATGCAAATCAAGAATACATTGGCTGACACTCAAGAATACGCACGAACACACAAACCTTTGCAAATAAGACAAACCCCCCAATGCGCACGAGGAAATACTAACTCATGCACATCATTTAAACGCTCATGCAAGCAAGCACATACGCACACACACGCATGCACGCATTCTATTCGGCAGTAGCACATGAACATTCACTATATCCAAATAAAAAACCATTGACACACACATGCACACTCAAATACATTAATAAGCATACACCCCTTCTTAGACATTAACGCAAATGCATTCACACAGGTGATACTGAAAAATATATATGTTCACACTCACATACACAGTTGAGCACGAACATTTTTCAAGGCAGCAGTGCTTGCAGTAAGACGTGACGTATTAGGAGTGATCAATTAAAATGTATAAAAAGTATGGTCAATGAATAGATTACTTTTCTCATATTTTGTTATGCCGTGATGACTAGAAAAAGTCCAAATTGAAATAAAAACCCAAACAAACAAGCTTGAATGCTGCTTGGCACAAACTAAGGGGACAATTTAGCATACAATTACATTACAAATTGAACCCCCACTAAAGCCTACTTAAGATGACTTGAAAAAGAGTAAAAGAAAAAGAAACATTTTTTTCAGACACAATAAGTTGTAAATACTAAATTGTAAGCCTTCTAGCTCCATAGGTGCAGCCTATAATGTGATAAATACATACACAGACAGCCAGACAGAACAACTCAAAAACTGAAACAACCTATGTTGACAGTCCTGGTGGCTGTTTTTGAACCCTAATTTTTATCGAAAATGCAACGTGCACGAGAGAGAATTATCTTCAACATTACACAGAGAGATCACAAGACATCAAAATACATTAGAGGAAAAACAGCAGTCAGAGATATCATAGAAAAACCATTGTAATATTCGAATGGCAATGTGCTGGTCATGTTACGAGAATGTCAGATAATCGCTGGACATTGCAACTTACAACGTCAATCCCAGAGATCATAGGCGAAACCGAGTCCAGCAAAAAATAAGATAGCTCAACGCATAGACTATTTGCTCTGCAATGCCCGTGGTAGAGAGATCTGGTGAATCTCGGGAAAAGTCTATGTCCAACGACGGACAGTAAAAAGCTGATGATGATGACGGATTTTTTTTTATCAAATCGGTATTATGTTACCTTAAGATGGCGTGTCAAATAGAATTCTATAAACATCAGATTCCAAATATTCCTGATTTTATATGATATTTCATACTTAGCTGCTCCCATACTTTGCACCACATGAAATAATGGATGAATGGCAAGTCTGAAATATCAGATGTTTATTGATCTCTTTTTGACACATTACCGTTTATCAAATCCCAAATTATGTTTCCAAAAGGTTAGTGCGAATTTTTACCGAACTTGGTGCGAAAGTCTGTGTTAACATCTGTATTACCCCAAGTTGAGTGATTTTAGGCCCTTCTCGGGTTGCTGCGTAATAATACTTTACGTTCGTTCCTTTACGCCAGCCAGGGAAGAATTTTGGAAAGATCGAGAAATATTTTGTTGGATCACATGAATTAGGAATATCACATGCTGTGTGCCTTCATCCATCAAATATATTTTCTTTGCTACGTACATTGGCGTTCCTGTGAGATTTATTCGCCCGTATATACGTATGTAAATTTCGTTTGTTTCTTTGCTTGTATAAATACAAAAATGAATAAAAAAATAAATGAATAGAAACCTGTACGTTCATATGAAAAAACAAAACAAAACAAAACAAAAAAAAATGAAAAAATAATACAAAAAAGAACAACAGCGTATTGTAACGCTATATTATTATACAGGCAATAATACCAGGCGTTGCCCGGGGAAAAGTAACTGTAAATATAATAGAAGGAAAAATATTAATTTTTGACTAGCGTTCGGCTCCATCCTAACTTTTAGTTGCTTTTATCATAATCTTGAATCGGATCGTAATCCTATTGCAATGATTAAACAACGTAACCAGAAAATAAAGAGGAAGTCAACGGTAAGAATCGAACTCACATCCCCTAGCCAAGAGGTGATCCTGAATACGCCAGGACGCTTTAAGCTACGTGGACTTCATAGTTGATCAAAGACTGATTTACTCCTCAAAACCGATATTATATTATTGATGTTTACAATTGCTAATGTTGCGGTACTTTATCCAAGTATAAATTTGAAAGAAAAATATTAAAATATCATTGTATCAAAAGACTATGAGGAAAAATATGTTCTTTAGTATCTATCTCCTTGCATAAGACAAGAAATAAAAGGAACAATTCCATGCATTATTTACATTTAGTAGAGAAGATGCCACTGAAAAAAAAAAATTCAAATGCCCAAAATAAATGATGCAGTTCCAAATTTCGACAGGACTTCTGAGCTTACGACACAAGTACTTTGAATCCATATGAAAAGGTTGTTTTTTTTTAAAGATTTTGCCTGAAAAATATTTTCCGGGTGGCAAAACGTTTTAATATAGAAAATACAAAGAGAAAAAATCGATTTTTTTTTTACTCCTTTGAATTCTTATCCCAAATTGACCTCTGGTGATCTCCAATGCCCTTTGAGGTCAGCACCACCTATCCTATGATCTTTTTCTGACCGAGCTAACCGTCCGTACCAATTTACCTCGTAGAATGTAATTGTTTGGCTGCAATACAGATTATAAAATCTGCAAACTAATTCAACCTTCTATGACCTACGAATGATCTTGGAGGTTTATTCCGACCTTATCCACTCTCCATTTGAGATTAAAAAAAGGATTTTCTACTTCATGTCAAACTCAATACCCCATTGCATTCTTAATAAAAATTGCTTTAATTGGCTAGAAGACAACAGGCGCTACTCTTTGGTGACCTCTGATGACCCTGAATGTTAGATCAACTCCAGATAACCCATGTCACAATTGAAAGTCTTGTAAGTCTTCATGCAAAAGATTGAGTCAATGGGCCTCGACGTTTTAGAGGTGCAGGCACACCAATGCACAATCTAGAGCCTCTAATAGACATGATTACGTGACCAGGCAATTTGTAATGAATAGGTATATCATTAAGCTCATACCATGCTGAAAAAAATCAAACAAAATAATTTTTCACAAAAAATATCTATTAGTGCAATCGACCGACTTGTCAATATACTTAATTCAATGGTGAATATTAATCACATAAATAAAAATTTACTCATTGGATATTTCAGATCGAAATTCAGTCGATAAATGTTAGACTACGGACTTATTGATCCACTTCCATACACACAGTCGATGTATGAAAATGAAGAGAATATGGGAGAAATTAAGTTAGATAAATCTGGTAAAGTATACCCATGTGAATATTCAGTTCGGCTTCTGAAAGAAAACATTTGATACATGTCATTTTTTGGCTTGCTTGGTTGCCAAAATGGTTCTATGTTTGCCTCTAAAGCCTGTGGTCGCTGTTCGAGGCCACGTGGAACCACATTCTTTCGAATACTAAGTTACGAGGTAGGTAGGTAAAACACTTGTCAGTATTTGGAAAAATCTATTTACAACATT
The DNA here is from genome assembly GCA_963457665.1 of Thysanoteuthis rhombus. NCBI lineage: Eukaryota > Metazoa > Mollusca > Cephalopoda > Oegopsida > Thysanoteuthidae > Thysanoteuthis > Thysanoteuthis major. Next base: position 31,388,146 of record OY735206.1, read on the forward strand.
ACAGGCTATCAACGAGTATGTATCTAGGTATCTCAACCCTTTCATATCTATCTATCTATCTATCTATCTATCTATCACCAATTGACCATATATGTCCACCGGGCGAAGACACTACGCCGTAGATCAATGGTTATCACGCTAGCAAAGCTGACCATAGCAACCGCAGTATATGCGATTGTCACTGGAAATCTCACTCATGGGGCCTTGTGTTAGACCTGGCTAAACCTTTAATAATGTTTGATCTAATTTATCAATCTACGACTAATATCTATTTCTTATTAATTCCAGCTACTTTCCAGCACTACTTCTCAGGTTGTCATTCTACGGTAGTTGATAAAGATTCCCGATCGGCACTGTTTACTAACGACCGTTGAGTCTGCGTAGTTGCAATTAAAAGCAACTGAACATAGAATGAAAGAAATACTAGTCAGAATTAATGATGGTTGACAATGCTTCATCTAATAATAATCTGAACCGGGGGAAATACCAGCTCTAACTTAAATCTTATGGCTAGTAAGCAGTTATCGTAGTAAGTTTGATCCAACTTGGTCTTGTTCTATTGTGGCCTTGTGCCAGACTAAGCTAAAGTTAATATCTATCGAGGTCTATTCACATTAATTATCTTAGTATAAAGCCTATGCAGAAAGTACCTGGTACATTTCAAAACGTTTATTCTAACAGCTTCAAAACTGACAGAATTTCGACTAAACATTTTAGATTTGTCAACAGAACTTTTTAATCTTCAATCTTGTTTCAATATTTTCTTCTTTTCGTATCTTTAGTGCTAATTCTGTCAATTCTGAAGTCATATAAGTATGTTGGAATTAACTTTTCTGAAATGTATCGGATACTTTGTGCACTCACAATCTATAAGCGCCGATTCCAGTGTATGTTTGTTCATATTCATCTTATAAAAGTTTCCTTCTGTCCTTTTATTTCCGGCCTCTGTGTATTTATTCGTGAGCGAGACACATCAGTAAAATCCTTGCCATCCGAGCCGGAATAAGTCGTTCATCACCATTCATTAACTACAATAAAATAAATCCAGAAACTCTTGATAGCCACATATTTCCCGCTACACACACATAAAAGAAAACCCAAACGGAAATACGTATTATGTCACTTACTTAAACGTGCCGATAGCTCAACTCAACGAGTATCAATGAATCAACCTGGACATTCTTTATCTCTAATTCAAACTGAGTCCATCTTCGAGTAGGACACGAACACAAATTGAAACGAATTGAGCGGCTGATCAAGCAAAAAGTAGAGAAAAACAAAAAACAAATATACACTCGCAAGGATATACGTACATAGAGGCATTTCTTATTAACTTGATCCGACCGTCAGTGAAGGTAGCATTGATCTATGGTAATCATGCCTGCTTGAAACGGCTCAACGGTAAATGGCAATGTATTATTTGACACCGGACAAAGACTGGCGTTGCTCCTTAACAGATAGTTTTTAACATTGATTGATTAAAGATCTTGCTTTAACTCTCTTTGTCAACTTCTCTCGATTTATTGAGCCAAGCCGGACCTCATTTATACGACCATGTATCTATGAACATCTGTCGAGGTGATTTAGTTATGGAACTAGCTATCTTGAGTTCAATCTCCGCTGAATACCATAGGAATATGTGACACTTCACAGAGTTTCGAAATTATGCTTTTATATATATATATATACATATATGTATATATATATATATATATATATACATATATATATATATATATATATTGAGAGAGAGAGAGAGAGAGAGAGAGATAAAGATAGAGACACAGGAAGAGTTAGAGGAGGCGTACACGTCTTTATTTAAAAAAGATATTGAAAAAGCATACATTCAAAATACATTAATTGTTTAGGGAGCGTAGTCTTACCTTAGATGTACCCTTCCGCCGAACTCCCTACACAATAATACAAAAAAGTAGAAAAAGGCCTATTTACTTTAATAAACTTAACATCGTCCTAGTCTACCCTTACACTTTGTTGATAGCCAAAGAAAAATAGACAACTTCTACGATGAATTGAATCCCCAATTCCAAGATACCAGAAAATACTTCAATGTCATCTGCGAAGACTTCAACACAGGACAAGCAAATGAACGCTGCTTTGTCAAGTTCGGATATAAAGTGCAGTACGAGAAAGGTGAAGACCTTGTAAACTTCGTAACCAAGAACGGTTTCAAAATCATGAACACCTTCTTCAAGAAGAAATCTAATAGAAAATTGACTTGGAAGAGCCCTAACCACGAAACCAAGAATGAAATAGACTCCATCGTAACAGACAAAAGCGACATCGACAAAGACATTCACGTCCCAAAACAAATTAACGTAAGAAACGACCACAAAATGGTGAGGAAAATGCAAATGAACACCAACGAAGAACGCAAGGAAGAAGGACAACACCTACATCAACGAATTCAACAACAAAATAAACCTCTCCGATTGAAGTCGCCACTATATTCAAACCAAAGAGCATTGAAACCATTAGTAAAATATCAGATGAAACCAAGAATCTCCTGGAAAAACGAAGAAACCTCAAGCCACTGACAACAACAAGAGAGAAAATTGAATCAACAGAACTGAATGGAACAATTTTAGAGAAACAAAGAGAAGACAAAAGATGCACGACAGCAATCATCAAAACAATTCTCGTAAAAGGTTAAAGCTTCAAAGCTAGAAACAAAGCTCCCAGTGCAGGTTGAAAACAAATTACTAGTATACTCGAGGAAAATAGAGACCAAATAACAGACAGAGATAAGATTGTCATATATGCTCAAGGATTCTGCCCAAAACTCTACCCCTCCAGACAAAAACCACAAAACAACGAATTTGATACCGATGACGCAAACGATCAGTTTGAGGATTTCCTAGAAGTTGAAAGATGTGGAAGTCCTTCCGTGACTGATTGCATCGAATTGAAGACCATTTTTGAACAGATCCATGCAAAACTACTCAAAAGATTGCAGAGGAAGTAAATGCTGACCATTCAACATTTGTTCGAAATTTGTACCAAATTGAAAAAAACAAAAGAGCTCGTATGTGACGTATATGACCCATCTAGAAATCGAACCTACTAGGCTACAAAACTACCTCATCCAGTCTACTCGCAAGAACCTCTCTCTGACCGACTGACACTTTTCCAAGCATTCCAACCACTTTCTGCAAGGGATGGTCTTTAGCAACCAAGCAGTAACTCCGAACAGCTTCACAGAATTGATTATTTTCCAGACCCAAGATTTATAAGCTTCCAGAATAACTGGATTTGTTTTAGTTGGTAAAAGTGAGTAGAATTGGAAGGTTCTCATTTCTCATTTATTCTAAACTGACTGAGGTATACTGCTATGAAGTTGAAGGTGAAAAACCAGGATTTTTTTTGCACCAAATCTAACACAAACATATCTATTTTGAAACCTTTGAATTTTATTTTGTAATTGCTCAAATAAATCTTGTAAAGTAGTTGTTAATTTGAGAAAGAATGTAAGTTCCAATTAAATTAAATTGCGGTGATAATTCTAAGAAATTTTAAAATCCAAATGTATGTTTCAACTAGCCATAAATCACAGTAATAGACAACTTTGTATATTTAGTCTAAGTTGATTCTTCATTGAAAGTAATACCAAGATTTTAGCTTCATATACATTTTTAATAGTATAATTCTCAATTCTGAATATCTAAAAATTTTTTTTAAAGATTCTGGCGAAACCTGATCAAAACAAATTCACCCGTTTTGGCATTCAACTTGAAAACAATTATTTTTAGAATATTTTAAAACATTGAAAAAATATTTATTTATTATATATCTTTATTTCATATTTCACATTTCCGAGAATGGTAAATTGTGTCTCAGCATACGTGTGATATGTACCTCTATTTATTGCATCTCTGCAGTCAGAAACCAAGAACAGTAAAACGTGATGGTCCCAAGACTGATCCAAGCAATGCACTATTAGGTAACTCTCTCTAACCAGATTCAACCTCATTAGTAGTAACCTTTTGATGATGTCAGTCATCAACGCAAGAGGAAATCCAATCAAGTGTATTATCATGGAAACCAGCAGCTCTAAGTTGAAAGTCTCAGTCTATGGCTGGTACAATCAAAGGCTTTAGAGTGATCAAGCAAAAGCGGAAAAAAAACAAGTTCAGGAATTTCTAGAATTTCATATAAGTCATCAATAACATTTAAAAAGAGCTGTTACTATGCAGTGTGAATGTTTAAGGACAGACTGTACGTTTTCAAAATAATAAGTTTCTTTTAAATAACCAATCATTTGTTTAGCGATTAACTTTTCATCTAACCCAGAAAATATTCGTAACTTATAGACCTATTATCAGGAATACAGGTAGGGTTATAATTGTTTGGTAGTGGCTCAACCAATTCGTTTTTCTATTTAGTTTGGAACTTTTTACTTGAAATAGAAATGTTTATGATATCAAAAGCATGGATTGAGTGTTCAATTCTCAATTTCATATATGTAAAAAACAAACAAAAACACTGATATCATCGACGCCAGTTTTTATTGAAGGAACTCTTTTTATCATTTGATTTTCACTGTAAATGAAAATGAAGGACGTATAGACTTTTTCAAAGTTTCACTAATTTCCCTCAGTAACAAGATTCTCATTTATCTCAGCATCACTGTATTCCACAAAAATAGGATTCATCAAATTTGGAACAATATTGCAGTAATTTTCATTGCTACTTTCAACAACACTAGAATTTCTTTTAAAGCCTGATCAAATTGTTTTGCATTTTAAAATTTTTTGCATTGATTTTGTCGTTAAAAGTTTCAATTTTGGCCAGCCTAATTGAGTGAAATACAACATTCCGTAAGGTTTTATACACACACACACATACGTGCATATATATATATATATATATATATATATATATATATATATATATATATATATATATATATATATATATTCTGTCTTTTTGTGCAAATCAATCTTACTTTCATATTTATCTTTTTCACTCACTAGCTTTTTTAAGAATATTTTCTTTGAACCATGAAGAACTGAAACGTATTACTTGAAATGTTTTCCAATGTGCATATTTATCGATGATCTCTGTACGAATATTCCTGAAAATTTTTACTTTATCACCAATTCCATTATCATCAAGTTTCAAGATATTGCCCCAAGCTGCCTTTTCCATGTCTTTCGTGGATAGCTTTTTATCAAAGTCCCTAAATTCCTCGTCGTTACAATTCTTGGTCAGAAATTTTTTAAAAAAGAGAATGACCCATCGAGGTTAGACAATGATCTGAAATCCCAGGAGTGTCAACAGCACATTGAACTTTGAAATTTTTTAGAATTACTGCATCGATTAAGGTAATACTTGATTTTTTAATACGTGGAGGCTCATCTACAATTTATGTAAAAGCAAATGATCCAGTGACATATGAATTACAGAACTTAAAAATAATCAATATTCATGTCACCAAGTATAATGCGATGAATAATTTTGTAGTAATACGAGCTAAGTTCTCGTTATTGCAGCGAAGACAAAAGTAGAGTAAAAAAAAAAAAAAAGTCTCTTCAACTGTTCTGACCGTACAAACGGTAATTTCGACAGAAATCATTCCAGGCTGTTCTAAATCATTGGGAAGGCTGATAAGCATCGACTGGTATCTTGAACGGATATAGACCTCTACTCCATCTTTGCAGGATGCATTCCAATCTAAATGAAATATCAAAATATGTTTTGGGAGTGTTATTTGATATTGAGGTTCCACAGGTGCCAAAAATATCACTTCCTGCTTCATGAATTATTTTGTCAATTTCAAGTAAATGCTCAGGTATAGAACAAGCATTTACATGTGCAAACTTCAACAAGTTCTCATAATTTTTAAATCTTTCCCCAATCTTATTACATTGAGTTGTGAAATCGTCACTCAGAGATAGTTATATTTGGCTCCTTTGAGTCAAAAATCGACCAGGAAAAATTAAAATCCTCCAGCGAGACTATGTCATTATCCTGATAAAACGGGGTCTCCATGATCTCAATTTATCAAATAATATAGCAACAAAATACCATGCACTTAAGAAATCATTTCACATCGGAGGAAAAATGTTTAATGTACCAAAATCAAAATCTGGGACATTTTCTCGTACAAAATCTCAAGTAAAATTTCGCCCCTAATTCAGGGAATCTTCATTCAAATCTTCCAGCAGCCACCATCCATACCACGAAACAATAGCTCAGACATTGCACATGGTTAGAATTGTCTCACAAATAAGTAATATGCCAAAATAAATATTTAGTAGCTTATCAAAAGAAACAACTTGACGCAGTAAAAAGTTCAATATTTGTAGAATAAAAACATTTCAATTTTCTGGGAAGATCAAACAACTAGTGGGGTTAGAGCGCAAGGCCCCCGAACAACATTTGCAAGCGGGTACAAACAGAAGTGGTGAAGAGTTTTAATCAACAAAAAGTCAGTAAAGTAGGCACCGAAGAGATATGAAAGATCATGCTCAACCTCACGTGAAGAAATCACAAGACAGCACAATATACTAAGGGAAAATCGGGAATCCATTAAAAAACCCAAATGGCAATGGACAGGTCATGTTGCGAGGATGTCTGACAACTCCTGTCCTTTGCAAGACATATTCCTGTCTGAATGAAAAAGATTATAAACCTGGTACATCAATGGGTCTCCAGAGATCATATGCGAGACCGTGACCGATCGAATATAAGATGGCGGGATGAACTTCACTAATTCAGAGAGTATTGGCTCTGCAATGCCCATGAAAGAGTGGCTTGGTGAATCCTGGGGAAGGTTTATATTCAACGATAGACTGTAAAAGGCTGCTGCCACTGATGATGATGATGATTAAAATTTAAAAAAAATCTAAAAGCGATCTTCTTATGCTTCTTATGCTTGAAGCAAAAACGACTCTTATTCCCTCATAAACAAATGTACTTGTCACACTTGAATTGACAGTGTGACAAGGTGTAAGAAAAATTGCGAAAGATCTGCCCAGAAGCAATGCCAGCTCTGTCTATGGAACTCAACCCAGAAAGCCAGAAGTAACCAATAAAATTAGGGGCTTGCACATATCCCTCCCCCTCAGAACTGGCACCAATTACAGGACAAATCTAACTTTACCCCCTCGCTTTGTATAAAAGCACGTAAAGAACAAGAAAACATGTATACAATATAAAAGCATTTTGCTAACCACGAAGACAAATATAAAAGGAAACAAGAAGATGTTAAATTTTCCAAGCATAACCAGATACACAACGGGAAAAAAAACCCTACGAAAGGAAGAGACTGAAATCAAGTAAAAAACTAACAATATTCTTGTGTGTGATTCTATGATGACGAATTACGAAAATGTGAAGTTTTTACATGGGAACTTGATATCTTGCCATTTTATTCTAGTTGTGCCCCCAATATGTCTATCTTCTCTCTGGTCTCGCCTGTAAGAGCGTTCTATGATTGAAAGTGTTTTTTTTTTGTTTTTAATCTCCGACTACTCCTCAAGCATTCTCCCTCGTAAATCGTTCAACACTTTTGATCAATTAGATTCGATTGAGTATTTTGTATCCTTAAGTTCAAAGGCTCTTCTAATTACAGCAATCCCGTCCTTCTGAGGAATGAAAGCTATTATCATAAGACGAGGTGTCTCTTTTTCTGTTCCATTCTTATCCTTCAATCTTAGACACCTCTGTACATTGCAAAACAAGAACTGCTCCACTTGTTCAAGAGACATTCGAAGATCTGGAAGGAGGGATTGTTTCGCGACTTTCTCAGAATTTTCTCCCTCGATCTCCTCTTTCCCATTGATATTTCTCAGTCTCGAATGCCCCTCTTGAATCTCCACCCTTTCCTTATTTGGCAATTTTTACCTCTGCCGTTTTGAAATGGTCACCGTTCCAACTGCAGGATAACAGACGTTGATAAATTTAGTCAAGGTTAGTGTTATTTTTTTTAGCGTTAGTGCTTTTAGGGGTATAATTTTCAGGGTCATTGTTAGGGTTAGTATTATTACGTAAACCCTAGATCTGAAAATACTGACACTAACAGTAGACCTAAAAATACTAACCATAAACACGCTAACCCTGAGAATATCAAGCCTCAACCTATCCTTCCTGTATTCAAAAACCAAGTTGCTTTAAGTAAAACTAGAAATGTAAAACATCTCTAGTCTCTTGAACCACATGAAATTGCCTACTTTCAGAGTACCACGTTGAAATGATGAAAAATAAAAACGCTATTCTAAGGAATCTTGTCATCTGTTTTGAAAAAAAAAATGAAATTTGCGTCTGTTATTCTTATTCAGCAGCTGGAACAGCAAGAATTTTAAAACAGAAAAAGTAAAAGCTGCTCCTTATTTTCTGCCGCTTTCACAAGAAGATCAACTTTAGCTTTATTCAAGTTAGCGTTTATCTTGTCTTCAATCGATGTCGTATTAAAACTGATCGATTCTTTGATGTCCTTTAGACTCGAACTGATATCGTTGGGAGTGTCATGAAGCGCATCTAGAGTACCAACGAGTTCATTGTGGTTGTTTCTCGCCTCAATCAGATAACAACAACCTCCTCAACAATTCTTGAATCTCTGGAATTCTTCCCGTGTCTTTCTTTAGTGTTTGAAGGGGAAGCATTCTAAATGCTCACACTAATGATGGGAGTGGCATTTACTTGTCATGAATGACATAAAAGCTCTCTCTCTCTCTCTCTCTCACACACACACATACATGCACATCGACTCGACATACATGAGCTCTACATTGACAACTATAGACACTGTACACACACACATACATACACACAAACACACACACATACATACAATATATATATATATATATATATATATATATATATATATATATATATATATTGTGTATTTGTCGAAATCCCTGCGTGTGCATTAGTCATATATATATATATATATATATATATATATATATATATATATATATATATATATTTCACATATTTCATTGCATATATGTATATATATATATATATATATATATATATATATATATATATATATATATATATATATATATATATATGTGGTGGGTTAATGGATTTTCGAATTTTTCGGGGAAAAGTCTGTTGATGCTCCATCGCAATTGCAATTCTTTTTTTTTTTTCGAATTTCAAAGAAAAAGTATTTCATTTTTGCTAATTCCCAGCTCACAGGTTTTCAATTTTCTATTGCAATATTTGAGGACAAAGTCTCTCTTTGATGAAAATTCTTGGTTTTATGCTTTTTTAATTGATTTTTTTTTCTTCCATTGCAATAATTTTGGTAACGTGATGTTTAAAATAGCTTCCACAATTATCGACTTTGTGGTTTTTCGATTTTCTTTTCAATTTGACTCTTTGATTTCAACGGCTACGTGTTCTAAGAGTGTTAGACAAAAACAAAGTCTCCTAAAAGTTCCAGAAGTTTACAAAGTAATTGCTCGAAGGTAAGTTTCTAATAGGTTGAGTTTTCAATGAAGTTAAATGTATATTTTTCATTACGTAAACAGTTTCAAAATCGCTTGAAGTTCTACATTGCTTTGTTACCAATCCAAATAATTCAGAGATTTTTTTTTCCTTTTGTAATTCTTACGTATTTCTTTCATAGGGAATGGTGGGAAAAGTCGAGAATAGAGAGGGTAGAAGAGACGAAGAAGGAGAGATCCGAACGTTTCTAAAATGAGAACGAAAGGTCAACACAGAGGAGAAGAGGAAAGACATGTTAGGTTAGAATTGAATTCCTGCAAAATTAAGAGAAAATGGCGGAAGTCGGCGAGAAGAAACTGACGAAGAAAGGACTGAACATCTCCAGAATCAGAGGAAAATCACTTTCTCTAAATTAGCTCTAATAAAGGGCGATTATGAAATGCTTGTGATAAGATTTATAAAAAATAATCAATGTTGAATTTAAGTGGATTTATGCCGTTTATATATAGGATTAGGACACATCAAAATTAATTTAAACAGTTCAAACAGAAATTGCCAATTCACGTCGCTTATCTACGGGATTACATTTCATTTTTACAATATTTTACAACCGTCCAATAAGGTGGATATTTCAGCAAGCATTTTTTGCAATTGGAAGTAATTAAAATTTTATGATAATTCAAATTTCTATATTTACTTCTGTTTTTCTTTCATTAACTTTTGCATTATCTCGTGTATTAAAAAATGATTGAATATTTGAATTTTTAAAAGATTGGAAGAGCCTTTGAATTCTTAAATGTTTGAAAAATACGTTTGTTATAACATTTATTTTATGAAAATTGAAAAGGTCAACAAAAGATTCCACAGATGCTCATTTACACAAATTAGACCGCTACATAATCTCATAGGGTATCATTAAAAACACTTTGATTTTAGTAATAAGTGTTATGTTGTGTGGCTTCTGTGAATTTTATAGGACTTTTGTTACAATATCTATGAAATAACCCTTCAGTTTCTGAAACTAAACGAAGAGAGATTACTCAAAATAGTAATCAACCCCCTGTCATATTTTGGGGGATGATTTTAAAAAAAATTATTTGCTGAAAATCTTTCCCAGAGTCACTTTTGTATTTTGTAAATTACAGAGAATTTCATGGTGTTATTTACTGTTTTTATATTTAATATAAAATGATTTTATTTACAATATCGGAAACAGTCCTCCTATTTTTCTCAGCTTTCTCCCAAAAATAACCTCTATTCTCCCTCTTATACTCTCACCTTCTCTAAAAACAATGCAAAGTAACTACTCCCTCCTTGACATTGGCTGAAAGTAAGCCGCTGTCGACTTCAGTTGGATGAAGCCCAGCACAAAAATGTGTTTGTTTCAAGATGAATTTTTAATGTAAATCAACCATCCACTTGAAAACATATTTGAGGGAGGGGATGAAAAAATTTGCTGAAAATATTAGCTTGGGTCACATCGGTAAAATAGGGAGTAACTTTACATTGAGCTAGATGGCCCCGAATGCAGTCTTTCGAGCGAGTATGAAGAATTGAGGAAAAAAAAGAAATAAAAAATCTGGATACAAATGAAGAAAAATGATTGAAAATGAGAGAAATGCTACAGACAAGGCCAGGAGTGGGGCTGGAATTAAAGGAGAAGGAGAATAAACCAGAAAGAGACGGACAAACAGACTGACGAACAATTGAAAAGAAGGTGAGGTAGAAACACAATCAGGATGAAAAGTTCTCGGGCCAAAGTAACTGATTGCTTCCCAGTGTGTAAGTTGTTCTCATTTGTCATTGATATTAGAAAAGGAGCAAAAAAGGTCGAGGTAAATACGGAAGGGGTGAGTGGGTTAATGAATGAGTGAAACCGAAGAGTAAATGAAAATCCCAGAAGAATTGAATCCCAGCTGTGAGAGACTAAGACGAGAAAGGACAGAAATAAGAAAAAAATTAGTTGGAGAAAGAAAAAAAAAAAAGAAAAAAAGGAAAAAAGAAAGCAGGCATGGTCAATCACACATTAAACACCGTTACGTAACCAAGGTCTATTGGTAGCATGCCACATTGAGCGTAATCAATTATAGAACTGGAAAATGGGGTGATCAATGATTAAGTTACTTTTCTTACCTTTTGTTGGGCAGCGATCGTTAAAATGTCTGAATTTTCAAGTGACAAGCGTGCAGAGTACATGAGGGAAAATAAAGAAAGTTTTTCTAGACATAATGAGGGGTAAATGTTCGAATTATCAGGCCTCTAGCTCAATTTGTACGTCATGTACACGTGATACGCGTATTCGTAACTAGCCAGATCAACTTGAAAAGTGAAGAAACCTATATTGACAGTTTGGTGACAGATTCGGTTGACGGCCCCTAATACATTAATAATTATAAGAAAAATAAAAAAAAACGTGTTGAATCTGTGAAAAGATATCGAAAGAGTTAGGAGAGAGGGAGAGAGAATGAGAGAGAGAGAGAGAGAGAGAGAGAGAGAGAGGGAAGAAATCTGACGCAGGAAATGTGAGTGAGAGAACAGAAAGAGACAGCGAGGAGATAGAATGGAAATACAACTCAGACAAATAGAGAGTTATTTTGATAAATAGGAGGATTTAAAGGGAGAAAGAAAGGACGTGAGAAAAAATAGATAGAGAACAAGAATAATAGAAGTTGTAAAGATTTTGATTGAAAAGGAAAGGGAAAGTATGGTGTGAGACAAAAAGAGGGAGAAAGATGTTGAAAAGATATGTACGTATAAAGAAACAAGGAAAAAAACAGGAGAGAGGGGAAGGCGTAAAAGAAAGAGAGACAGGAAGGGAGAATAACAAAGCAACAAGGTAGAGTACGTGTTATTACGCTGGGGGAAGAGGAGAGAAAAAGAAAAGAAAATGTTAAAAAAGCCATAGCAAAAACGACAAAATTAACTTGGTACAGAAAGTAAGAGACAAGGATAACGAGAAAGAAAAAAATAAAGCAGAAAGCGAGGGAGAGAGAGAATTAAAAAACAAACAAACCAAAGGCAATAACAACGGCAAAAATAAAAATTAACTTCGAAGACAGAAGATTTTTGCCAAGTCATTTGAGAATAAATGAAGTGACACCGACTAGATCCTGATTTACGGCCCTACTGTTGTCGCCGCCATTGCACTGAATGTTATTTCTTGTCTGCATTCTTGGCCAATTGCGCATGCGTCTCGGTCAGTGTGTCTGTGTGGACTGGTTATTGATATCGCTATGCGTACTCTAATTTGAATGAATGTTTTTACGCTCGAGTGTGAAGTTGCAGTCTTCTGTTAGTACCACTAAATGCTTATATATATATATATATATATATATATATATATATATATATATATATATATATATATATAATTTCCCTTCCGTCTTTCTCTAATTTTATCAGCTGACCTAAGTGAGTGTATTTTGTTAAACTCCAGTTCGAGTAACAACAACAACAATAACAATCCTCTCCTAAAATCCACTGTTTGACCATCCCGTCATGTTAAGCATTATTGTGTATGAAGGTAACGTTCCCATTCTGCGAGTTGAAATCAAAGGAAATGATTGTTAGCGGCTCTCAGATGCAGTAATCATCTTCCATTGGAAAAGAAGAACTTTGACACTGCAGCAGTCAGGCTTGTCATTCTCAATTCTCATGGTCGTTACCGTCTGAAACGCAGCCTGTCAATATACGTAAAGCGTAAAGTGCATAATGAATGTATGATATAACACCAGCTATCTCATGCGGTTGCTAGGAATAACTTTTGGAGATAAAAAAATAATATCAACATGGATCTGAAAGCAGATGCAGGTTAAAGATTTAACAGAAGTGAGAAAGCGTCAAGAATGGAGGTAGGAATGATTCATAACAAGAAAGAAGGATAACATATGTGTCAAAAGATTAGTCGACTGGTGCCGGAAGGATAGCAAACGCAGTAGGAGAAGATCAGACATGATGCGAAGAGAAGAAATTGAAATAGATAACCTTTCCTCGATACACACACACACACACACACCACACACACACACACACACACACACACACACACACACACACACATATATATATATATATATATATATATATATATATATATATATACACATATATATATATAATTGATAGGTCGGTGGATAGATAAACAGACGGGTAGTTATTTCAGATTTGGCAAATCTCGTAACCCTTAGCAAAACTATCTTTGAAAATCAATATTCAAACTCATGGTCTTCACTTAATTACGTCTTGTTTCAATCAACGGCCAGTGTTTTATTTTCTATACGTCTATGAATATTGAAACCATCAACCAAAAGTGTCACCAAACTGTCAACACAGGTTTCTTCAGTTTTTAAAGAGGTCTTACTGGCTGGCTCACTGTATATATATGCATGAGTCACGCGTGAAGGCTGGACCAATGGAACTACCGAAATGAAAATTCAAACATTCGCTCATTATTTGTCAAAAAAAAAAAAGAAAAGTTTTTTGAATCCTTCCCCGAATCGGTTTGTAGTGGGGATTCAATTTACAATGCAAATTTTTACTAAATTGATCCCATATTTCATATCAAGCATTCACATTTTTTGTGTGTGCTTGTTATTCAGAAAAATTCAGACCTTTTTAGTGATCATTGCCCAACAAAATACGAGCGAAGTAACGTATTCATGGATCACCTCATTTTCGTTTTTTTCAATTGATCACCGCAAACATGGCATGCTGCAAAATACGTGGGTCACATGATGGTTTCTATTGAGTGACTAACTGTTTTTATATTTGTGCATAATTGAAGATCTGACACTCTATTTTATGTAGACGTTTGTGAGTATATTTTATCTAGATTTCTCATGAAACGAACAAAGAGAAAAAAGAAATTAAATTCAGTGACAGTTCTTTCTGTCTGTGCTCACTGGGTTTAAAACTCAGTTTTGGTAGAACACATGAGAGCTATCCAGAGAGTATCCAACCATTTCAAATATCTCAAGAACTGGTTGCGCGGCTTTGGTGCAACTTGGCAACCAATTGTAGGGGTCTACCGTGCATGAGTGAATATTCTGCCGTAGGATTACGAGGTCGCCAGAGGGACGCTTTCGAGAGAGCTTGTGAGACGTATGAACGTCGTTTTCTTTATGAGGGTCAAGTCATTCTTCACGTCGTATGTTGATATTTTGACAAAACATTGCATCATCCGAATCTGTCAGTCTCCCGCGGTCCAGATTTCGTTCTCCGTGACGTTTGGCTTATCATGATGAGATTTCAAACCATGGACAAGATTAAGAAGAACGCAGCACGACAGCTGAAGCTTATCCTTAACTATGCAAACTGTTTTGAAAAGTTGAAGAAACGCCTGGATGAATGCGTCATGTCCTACAGGGAATCTTCAAATAAGAGTGAGGGGTCACTGCCCTAGGTAGGCTATGTTTAAGGTAATATCAAATGGCTCGATACTTTTCGCACAGACCACGACACGATATTTACAAGGATATTTGTATACTTTGAGTGTTTTATTTTTTTCAATTTTTAGATATTATTTCAAGTACGGTCTTTTCACATTCTGTCTATGTTAATGCATTCTGAGCAAGTAAAAAATCCCGCACTGCTATGGTTCGTTGCAGAACCCTTATGCGATTAAACAAAACTCGCGGAATCCATATCTATATTTCACAGACAACAACCACCACCCTTATTTCAATAAGACATATAAGATAAATGAAATAAAGATTGTTTTAGAGAGATAATTTATTCATACAAAACATAATAAACGAAATATTAAAAAAACAAACAAACCCCAAAACAACAGCACGTCACCTAACTTGATATTTTACAGTGAATATCATTTTGAAGAAAAAAAAAAATTATAAAAATTTATCAAAGTTATCTTGCGAAACACCAGAACTTTTTCATGGACCCTGAGTTTCTGTGGAACCCACTTTGGGAAACATCGCTGTAGGAAATCAGAAACACTTATCCCAGTGGTTTTCTTTTGCTCAGATGCAATTTCTGTTATCGTCAGAGTTGATCCTCATTTATGGGACATTTCCAAACCATTACTCTACTTCACGTTATTTATTTAGTAGATTTGAACAATACTTAAACAAAAATTCATAAAAATTTCATTTGGCCGAGAAAGAATGATTTTCATTCGGCAATTTAACTTCGGGTCCAGCTTTCGACTCATAAAGTTGGATAATCTATTTTTAATTCTTTTGCAATTTTTTTTATTTCTCTTCTATTACATACCTATACGCTTACATATATTATGTGAATAATACCATGGGTGTCACGGATTTCAGAAGTATATGAAATTCACACTGGAAAAAAGCAAAATTTATTTGATCCTTTGAACAAAAGCAAAGATGAGCAGAGGCCGGCAATACTCCATTGATGGCTGCTGCATGCTACTGAGGGACAGCTGACCCAAGTGGGTCACCAGAATCGTTAGAGAGGCCTACCCTGACCCCCTATAACCAAAAGACCCCCAAAACGAAGCATTGGTGAAGTTACGGTCAAGCTAAAATACTTGCTTAAGATATTTGACATTGAGTCTAAGGCTGAAGGAAGAAGAGTCAATCGCTTCTGACTGAAAGCTTGATATTATTGTTCCGTGTCAAGACAGCACTGAATTATCCCTGACATATTAGTACCTCTGTCTTTGATACGTTAGCCGCAGACCCGACCAACCGACCGTCAACCATATCCTAGAAATCAGGATCGCGGGAAGGGTTAAATCAATCACTGTAAATCAAGCTGCTTTAATAGACACGTTTGCATTTGTTAAACTTCTCATCAAGCATCCTCTCATTCCTTGAGGTTGCCAGCAACGTTGGTGACTTTGCTTTGTGACTGGACACGCTCAGCTTGATGAAGTTTCAACCAACTTCGCTTACACCCCTGATCGGAGAATCTTCGAAAACAGCTTGGGCGTAGAAAGTTGTGGCGGAGTGAGAACTGTTCGAGTACAGCTGGAAATTGTCACTATATATATATACTATGAGTGATTTATGTGCATTGACAAGGAAGGAGATTATGTTGAAAAATCTTGTAAATATATTTTAAGTATAGGTAAAACGGGGAAAAACAACGAAGAAAATTTCATAAATTGCACTGATAGATGTTGGGAAATAAGAGACAGAACTGACACAAAAAATTGAAAATTTTTTCAACACTTAATGTTTAAAGCTGTGAAGCTCTCCAGACTATATATAGTACTCCCGAAACAGGGCTATAGTAAAACAGCTGATGAACTCCATAAAAAAAGATAAAATTTACTAATATAAATACTAACATACCTAAATTACAAACACAAAGATTCTAAAATTATATTAAAAAATAGTCATGGGATAACATGATGAAATGACACTGATCGGATCAAAACTGAATTGCGTAGTACATTATCGGGGATAAAATTTGAGTCATAAAATTTCCATTTTTGGTGTTCAAAAGTGTGGAGTTTACACACACACGCACACACACACACACACACACATATATATATAGAGAGAGAGACAGAGACACAGAGACAGAGACAGAGACAGTGCAATGTATGGTAGTCTGTAGCCAATCAGTTTGTCAGTCTAGGAATTGAATGAAAGTACCAACAAAGATTAGAACATGAAAAACAAATAACTGGAACAAAATCTGGACGTTTCACTATATAATATTTCATATATGTGATTAATCTTAACAACTGAATGAAAAGTATTGACAAAAAAGGGGATCATGTTGAAAAGTATTCGCCGTGTGAAATGTTTTTTTTCCATCATTAGGCTGCAGACTTATAATGTGTATACAGAAATGAATATGCACATTGGTGTCGTCTAGGATTGCACATAAAATCTACATGTGTTGGTGTATATGCGGAAGTGTTTTATCGAGCTTTTATTCACTGTTGTTTGGAACTCTCCATTCATGGAGACTGTATTAGTGTATATGTTTGTTTTTTTGAATGGAGCAGAAAAGTAGTTAAGGAGAGAAAAATGGGACAAAGATGAACAAAAAATACGTTGATGAAACTTTTTTTCTCCATTTATCTCTGGACCAATGGACAGACTGATAGACAGACGAACAAACAGAGAGATGGAAGCACAATAAACGGATTTTTTTAAAGCCTTCAATAAACTTGGCTTGAATTTGACAGCGTGTGATCTCTAAGGACACACATTCATTTACTTTTCGTAACCGTTATCATCATTTTTTTTACTTTTTTTTCTCCTTTATTTTACTTCTTCCTTAAGATTTTGTTTTGTTTGTATGAATCTCTGTTTTTCTTTCTTCCCACCTTATCAATATTTTTCTTCATTCTTGTCCTATTTGCTTTTTTCTTTCTCTTGTCTTCTTTGCTTCCTTTCCTTTTTTCTTTCTTTCATTTATTCTTCCTTTCTTTCTGTCTTCAATTTTTTGTTTGTGTTTATAACAAACCGTCAACTTGGAACTTTTGCCAAAACTGTCAAAATAGGTTTCTTTAGTTTTTAAGTCGATCTCTTTGGTTGACTATGTATAAATGTATCACGCATACAAACTGCATCACTGGAGTTACAGGACTGGAAATATATGAATATTTGCTTATTATTGTTTCTTGGGAATTTTTTCTTTGTTTTTTTTTTTGATTATTTTTTTTTCAACCCCAACCTCTTAAAAAAGTTTTCAGCGTGGGGTTCAATGTACAATGTAAGTTTTTTGCCTGACTGGTCCCGAGTTCATACCCAGCTGTATTCACGCTTTAGTCATCCAAAAGGCAAGAGAAGTAACTTATTCATTGATCACCACTTTCTCTGTTTTTATTTGATCACATCCGGCACAGCCTGAATCCAAAATATGTTGATCACGTGACTGTTTTCTATTGGGGGACCAACCAAACCTGTTCCTTTTTTTGTTTGTTGTAAGTGTTCTTTTTTCCCTCTTTTGTGTTCATTTCCCTTTTATTTGGTTTTCCTTCCTCATTTTACGGTCTTTTATTCCCCTTCATTTCTTTCTTCGTCTCATTTTGACGTCCCTTATCCCTTCCTGTCCCCGTTCCTCCCTTGTTCCCATCTTTCATTCCCTCCTTCCTTTCTTCCCCCTTCCTTCCCTTCCTCCATTCTTTCCCATAATTTCTATTCTTGTCTTTGTCTTCCTCTCCACCACCCACGTCTCTACCTCATTTTGACACTCCTTACTACTCTCCATCTCAGTCTAACTCTTCTCATTTCTTCAGATTATCTCAAGAACTTTTTGTCGTGTTGAAGAAACCCTGGGCCGATCGAAAGTAAGCCATGAAAGGTCTCTAATTAGTCCAACTAATGGAGACGTCAATCTTTCAGAAGAATTAGAGACCTGCCTACACATTGTCGAAATTCTTGAACGAAACAAAGATCGAACGAAGAAAAGTTAAATGAATAAATAAGTTGAAAATTAAGAAAAATAGGACTGACAAATAGAAGGGTAAGATAGATGGAGTTAGATATAAAATCGGAAACAAAAGGCAAAAGAAGCCCCCCTGCCCAGATGCCCCCCACCCCAATCATAACAAACACTGCACGAACAAAACGTAGTGGAAAGTAAGAAAAATGTCCTTGCGTATAAGTACATTAGAGAATATGTGGAGAAAAAAAATCCTCTCCTAGGACATAAAAACGTTAACTTTTAGATACAGTTACGTTCAATCACACACGCTCACCTACAACTAAGCATAAAGATCATGGCTAACACGATATATGTATGTGTGAGAGTTTGTGTGCATGTTTGCGTGCTTGTGACAATGATTCCATACATAGGCAATCACACTCATTCACATTCATTGCCAATATGCACATACATATACATTCGAAATATACTCACTCCATACTCTTAGTCAAATACACACACTGATACGCACATATAAGCACACAATTATCCCATTCCACTGACGAACATATATCCATAAACGCAGGTCCAAAAGAAATTTATTCTCTAATGCATCCAGTGCGCCCGAACATTACACGCAAATCAATAAAATGATAATGAATCTAAAACTAATGGTCCTAGGACCATCAAGTTTCGATTAAACATACTCTTCACGCTTATACAGAATATCCTGAAATCTAAGATCTCATCATGGTATAGAATTTCATTTCAATTCTTCATACCCTGTACATTTTCACTACTCCACGCATAGAAATAACCAAGCGGTGAAACTTTCAACTCACCGAATAACAACATTACAATAATAAAATTACAAACCAACTTCATTGGATAGTCACCCATTCAATAATGAATTTTTCACTATCGTAACATTCTCCATTCCAGCACGTTCTACAGCTGGCAATAAAAAATATTTCGTGATTATTATCACAATTCGGTTCGTGTTCTCGTTTTTTTAATTTTTTTTTCAGAAACCTTGAGTCATGAATTATATACCAGTATCTTTACTTTGCCTGGTACCAAGCTACCAATTATGTCAGTATATTATAGGTTTTACTTTCGACTTGATGAACCCAATGAGCTCGGTGGTGAACAAACGACACTACTCCAACCGTAACGGATGATCAAACTTCACGAGTGGCACATGAAAATAAAAGCCAACTTAAACATTGATATGCAAATAGGTATTCAGTGTCTCATTTTTATCATACACTCACGTGCAAACACATACTGGCTCATAAGCACACACACGCACACACACAGAGGCAGATACACCATGGCAAACTCACAGAAATACGTAAGGGTTCTCTTTGATACACATGAATACATACACGTATGATTTTTTTACGTGTGCATGTAAACATGTAAAAATTTAGTTCTGAAATATGCATACCACTCAAAGAGCTAAAAACTCAAACCACACTTACGAACAATTATGTAGATGCACACACATACACGCACGCGCGCACACAAATACACTCCACACATACCCAACTCTGACTTGCAAGTAGAAATAAGCAATAGTAGATGGACGCACTCATACATGGTGGCGATTATTGACAGTGTACCTATGTGATATTTGAAAACACGTCAGTTAAATCTCAAATTTAAAGAAATTTATTATCATGACAGAAACTTTATGCATTTTGCCTTATTGAAGGCTTCACCAGAGGTATGCAGGTGTGCTATTGCAAACACGCATACATGCATCCACATAGGCACTTACACACAGGTACCTAGATACTCAAATGGTAACACGCCTAAAAAATAGATATACCTGAAGCAAACTCAAACTGTCAAATACAAATGCAAATAAGGTATACTCTTGAAAGCACATGTGCACATACATATACGTACAGAGAGATACATGCTTTGAATGCAATTATTGTTCATAAACATATATGAAATACAGGTAATCAAAAGTATACACCAACGTAAATTTATACACATTCAAGCATAAATGTTCATAAACAAACACACACAGGTATCGACACATACAGAATCACTCTCTATCTTTCCTACTACAAGAGGGAAATAACTAAAACAATAGACGCAAATGCATACTCACACACACACACTCCCTTACTCACTTCCATCCATAAACATAAATGAACATTCTTTTTTAATCATAAAAGTTCGTACATATGCATGTAGACACACAGACCCAAGTGAACACACGTAAATACAAGCACTCACTAATATTATCACAAAACCAAATTCTCTAAAAACATGTACTTCCTTATGCATGTGGACACAAATAAGCACTCTTCCCTTTGTTCATCACACAAGCATACACTCATACATGTATATGTTAACATATACACTCACACAAAAACACTCGCTGTTATAATCACAAAAAAAAAACAAATTTTCCAAAAAGGCAGAAAAAATGAAACGATAAAGAAAAGCCAAACTGAAAGTGAAAGTGAAAGTGAAATCTCCGCTAAATACACGGTATAAAAGCAAAGGAAAAACAAACAGGACTATCGGGAAATAAAAGTAACATTCATGTCGGGAGTCATTGTTACCGGACAAACGCTGTGATTAATCTGTATGGACAGAGAAATTTGATGGAAGGTTTCACTGTAGATAGAAGTGGATTGCTACAGGGAAAAATAGTGTGGCAGAGAAAGTCAGCGGTAAAAGAACAAGAGTGTCCCAAAAAATATCATCCCTCTTCCCTGCCCCTGTCTCTCTCACTCTCAAATCTTGATTGCGAAGCCGAGCCATTCTCTTTCTCTATCTGTCGCGCACTTTAGAGAGAACAATGGCTGCGATTTTTCTTTTGCCGCCAGCAGTTAGCAGCAGAGTTCGAATCCATGTACAGATCTAATTTCTGATGACTGAATTCTTTGTAAGACAGTTATCTTTCGGAAGATTGGTTTGATTTTCTTTGACTAAGTAAACACTAATTTCCCGTCTATTTATTTCATAATATCTTCATATGGGATTACGTGGGTAGAATAATTAGCCTAATTATTGTGATTTCTACCAGCATAAAGAAGAACTGACAATTATATTTTAATTAATAAGGAATGGAACAAACGTGTAGTAGCGAACTCTTCTTTCTTTTTTACTCTCTTTCATTGTTTTTTCTTTCTTTGTTCTTTCTTTTCTTTAACACTTTTCGTTCCTTTTCCTTTTTTCTCTCTTTTCCGTTCCCGTTTTCCATTTTTTCCGTTTTTTTTCCTTTCTTTCTTTTTCATTCTTCTTTCTCTCTTTCTTGCTCTCATCTTTCTTTCCTTTTTCTTCTTTTTTCTTCTTCCTTTTATTGTTCTTTCTTTTCCTTTTGCGTATCTTTTACGTTCTTTCTTTTCTTATTTTTTCTTCACTTACTCTTTCTTACTTTACTCTCCCTTTTCTTTGTTTTTCTTTGTTACTTTGTCTCTTTCTTTGATATCCTTTTAAAACTCACAACTATTTCTAAGTTTTTCTCTATCATTGTTAAAGCTGTTTGTCTTTTTTCTTCTTCCTTTTAGCAACGTCCATATTTGTTTTGGTTGATAATCTCACAACCTTCTGCTGTATCTGCTATTGGAGCCCTGCAATATCAATATTTCTCAATTCTGCTCTGGTGACCAACGCCATATTTTAAGATTTAAACTGTCATGGCTATACCATCGGTTTCAATTTGTGAATCCGAATTTTTGGGAATGCCAGACACGAACCATAATTGTCATTCTTGATTCTAAGCACTGGACTCAGCAGAAAATCAACATTTGTGAACTTCTATCCTTGTTCGGTGAGGCCTATCCAAAAACATGCATCAAGCAAAATGATCAGACGTTTTATTTCTGTGTAAGGTGCCATGTTTGCTTCTTGTGAAACTCGTGATATTTTACAGAGAACACTATAGTCATCTTATTAACCGACTATAATTCACCAAATGTCAGTCAATCTGTCGGTATGTGACAGCATAACTCAGGAGCCACACAACATACCCCTATGAAATTAACTGTGCGTACCAAAATCATTTCCAGGCATGATTTTAGTAAGTTACCCATTGAAATCCTCTCTCAATTATATTGAAGATTTTGAGTTCACACTCTCACCGATAATGATGATCTGATTTTTTGTGTATCCATCTATCTATCCATTTATCTATCCATCTATCTATTATGCAATAATTCCTGAAATCCTCCCAGATATTTGGATTAGATATGATCCAAGAGTCCAGGATTTTTAGATATGGTATGATGCAATAAATAATTCGAATCCATGATCTCTTATTGTGAGGAAAGGCCCTAGGTAGGCCCTCCGTATTAACTAACAAAAAAGTAACGTCCCTCAGGTTCTTTTTAGCTGCTGTGTGATATGAGCTATCAAGATCCCCCGTAGTGAGCTACTCTCTCAGATCACTACGAGGGATTGGTGACTTCGATCTTCACTAAACGTGCAATACTTGTGGCCATTGGTAAAAAACCCCAACTAAGATTATTAAATAACCTTAATAAATCATCAAAATGAGTTTTTTCATTTATTGAAAAATGTTCCTGTGTCCAGAAAAACAAAAACAATATGGTTTTCGTCAAATCTTTAACCCTCCTATTGGTTATTTAAAATGATGAGTACCTTGTTATACAACATGCCATGTGTTTGTCTCTATTTTTCTGTAAGATTCACCGATGGAAATTACTATCAAACGCTAATTATGGAGTAATCTCCCTTATTCATTCACTTTTTTCACATGCATAAAAAATCCAAGTTCATTCTGGTTGAAAATAAAGAAGAAAGAGACGTAATGTTTTTAATATTCTGAAAGTACAATTCAATTGTAAAATCATTTAGATATTGCCGCCCATCTTCAATATCTATCAGGGGAAAGAACTGCTAAATGCTAAATATTGAGTAACCTATTTTATCAATATAATTTTATTATTTAATCTTTTTGTAAATGCATAAAAAATCCAGGTTTACTTTGGTTCAACACGACCAAGAAAATTCTGGACAACATAATGCTTCCGGTAATTTTAAAAGTGCAATGCAATTACAAAATTATTCAAATATTGCCGTCATATTTTTGGCGGGATGGGTGAACTAGTAGCACATAATATCTTTGATCGACTCCCACGCAATTGATTGGTCGATTAAATTTAGTCTGGTATCCGTGCACCTGTCAAGTTTAATCTCTTGGGAAACAAGAATTACACGAAGATTTGACGTATGAGAATAATCTGCATGATTAAATATAATATGGTATGATTATTGTGGGACAAGAGAGGATTTTTGTAATCAATTGAGTAATAATTGCAATAGAAAATAGAAATGTCATTTTAATAATTGATGATAAATGATCAGCTGGGTTTGCGTGTTAAGGTTCAGTATGAAGATCATTTTAGTATATAGAGATTCACCAAACGGAAATGAATAGTGAAAAGAGATAAACGATGAAAGACAGATGAAACACATATCTGTATAGTTTTAGTAGAAACAGTCAACTAAATCTGCCAACTTTCTTTCAGTTTTCAAATCAGTCTCACCGGCGATGTATGTATGTATGTATGTATGTATGTATAGGCCAAATCGATGGAGCTGACAATTTAAACATTAACTCTTTATTATGGCCGAAAAAACAAAAAACAAAACAAAACAAAACAAAACGAAACAAAACAACAACAAAAAAAAAGTTTAAAAAAAAAAAGAAGTTCTCCTCTGAATACTCTATTGGACATGAGTTGGGTTTGCGTCGTAAATTCACGCAAAATTGGTCCCTTACTTTGTGTCAACTTGTTTGTGTTTTTTTTGTGAAAATGCAGACCTTTTTTTAAAGATCATTGTCAAACCAAAGGGGACAGAAGTAACCTATTCATTGATAATCTCTTTCTCCAATGTTTCTAATGGATTATGCCCAACACGACATGTTACCAAAAAACGTTGGTCACGTGACAGTTTCTATTGAGTGACTAATCAGACCTGTCTAAATTAGTTGTTTATGTCATTGTGGAATTTATATATATATATATATATATATATATATATATATATGACTATGTACGTATATATATATATAGTGAAAAATGAGAGCAAATTAAAACATTAATATGCAGCTATATATTGAAATCTGACAAAAGGTTAATGAAGATGGATCGATTCATGAATAAAGGTAAAAGTTGCAATAAATTTAGAAATACGCAAGTTGTTACATAAATGCTAGCTTAACGTTATTGAAAACGATGGAAAATTAGTGTGGTGTTACTCAATTTCAGTATGCAAATACTTTAACTTAAAAATAATAACTAATTTCTTTCATGCGGTTCTTTTACGATAATATTATATGCAAAATAAAAGCACATCTTATTTCCTCTTGGTATTTTGTCATAAACTCAATCGACATCCGAATTTAAGAACAGAATCTAAAATGAACTTTTACACTTCAATGGGGAAAAGTCATTTATAATATTTTTCTAACTACATTAGTTAAAATTGGTCGTACATGGTGATAACCTTCAAAGTCGGATAATCAAAAAAGCACTCCTTATAATGCCATGAAGATCTATAATAAAACAACTTGCTATTTAGATAGTCCTAAAATTCGTACATCGAAGAAAAGACCATATAAATGTCTAGGAGCATTCAATAAGTAAAAAATTAAAAAAATATTCGTGGTCGTTATAAGAAATGAGTTAAACCAAAAATATGGTTTGAAAAAAAAAGTGATTTCTATAAAAAATTGACTAAAGTAATTAACGTTGAAGTGACCTTCAAAAGGACACACATGTTCTGAATGGATAGACAAGCACACATCTAATCCACCCTAGAAGATAAGGTGCATAAAATAGTGGTCTAAAAGGATAAACAATATTAAATCGGAATTGAGCTTCTCTGGATCAATATGTTGAAGGTATATTAGAAGAAAGGTATATGAATACCACCGGCACTATACTACGGATACATTATTTGGAGTTCCATATCTGAAAACGGTGTTTTATAGAATGAAGGGATAGTAAATGCTTTTTAAAAGTATATAAGATATCATTGTACAACCATACGTCCCAAAATAAATGGTTAGGTCGTTGGTTTTTTTTAGAATGGTGACGGTCTGAAACGCACTATATGAGAAGTCAGAGCCTACAATCAAGACATTGAACCACTGTCTTGGATGGTACAATTGCCAAACCATAACTTAATCAAAAACTCAGATCAAGAGGTCGAGAATAACATTTGACTCATGTATCAACAAATATAAATGATATCTACAATATCAAACCATATGAGAGGCAGAAGTGAATCTAATTGCATTGACCCCCCTTGAATGTGATATAGTATTAAAAGTTTCCGGTTATTTTACTAAGAATTAGCATTTGTTGCTCAATTTAGCGTTTTATTCCTTCGTGTGTACTTGTTTTTTCTTCAAGTGTTCCAAAACTATTTAACAAATCAACATCGTATTATTATTCTAAATTCATTCACATTAAAGTAGATATGAACTAAAAAAGCAAAACGTGTGTTTTGGTCTAGGCATGGTTTAGAAGTTATATTAATTGAATAAGACGAAACAATTTCGATTCCTGAACTAATGTACGCATTTCCCTGAATTAGGCATGGCCACGACACATGCATAGACACACGCACACGCTCACACACTCTCATACACATACACACACTTGCATGCACACACACGCGCACATGCACACACACACATGCACATGCACACACACACACACACACACACACACACACACATATATGTACTGAAGGATTGATAATATAGTGATGTATAGAATATTCGCAGAACCAGACTCAATGCACACGAGGACGAGGAAGCTCCCACAGATCATCCGTATCTGCCAATATAGTACACTAGATAAAACTGAATAAAATTGAATCGTAAAAAACAAGGTAAGAAACTTTAAACGTACAGATATTGGGTTATCTTCCTTCAAATTCAGTCTTTTTGAATACCTATTTGTTTTTAAACCCTTTTCCTGAAGAATAACAGCATTATATCACAATCGAAAGCAAATTCATGGATTCGCACCAAAATGTAATCATCATCATTAACAGTCTTTTATCGTCCGTCGTTGGACATAGACCTTCCCTCCTCTAATCCATGGCCCACACTTACACATATTTCAGTGAGAATTAATAGAGAACTTTTAGAAATTTTGTGTGGACAAACAGAGAGACAGACCAACAGATGGACAGATAGATAAATAAAACTGAATGCACACACCTCTTCTGAATTCGTTGACAGAGGTAAGTAAAGAAACCACGATTCGCGATTTTTTGGAATAAAACTTTAGCGAAGAGTTCAAGAAAAAAACTTTTTATATTATCATTTTTAGGGACTCGAGAGTTTAAATATTAGGAGTTTTCGAGTGGATTTTTCCACCCATAAGCTGATCTAATCGAAAAAAAGATTTTGCAGTTGTTCAAAGTTTTCAAATTTCAATATCATATGATGAGTTTGAAAAAAATTCCATGATAAACACATCGTTCATTGAAAGCTTCGTCGTTGAAAGTTTATAAATCATCTCAAAACGTAAAGTTTTCTCGTACCTACACAGACAATATTCTGCATTGTACATATTACATAAATATCTCAATTCAATTGTCAAAGGAATTTGAAAAAAAAAAAGAAGCTCTTGAATATTTCCCTGCAATGAAATCAAAGGATGCTGAATATTTCATGACACCACTTCATTTGGATTATTGAATATATTTTAATGCTATTTTTTCTAATTTTGAAGCTTTGAACATATATTTAAGTCTTTGAACTCCATATGATATCTGGATTCGATTGCTTTCAAATTTAAATTCATAGTAAGCGCACTTAACAACATAAAAAAGAATTAAAAAAAAACACTTGACAAAATATCTTTGATACGCCAGCTAAAAAACAAAAACAAAAACAAAAAAAGCAAACATTCAAACTTTATCAATCGTGTTGTGCTCAACTTTATGCATGTTTGTCAAGAGCTGTTCAACGGACAGTTTGAAATCTTGAATCAGAATTATCGTTGACGATGGCTCCATGGTTATAGTTTGGGTTGTAGAATCATGATAAAAACTGTTTAATGTTTATGTTATAGAAATACATCAGTCGGAAAAAGAGTTTTAGATTTAAAAAAAGTGGAGAGAAGTACTGCGACTGAGGTTCAGGCATACGTGTGTGCACGCACACACACATACAAGTGTATATATGATCAGCGTTTGCATATGAATTAATCTATCCGACAGTATGGTTTTAAACAGACAATGTGGAAAGCTACTCTAGAAATTATTCGCCTTAACAGTATGAACTCAGACATATGTGTTTGAATACTTATATGTTTATTATTTTTTTTAAACCAGTGAAATGCTATAGTTAGGTCCGCAAATTTAGCCCAGAATACAGGGAATTGTGTACCTTAACTTTTCCATATGAGCCAACAAATCCTCAAAAGAAGAAATCATTCTAGGATCGCAAGCCTTTCGTACAGCAAGCTAAGCCTTCAAGAAAAATGAAGTCCCATTAGTCTAACAAAGAAGAGTATACAACCAATGTCCCCTCCCAATAGTCACCTATGGAGCTGAAACATGGAATCTAGCCAATAGACTGACCTGAAAACTGAAAAGTATGCAACGTGCGCATGAGAGAATCATGCTTAACGTCACACGGAGAGATCACAAGACAGCACAGTATTTTAGGTGAAAAAAGGTGTCCAAGGAATT
Source organism: Thysanoteuthis rhombus (assembly GCA_963457665.1). Taxonomy (NCBI): domain Eukaryota; kingdom Metazoa; phylum Mollusca; class Cephalopoda; order Oegopsida; family Thysanoteuthidae; genus Thysanoteuthis; species Thysanoteuthis major. The sequence goes on from OY735206.1 coordinate 31,416,595, forward strand.
ATAGAAACCATTGGAAACTCAAATGGCAATGGGCTGGTTATGTTGCAAGAATGACAGACAGCCGATGGACATCACGACTCATAACATGGATCTCCAGAGATAGAGAGGTCTAGCAAATCCTGGGAAAGGTTTGCGATAAAAGACTGATGATGAATTCAATGAAGTTTTCGGTATTCAGTTTTGAATTTAAACATATAAATATGACCCCACGCGATAGAAAGTGATCAACATGGATTCAAGAGTAGACTGAGTTAAAAGATACCATAAAAAATGATTCGGCAAAAAAATTGCGATGGACTGGATATATTGTAAGAAAGAATGATAACAGATCATGCAAAAGGTTATTCGATTGGTGCCCAAGGGATAGCAAACGCAGTAAGAGAAGACCACATATAGCATAAGGAAATACGATGGAGAGTTTTGACGATCATACTTGGTAGATGTTCAGACAGTTACGTAGGCATAGAAGGAGCAGAGAAAGACCTTAGTCCATCATGTTGACTCCAGCTGCAGACAAAAAAAATGGGAGCTTAGAAATCAAAGGTGATGGTGAGATTACATTTGAGAACATTTTTTTGATAAATACCTGATTGATATGCGCAGATTTCAGGTGATGGGTGAAACACTGATTTTGTTCGAAGATGACATTCTCTTGAAAAAGAAAAAGAATAGGCAAAAATATCGATAGAGAAAAAAAACTTTGAAAGGAAAGAGAAACAGATCTGGTTTGTCATTCATAGAAACTGCTACGCGACCAATGTATGTTGACAACATGCTGTTTTGGCGGTGATCAATTAAAAAAAATTGGAACAGAGGCTGATCAATTAATAAGTCAATTATTTTGCCTTTCGGGGGCAGTGATAACAAAACTCTTAATTAAAAGGCGGAAGAAGAGAAAGGGATCAATTTAGCATAAACGTTCATTGCAAATCGAATTCCCAATTAAAAAAAAAGTACTTTGAAACGGAATTAAAAGAACAAACAAGAATAATATTTTCTCTAAACATAATAAAGAATTTTAAGCCCAGTAACTCTATCGGCCTATACGCGTGGCACACATAGTCAGTGAGCCAGCCTGCCAGCCAGTGAGCCAGACCAGCTTAGAAACTGAGAAGAACCTGTGCTGACAATTTTGGTGAAAGTTTGGGTTGACAGTTTCCAAAATGCAATGTTCAGACCAAGTAAAGGATTATTGGAATCAAAAGTGACAACTGTTTCATTTTGCTAGAAAAAGAAAATTGTTTGAAAAAATATAAATGGATCTTTGAACAAACGAAATGGGAAGAAAAATATTTGAGTAGAATAAAAAGGAAAAAGAAAGTTGGAAACAATGAGAGAAAATTATGAATTATGAAAGAAATCGTACAGGATGCAGGGACGGAAGAAGAAAGAAATTGGACGGGAGAAGGAAAGAGAAGTTTAGAGAGCGTGATGAAAAGAGAGAGGGAATTGGAGACGGTGTTAAAAAGAGAGAATAACTGATGTCAAGGATTAAAAACAGGCCAGACTCCAGAGACCAAGTCGGAATAAAAAAAATAGGGGGGGGGGGAAACAACAACAACAAACAACCAAACAGACAAACAGACAAACAGTATTGTAAAAAATAATATATCAACGAAAGAACGAGCAAATAACGTAAAAAAACAAAAACAACAAACAAAACCCCACACAGGCAACGATTAAAACAAAAACAACAATGAAAGAAAAACAACCAAGGAGAAAAAGTTAGGATTAAGAAAGATTGAGAGAAAGACAGTTAATAAAAGAGCGAAATTTGGCGCCGAATGTCGAGAAAAATTAAGACGGAAAATGATGAAACAGGAAAGAACGTATTGCTGGCTAGTTTCTAAATAGAAACCGTCTCCTGACCAACTTCTTTTGTCTACATACCATTTCAGGGATGACTAATAATAAAAAATGAAAAAAGGGGTGATCAATGAAAAAAGGTACTTCTCTCCCCATTTCCTTGGCAATGATCACTAGAAAAATCTGGATCTTAAAAAAAACTGACACAGAGTAAGGACTCTATTAAGCATACACTTATAAACTATTGAGGAGTAAAAAAAAAAACAAAATCAACGTTTTTTGTGAACCTAATAAAGAGTGAATGTTGAATTTTTAGTCTTCTTGCTCCATTGCTGCATGATACATACATATATACACAGCCATTAAGCCGAACGAACTTAAAAACTGTTGACGGTTTTGTTGACAGTGTTGGAGACTGTTTTGGTGGGCGTTTTCGAAAGAGCTAAACAAAAATGACACCAAGAAAGAAAGGCCGAAGAATATTGAAATAATGAAAAGAAGGAGGAACTGTCAGTTCAGGGTTTGTGGTCTGATTAGAATGGAGAAGATTTGAAAATGAAGGAAAATGCGGAGCCGAATGAAAAATGAGAGACAATAGTGAAATTGAACGAATGAAGACGAATGAGCTTAGCGAGAAGTTGAAAAAAAGAAGAGAAAAAACAAAGAAAAGAAATCACTCAAGAGCTTGAAAAGCACTCAAAGAATGCATACATCAGCTAACGCCGTCAATCCACAAACATTGGAATTTCCCTTAAAATTCAAAATTTGGCATTTTTACCAACAGTTCGTTTTTAACCGTTTTTCCTGCTGAAAAATTAGGATATCTCTCAATCGTGGACAAATCCGTCTGAGAATTTAATCAGTTCTTCCATAGTCCATAGCCTACGCTTCCACGAGATTTCATTGACATTCACTGAGAACTCTTGGAGATATTGTATGGAGAGACATACAGGAAAAAGATCTGACAGAGAGACAGAATTGAATACTCGCACCTCTTCCAACTTTGCTGGAGGAAAAAAAAACAAAGGTTTGCAAAGCAACCCAAAAACACGATCGAGTTTTTGGTAGTAGGTGTGTTTATAAGCGTGTATGTCTCAAATAGAGTGTGTATACGCATACACACAAAAATGTTTGGGTAAAATATGTCTCTGTAAAAAGTCTCTACACGAAGTGTAAGCATTTATGCAAGATATGCGTTTGAGTGTGAGTATGGAAAAGTGATCGAAATTGTGAAAGTGTGTAAACTATTTGAATGTATTATGGGAGTGTGTAAACGTGTGTGAATGTCAGTGTAATTGTATATGAAATATGTGCGTGTACATATGTGTGGATAAAAGTGTGTACGGGGGTATAAAATGTGCGCATGCAAAACTGAATGTATATATGCATGCATGAGTTTGTATTTGATTTGAGTATACGTGATTATGCATGTGTGTGTATGTGTGCACCCGCGCGCGCGAAGGTATACTTGTAGGTATGCATATAAAAATTAGGACTTGAAAATAGAATATATGAAACTGGATGTAATCGCCTCTGACAAGGGAGTTTGACAGAAGTTATGAACACGCCCATGTTTGTCTCTCTGTTTTCCCACACGATATTTCCAAAGTTCTCGATAGATTTCAATGACATGGGCCATGTGCTAAGGGATGATTAATTAGATTTTTTCCGACTTCGTTAAGAGAAGATAGAAGATGAGAAAAGTATTCAGCTTTGGGGATATAATGACACAGTAATGGCAAAGTTACTCAAGGGAGATAATCAAATATTGAAATAAATGAAGGTTCAAAGGAATGTCTTCGATAATTATTATCACAAGCGCTTGTCACAGCATGATCTGGTATTTATAATCTAATTGTTCAGTTTTTTTAGTAACAACAGTGTTGGCATAGGTATGCATTTTCTGATTGCTTCTAACTATATATGTCTTCGCAGATGATAACGAATGAATTATCTATGAAACCAATCACTCTAAGCGTCGCAGATATTTAAAAATCTCTGAACTGGTAGGCTGTACAAAAAGGCTTTTTAGAATTTCAGTTGAACGTTTGATAAACGTATTATCTGCGAATTGGCACCAGCAAAAATTTCGAACCTCTTAGTCTAAATCATTCTTGTAATCACTAGGCTACACTTGAAAGGCCTGTTATTTGACGAATGAAAACTATAAAGCTCCTTGCTGAAGTTAGAATTTTAATTTAATTTCAACAGCTATACAGTAAAATCTCGTTCTAAAGGTATTCAGTTTAACGGCACTACACGTCCTATCTAACGATATATTGGTTATATATTCTGGTTGGACTTGTCCAGATTAGTTTGCAGCAACAGCACATGGGGATTTCTGTGCATCATATTAAAAACTAGTGAACCTTTGAAATATTCCCGCCTAAAGTAACATAAAAATCTGAAGAAAGATTCAAAGATAGGTCTCATCAATTGAAGATAAGCTTGAGATATTTCAGATGGGACAAGGTGTGAGTAGAAGGGCATTGATTCCCGGATATATATATATGGTTTGCATAATTATTGATTAGATTTTTCTTATCATTCAGACCATTCGTACATGGGGCATGAAAAGTCATAAAATCTACTTATTATGACGGTAAATTCTTTATGAGGACATTCTTAAATGCCGAGGCTGCTACAATGATGGGAGCTCACTGTAGTTAAATTCAGGTAAATGAAAACAAAAACGAAGCGTAAATCTTATTGTTTGTGAGGCTCTGGGGTGTTATACTTACTTTGAAAGTCGTCCAAAATATATATGATAAGATATTGAGAATAATGGACAATTCAATCGATATGTTTGTTAATGATCAAAATTGAGCTGAGAGCTAAATAAAATATGAATATTCAGATTTATGAATGTGAATTTGTGAATTATACATCGGAGTATGTTTGTGGCTGGTCAAAATTTAGCAGATAATCATATAGAAGATGAAATTCTATGACATTCTTCGTATGGGAAGAATGTCTCTTTTTCTCGGTAGTGCAACCAGAAAATCGTTTCACCGCCAAGCCAATGAAGGCCGACTTTCTTTTCATACAAATTTCGAAACAAAGCATTTTCATTTATTCATGAATTATTCAGAGCAGTATCCCCATCTTTGTTGTTTTGGTCGCAAAGTTCCGATTACTAATCCAAATAGTGTTTTTGATGTTGATGTATTCTTATATGTATGGATTTGTATTTTCAGCAGTATATTATTGGACATAGACCTCCCCTAAGTTAGACATAAGGAGTGATTGGCCTTACCCTTTCACACCGAACCATAACGTGTTGGTAGCAGGGAGATATAGATACATGCCTGTGCTAACGGCATCAGTGTAGAGTGAACGCTGATTGTCTTAGCCGGGGTTCGAAATCGGGTCGCCGATCCCATTCTCCATCAACCGTTCGGCCAATTCGCAGATAGATTCGTGATTACGTTTATATTATTGAGATAGTAAGGCTTCGTACATCATTACTAGAAAGGTCTCATTTCATGAAAGGACAGATGACCATTCTAAATAACAGTTAATCAAGTTCTTGGATAACGTGTGAATCTTCTGTGATATGATTTGCTAATATGGCTCAATGGTAAGGAAAACGATATTTTGATTAGAATATTTGAGGTTCGGTTCCAGGTGCAGGTGGTTATTTTCTTAACAATTAAAAAAACTCATTTCAGAAAACAGATTATCAGAAACCATCCTCTAAAACTGTAAACAAATCTGGTCTCTTCAGTTTTTAGTTTGGTCTGGTCGAATGTCTGGCAATGTATGTATCACACACACGGGCTGCACCAATGGAGATAATGATTGGATATTTAAACATTTACTCCCTATTATGTCTGTAAAATTTTACCCCTAAATAGGCTCTTTAGTGGGTGTTCAATTTACAATGCAAGTTCATAGTTCTTTAGCTTGTGTTCTGCAATATCACGCTTGTTTTTTCATTTGAAAATTTAGACTTTTTTAGTAATCAGTAACGAGTGCCGAAGGAAAGGCTAGAGGAATCACTTTTTCAGCGATCACTTCTTTTTCAAATATCTTAATTGATCAACCCCAAAACAGCATACTGCCTAGATTAGTTGGCCATGTGACGGTTTCTTTGAGTAACAAACAACACATGTCCTGTTTAATTTAAAAAGAAAAATCATTTTGCTCTTGTTTTTTTCTTTTCTTTTTTTTTTTTTTTACAAAAATGTCATAAATTTATATAATGAAATAAAAGGTATCGTGAGTTTTACATATCAAACCAGAGTTTTCTTTCTCTCGGGAAATAGAGCAAACAATAATATTCATCTTGGCGGTTTAATTTGACATAGCTGACAAAAATTCTACCGTCTAACATTAGCACTGTGCAAGCTGCCTTGATCTTACGTCGGGGACGTGTTCCTAGAAAGACAACGTAAACACAATTGGCGCAAAATAAAGTCATGTTCACTAATAAGTAAAGCATTAGTTTGTTATTCTAATATATAAAATAAATAATAGTTTAATTAATAAAATACTATCTGAAAAAATGGGCATATTTTAAACCAGTTTTTACTCTCAGTTGGTTTAAATGAGTTCAGTCTGTGTATATAAGGGTCATTATATTAAATACTGCAAGATGTTGATTTTGGAAAACTCTCCACCCACAAGTGGACCAAGAAGGGTACTTTAGCTGAGCATTGCACCTACCTGGAAAAGAGAAAGAGACATTGTAATGAGTGAGACTAAGCAAAATAGACAAGTTTAAAGATCTTGGGAGAGAATGGGGGCGCTACGAGTACCTTGGCATCATCGCTGTGG
>OY735206.1:31428179-31483179 GCA_963457665.1 Thysanoteuthis rhombus
AATCAAAACTATTTTTCAACATAATCTCCTCCCTTGTCAGTGGATTCAATCGCAATGCAGATATTAATCACATAGATGGATTGAAAACTCAGATAGAAAGTCAGGTAATAAGTACAATATCAGGCTACACGCACACACACACACACACACACACACACACATATATATGTAGTAGATTCCGCTTAATAGAACCATCGATTTCAGCACTGGCCCTACAATAGGTCCAATTTTGTAAGAACTGATTCGAATGTATGTAAATATCACGAATTTGCATCGTTCATCATAACCTATGCACTGCTTATTAGAACCAATCTGCATTACAACCAAAGTACCATTTTTTTTTGGAAATAAAATCTGATAGAAGATATTATTTAGTTCTCAAAATAACAACCTTTCAGATAACAAGCACATAACTTGAGCTAAATGTGATATTTGGAAAATGAAGAAAATGTAGGTGTAAAAGGCGTTTAAGTTATTGTGATTTTTTGTAATTTGTTTCCCTTGAATTTAAGAAATTTTGAGTGTTTTCTGTTATAGAAGTAAACTTTCTGTTTATTCGCACCAGTCGATAATTGGGTCCAAAATACTGGGCCCCAAATACCAGGATCCTATATATATATATATATATATATATATATATATGCGGGTGCATTTTCCAACCGACCTTACTAGATCATGACACACTTTAGAAATAAGAACATACCCGAATGTGCTTAGTAGTCGGATATTATAGAGAAAAAACTGGCATAGAAATGAAGTGCAGAGGTCTAAAAATATTGCCATGAAACATGCACCTTACAGGTCAACAAGTCAGGTAAAGGGAATTTTATGGATAGAATCCTAAATGCCAGTTGGATGATGCACGTGCAATTATCATAGCAACCAAGCTATAATTATTCTGGAATCTAAGTGGTGTCTTTGTCTATTCCGAATGTGTTAATATTTGCAGTCGGTATTGGTTCTCGGATGAATTTAATAACATTATCGGCTGTCCCTGCCCGAGCTTCACGTACCACAATTTTCTCTTCCTCATCTAGACTTTAATATTCCTCTGAATTATGTGAAATATACTTAGAGGCGTCTACCGAGGTGGAGACGGTCAATTCACCCATTATCCTATTTACCAATGATTGGCGGGGGAGATGGATTCATGCATTAGTATGAAGTGAACGTAGGCCTCAGTCAGAGTTTAACTTGGCTCGCCAATTCCATTTTCCATTCTGCTAATCGTGGAAATTGGGTCAACGGGCCACAGACACTCACAAACAGGACCCGACGGTGTACCGTTCTGGCCCCGCCGTGGCTGCAGCATAGGAGGGAGCGGAAGGCATAAGACGCATGTCGGGATTCAAAATCGAACCTACATTTTTCTTTTTCAGCTGACCGAAAATACATCGATAGTCTTTGTTTGAAGACCAAACAAAATCTTCCCTCACAGAGAGAGAGAGAGAGAGGGAGAGAGAGAGAGAGAGAGAGAGAGAGAGAGAGGAGGAAGAGGGAGAGTTCTATGTTTTTCTACAGCCAGCGGCCAGGGCCGGTGGATCGTAGACCGTACGTCAACTCTGGTATCTCTGCCTCCCTATCTGCCTGCTCTGGTGACCAACATTTGGTCTCCCTTTAAAGGGTCGCTTTTGTTTTGCTATATATTTCAATGAATTAACTCGCCTTTTTCTTTTACCTGATACCAGAACTAAATGACCATCTACCCTTTTTTCTTCTATTTTTCCCCTGCTTTCTTTCTGTTCTCCAGCAACTAAACTCACCACCAATCCATCTTATTTCCGTCATTAGAATCCTTATATACTGTCCCTTCTTTTTATCAACCTCTTCACACTTTCTTTCACCCAATGTCTTTTTAATTAAGCGGATGTGACTGGCTATCCATCTGCAGGGGTTCCAAGCAACCACGCTTTATTGTGTCAATAAATCTACTTGAGATAATTCTATATTCCTTTCGGTGCCTAAAAAGGGTTATTCTACAATTTCTTATCTATGACCAAGTATGTATGTAAATACCCACGCAAAAAATATCTTAAAAAAAAATGATATCTAAAAATAAAATAAAATATTCCAGAATATAATGAAATATTCGATTGAAGAGTGCCTATCAGCCCTCACATTGTAAGAAGAGTATAGAAGATGAAGTTCAGATCAGTTCTTAGATATATGCAAAAAAAAAAAAGAAAGAAAAAAAAATTAGAAATAAATAACGATATAATTACTCGCCTCTTCTTTACTTTGATATTTCCAGTTAAATTTTGTTTTGGCAAAACAAGTGGTTGCTTGAAAAGTGCTGGAATTGTTTGTTTGATTTGGGACCAAAAAAAGAAAACGATTTTTTTTATAAGGAATTGGCAAAATTCCAGATTGTCGATGATTTCAAAACCCTGTCTCTCCGTTTATCTCTGTAATTAGTAATCTGTCTGTCTATCAATCTTGCGTCCGTGCTCAATATATTAGAATCTATCTTAGTCTTTAAGTATGTATACCTTTCATATTTCTCTCTCTTTTTCTCTCTCTCTCTCTCACTCTCTCTCTCTTTGTATCTCCCTACCCAAATACATTGACTTAGAGCAATGTTTTCGGTCATTTGAGTTCACTGTTTTTCAAATATCTAATTTCATAATAAAGATTACTACAATATAAGCCCCTAGAGAGACTCGAACTCGCATCCTTTATCATCAAGATCCTGCTTTTCTGTAGCAGCTGTCTTACCTATTAGGTTGCTAAGGCCAGCTGGTTACAGTATTTCAAATCTAACCATATAGCGTCATCGTAATTTTCCAGCAAAATCTAATACACAACAATATACTTTCTCCTTTGTAGTCCGCAGAATTCATCTCTGGATCAGTAAGGCAACTGTGACGGAGAGGCCAGCTCCCAATATTGGGGGGGATCTCGTCAGGGACTTCTTCTTTCCCGATCCACGCAGCTGACAGACAACGGTTGAATGATGATCCGGAAATTGTAATTAAAAGCAATTGACGTCACGATGAAAAAAATACTATTAAAACTAGACAACACTCAGAGAGTGCATACATCTGTCGACGCCATTGTCCCGGGAAGTATTTGTGTATTGATCCAGGATAAATGAAATCACTTATTAAGTTCCCCATTACCCACCTTTCCACGAAATATCATTGTATTTCATAGACAACTTTAGGAAATATCGTGTAGACAGACAGGAAATTGATGCGATATTATATCGTTTGGATATATAACTACGATGTATGGGGAGGTAATTGTGCGTATATCAATGTGAAGTACTCATGAAGCGTATACCTCTACCAACGTTATTGTCTGGGGAAGTAATCATGCCTCGATATGCCCCCAAATTCAATCATTTTTGCCTACCCTTCCACAAACGTTCGTAAAAATTCGTTGAGATCTTTTAAAAGATCATATGGACACCCATGGACATATACATACGTGTATGAGAAAAAACAAAAAACTAAAAAAAGCCTGGGAAAATATGCTCCAACCAGGAACAAATCCCTGGATCCGCTCCCCCCCAATTTGAATAACTCTTCCCTAATTCCCATTGTCCACAGTTCCACAAGATTCAATTGAAATTCACGGAGTACTTTAGGAGATGTCTTGTGGGCAGACAGACGGAAAGATGCGACCTGTTACATGTACCGATTTAATTTCGTTGGCAGAGGCAAAATATTTGCTTTATTTACAAATCGTGTTACCTGTTTGTATTTCATCGTGCATGTGTGCGCAAGTGTATTCATGTGTCCATATATGTATTTTTATTCATGCATATATATATATATATATATATATATATATATATATATATATATATATATGTATGTGTGTATGTTTTGCATGTGCGTGTATCTGTGGGGCTTGAGTGTGCATGTGCGTGTATGACAAAGTACATACATCTCCAAAGATGAATGACACGAAATTGAAAACGAAAAATTGAACCTTTCATTGTTAGCTTTTTGCATGAGAAAAAAAAACCCAACAACAAACAAACAAACTTGGTGTAAGCATGAAGCATCGTGCTTGTACATCATCTGATAAAGTTATGGTCAAATCTTAATAGAATGTTGGACGAGAAACTGAGGGCAGTGCAGCGTAGGTATCTCTTTATTATCAAGTCTTTTAAGATTGGTTGTTAGGCTTTCCTCAAGTAACACGCGGGGCGTAATGGGTCTTTGACGTATTGGCAGGGGAAAGCTGTAGATACATGTCTTTCTCAAGGGGATCAGTGCAAATTGAACGATGTCTCAGTCGACCCCATTCTCCCCGTGTCTCTAAATGCTGGGCCACCTCGCACCTCCTTTTCAACGGATAACGCGTCTTATTACAGATCAGAAGATTCTCTCAGTATGATACAATTCAACCTGCAAGCGACAACACTGAGAGAATATTGAGTATTGATTACAGCATTAATCAATTGCGATTGGCAGATAATCAAAGTTTCCCATCTTGATTAATTACACCAGAAACTGGAAACTGGAATGGAACATAACACTTGAACACCCTGATTCCTATTCTAAACAACTTGACCAAATCAATGACAGAGTTTACTCGTCCAATCCTAGAATGATCTTTGAAAGGGTCAATCTTATTCCGTACCATAAATGCAAAAGGTGTTTCACAAAGGCTTTGTTCCAGCATCCTACTACATCTTCAAAATTGGCAGAAAGTTCTTGAACAAAAATCCTCGGATCTTTCCCAGTGTTCAGTATCATTATAAACCGTCAACAAAAAACTATCAGCATTAGCATAGCCAACATCAACACAGGCTTCTCCAGTTTTCAAGGGGGTTTCGTTGGCTGACTTCATATATGCATGTGTGCATCGTGCAGACCGGTCGTTATGTCACGTGACGTAGGTTGCATCACAGTTTCTATCGAGTGACTAACCAGACCCTTTTTTTTTGCCCCAAAAATTCATTTAGATATCCTTATACTCCTTCAAAATTGACCGAATTCGGACCAACAATCTATGATTTTTGTTTCATTATATATTCATTTTTTCATCTTCGGTCCAAATTCTGTGAATTTTGAACCAGTATGAAAATATTGAAATTAACTTTTTGAAACTTATCTGCACTCACTGTATATTGTGAAAATCTTTCTTCTTTGTGAGTTGGCAATAAGATGATTCTCTAGTAGACATTCAGGATGTACGTCCACAGTTCTACCACTGAGCCGTTTCGCTCTACTCTGGGTTCAGCAGAAATCTCTCTCCGACTGATCGCCTGCAGCGGCTACTTTTCACCTCTCTACAGAATAACTGTCGGGTTCTTTTCGTCTTCAGTCGTCCAGACTTCGTAGTGTCGAATTAAATGCATTTCGTCCGGTAATCTCTGCAGGATTCTTTGTATCAAACATAAATTTTGCATACTTTCAAATGAGCTTTACAGTCTGTCTATTGTGCCGCCTTAGAACTATAATGGTCTGCATGCGTACCATTCATTTTACAGATATGTTGAGAAAAAAATCAACGCAAAACTTATTAGCTAAACTAACTTAGCAAAGGTTTCCACCACGAAACATAATGTGTTTGTCGTAGCCTTCTACGAGATTTTTGAAATGTATGATTTGCTGTACACAGTACAAAAGTTTCCCCGTTTCAATATCTTCTGAACTTGTGTTGTACCCCGTCCGAAATAGTGGATTTCACTGTTGTACACTGACGTCTTAGTATACTGGGTTAAACCTTGGTTGGTTGTTACTATCATTAGTCCGACACAAAGTCAGTTTTCACTGTTGAAAAACAGTCAATAAAGTTTACAAACTTAGCACATCAAGGGAATACTGCTGTGACTTGAAATAAATCACTCTCTCACTGTTTTACGCTGGCAATTTATATCCCAAGTAGTTACGTAACTTTTCGGGCTGAAATAAAATTAAAAAAAAAACAATCCTAAAACAAAACTGGAAATAGGCGGTGATACCAAACAACCATCCCTCTCTGGTGGAATATCGCTGTCTTCCAAGGTTTTCTACTGGGAAGATTATGGATAAAGCTTCTTTTTCTATCTGGCTGTCTTTTTCTAGCCGGTAGTAATGTCTTTGAAGCATGTGATATGGCTTTTTTTCTGTACTGATTTTGAACAGTATTATGATATATTGCAGCAGCCATATCGTAGTCAGAAGCATCAGACGCAACTATTATCTCCAAATTAGGGTCATAATAGGTCATTAATTGTTCAGACGTTAACATTCGTTGAATATTCTCGAGAGACTTTTGGCGGCAATAACACATTTTTCTTGAGTAGTGAATTGAAAGGCGCAAGTACATCATACATTGTTGACACACGCTGATTGTTGTAGTTACCTAGTCCAAAAGAAAAATTGTAACGTTGCAATGTCTGTAGAGACTAGCAAGTTTCCATTTTGTTTTTATTTTTTCAGGACGTGGTAGGCAACCATTTTTGTCTATAATTTATATCTATATCAAAAATCGACACCTTGCCAAAACAACGTTAAAAATCATATAAAACTTATCAAATCATCTGAATTTTGGTGACGTTAGTAAGAAGAAAGTTCGGAAAAAAGTATGAGACACAAATTATTTGTTAATACCTTATAGGACCGGGATATATTTGAGAGTAAATTGCGTAAGTGTGGTGAAAATGTAAACAAAATGTTTGCCATACCAAGTAGCATAGGAAAAATCCTCACAGTTTTGACTTACAAAAACACGTACTTAAAAAAAATGACATTTTTTACATGTTGTTTATTTGTGGAGATTTTTTTGTCTGTTTCTGCGGTATCAGGTTAATGACAAAACGTTATGGATTTGATATAACCTTTTTCAGAAGGTTGAAGTATTTTAGTGTGCTGTATTGGAAGCATTTAAAAAGTAAGATTTGATATTTACTGTAAAGAAACATCCCCATGTTAATATCTTCGAGACTTGTCATGAACGTATCTATATAGCAAAACCAAAGAGTGATATGATGGTTAGAAGGTTAAGAAAAGTCTCGATAAAATCTAAACTGTTTATAAAAGGACCTGTTTATTAAGTCTGATCGGTACAAAAGTATTATTTTCCCTGCTATCGGCGTAGCAGATAATTCAGAATTCATAAATTGGTTGCTGGAGTAATCACCGCCCCCCTTCATAGTGAAGATAATAGACCAAGAAACAAAACATTTGGGTGGGAAAAAGCAGGAACAAATTGGTATCACGTCACACTGACAGGTGAGCTAAGAAAAACACTGATGTAACCGCTGCAAGTCACGTGATATCACGAGATTATACTGGTCTGCTTCTGTGACTTCAGGTCTCACATAGTCACTCAATTCATTGTGATGATTAAAAAATAAAAAGACAAAACTTAGTGATTGTAGAGGCGGGAGCATATTGTTTTCACATCACGCTGACTCACGTGAGTTCATGGAACGTGATAAGAAGTGCCCAGTGTTTAGTTTGAATTGCTAGGACACACAGGTGCAAGTCACATGATATCACAAGCCTTTGTTGGTAAGCTCATCTGATTGCAGGTCTCGTACATTCCCCTCATTTCATAATGACAAAAATGAAGGTATGAAACCTAGTGATCGTAGAGCACATGGCTATGATATCATGTGAACTAAAGTGAAGTCACGCAAGAAAGTGTTTAGTTTGAATTACTACGACACGCAGCTGCAAGTTACGTGATATCACGAGCCTATTCTGGTTTGCTCATGTGATTACAGGTCTTACACTTTCATCACTTCAGAGTGATGATTAAAAAATGAAAGGACAAATCTTGGTGACTGTAGAGGTGGGAGTATGCTATCTAATCAAGTGAACTCAAGTGAGTTCATACCACATGGTAAAAGTGTTCAGTGTTTAGTTTGAAAAATGTGAAGACACAAACTTAGTGAATGTAGAAGCGGGAGCAAATTGTTATCATATCAAGTGAACTCACGTGTGTTAATACAGCGTGATACAAAGTGTTAAGTTTGAATTGATAAAAAGCACAGCTTCAGGTCACAGGCTTTTGCTGGCTTGTTCATATGCTTTCAGGTCACACACGTCCTTCCACTCTAATGATGATAAAAATAGGACAAAAGTCAATGATTGAAGAGGCAGGAGAATATTACTATCACATCATGTGAACTCACATGAGTTCACGTGATGTGATAGAGATTGTCTTGTCCAAGCTTGAATTGAAGGTCACACCAACGCAAGTCACATGATATCACGAGTTTTTGCTGGTTTGCTCATATGACTACGGGTCTCACATTGTCACTCAGTTCATAGTGATGATTAAGAAATGATAGTTTTTCCCCTTCATGACTTAATGACATCAGGTCCCCTATTTTCTCTCTGATGATGAGAATTAAAAGACAAAACCAAGCGATTGTAGAGGTGTGAATACATTGCCATCATATCATGTGAACTCACGTGAGTTCATGCTACTTGATAGAAAACATTCAGTTTGGATTGTTCGGACAAACAGGTGCAAGTCACGTGATATCACAACCCTTCGCTGTTATTCTCATGTGATTTCACGTGATGTGATAGAGATTATCTGATCTTAGCTCGAATCGCTTTCTCGGACAGACGCAAGTCACGTGATGTCACGAGTATTTGCTGGTTTACTTATGTGACTCACTTAACAGTGTTGATTAAGAAATTAAAGGATAAAACTCTGTAATTTTATAGACCGGACATATTGCTATCACATCACACGGGTTCATTCAATGTGATTGGAAATGGTCAGTGTTTAGCTTGAATTCCTAGGGTACACACCTGCAAGTAACGATATATCACCAGCTTTTGCTGGTTTATTCATGGTTTGGGACTATGGGTCTCACATTGTCACTCCATAATGATAGTAAAAATTGAAGGACTAAACTTGATGATTGTAAAGGCGGGAGCCCATTCATATCACATCATGTGAAGTCATGTGAGTTCAAGAAAGTGTTCAGTGTTTTGTTTGCATTGATAGGATTCAAAACTGCAAGTCACATGATATCACAAGCCTTTGCTGGTTTGTCTTTATGTGATGATGAAGAACTGACAGGACAAAACTTAGCGATTGTAGAGGTGGAAGTACATTGCTATAACATCACGTGAGTTCAAGAAAGTTAATGCGGCGTGACAAGGATGTTCAATGTTTAGTTTGAATTGCTAGGACACAAAGGTTTTTATCACGTGACATCATGAGCCTTCGCTGGTTTGCTCATGTGCTTTCAGGTCTCACATGTTCTTCCGCTTCATGGTGATGATTAAGAAATGAAAAGATCATCCTTATTGATTATAGAGGCGGGAGCAACATTGTTATCACATCAAGTGAACTCAAGTGAGTGCATGCGACGTGATAGAAATTGTTCAGTGTTTAGTTTGAATTGCTAGGACCAACAGTTGCAAGTCACGTGATATCACAGGACTTTTGCTGATTTGCTCATGTGACTCCAGTCTCACACTTCAACTCACTCCGTGGTGATGATTAGGAAAAGAAAGGAAAACAATTGGTGATTGTAGAGCCAGGACACCTTGCTTTCACATCACGTGAACTCAAATGAGCTCGAGCAATGTGGAAGAAAGTGTTCAGTGTTCAGTTCAAAATGCTCGGATACAAAACTGTAAGTCATGGGATATCACGAGCTTTGCTGGTTTGCTAATCTGACTTTAGGTCTCACGTGTTCATTCACGACATAATGATGACAAAAAATGAAACAACAAAGCATAATAATGATTGTAAAAGCAGGAGCACGTTGCTATCACATCACCTGAACTCACATGAGTTCAGGCAATGTGATGGAAAGTGTTCAATGTATGGATTCAATTTCTAGGACACACAGCTGCAAGTCAAGGGTATCATGAGCATGTGATTTTAGGTCTTAAACTTTCACTCACTTCATATTGATTGTTAAGAAATGAAAACAAAACTTGGTGGTCTTAAAAACAGGGAACAATGCTATCACATCAAGTGTGTTAATGCAATGTGATAAAAAGTGGTCAGTGTTTAGCTTGAATTGCAACAGCACACAGCTGCAAGTGACGTGATATGAAGACAATTTGCTGGTTTGCTCATGTGACTAGAGATCTCACATTATGACTAACTTCATCGTGATGATTAAGAAATGAAAGTTGTCCTTACTGATATCAGGAATATTTGCCGGTCTGTCAACACCACTACAGGTCTCACATTGTCACTAACTTCATAGTGATGAAAAATAAAAGGACAAAACTTAGTGATGGTAGATGCAGGAGCAAATTGCTATCGTCACGTGATCTCACATGAGTTCATATGATGTAATAGGAAGTGTTCAGTGTTAAGGTTGAATAGCTGGGACACACAGCTGAGAGTCATATGCTATCTGGATTGCTCATGTCACTACAGGTTTCAGACTGTCACTAGCTTCATAGTGACGAAAAGTGAAAGAACCAAACTTAATGATTGTAGATGCAGGAGCAAATTGTTATCATGTCACGTGAACTCACATGAGTTCCTGTGACAAAATGAAAATTGTCCAGAGTGATACTTGAATTGCCAGGACATTCAGTAAAAGTCACGTGATATCGCCAGTATTCGGTGGTTTGATCCTTTGACTTTAGTTTTCACACTCTTGCTCACTTTGGTGGGATGATTAATAAATGAAAATGAAAAATTTAATGATTACAGGAGCTTATTTAATCACAACTTAATGATTTTAGGGGTACATCGATATCATATCATGCAAACACATGATATCATTTGTTGCAATAGGAAGTGTCCAATCTTTAGCTTGAATGCTAGGACACGAATAAAAATAAAATACCATAAGGAGTATTTGCTGGTATGCTCAGGTTTTACACTGTCACTTGCTTGATAGTCATGAAAAGTGAAGGACATGAATTAGTGATGATAGATGCTGGAAGAAATTGCTATCACGTCACGTGAACTCACATGAGTTCCTGTGACAAAATGAACATTTTTCAGGGTATAGCTTGAATTGCACTGGAAGTCACGTGATATCACGAGCATTCACTGGTTTGATCACGTGACTTTAGTTTTCACACTCTTGTTCATTTTTTGTGATGAGTAAGAAATGAAAAGACGAAATTTAGCAATTGACAGTGTTAAGATTCACAATGTCATGTTTTTAGGGGCACTTGGATATCATATCATTCGAACACGTGATATCAATGTGTAGCTTGAATTCCTAGGACACAAATGAAAGTAAAGTACTATAAGGAGTATTTGCTGGTGTGCTTATGTCACTACAGGTTTCACACTGTCACTAGCTTGATAGTGATGAAAAATGAAAGGACAAAACTTAGTGATGGTAGATGCTGGAGCATATTGGTATCATGTCACGTGAACTCACATGAGTTCCTGCGACGAGATGAAAATTGTTCAGGGTATGGCGTGAATTGCAAGGATATCCAGTCAAAATCACGTCATATCATGAGCATTTACTGGTTTGATCATGTGACTTTAGTTTTCAGACTGTCGTTCACTTTGTTGTGATGATTGAGAAATAAAAAGACAAAATTCAGTGATTGAAAAAGCATATTTTATCATAACTTGATGATTGTAGGGGCACATGGATATAGTATCACACAAACACATAATATCATTTCTTGCAATAGGAAGCATTCAATGTTTAGCTTGAATTGCTAGGACACAAATGAAAAGTACAATGAGGAGTAAATGCTGGTGTGCACATGTCACTACGAGTTTCATACTTTCAGTAGCTTGATAGTGATGAAAAATGAAAAGACAAAACTTAGTGATGGTAGATGCTGGAGCATATTGGTATCATGTCACGTGAACTCACATGAGTTCCTGCGACGAGATGAAAATTGTTCAGGGTATGGCGTGAATTGCAAGGATATCCAGTCAAAATCACGTCATATCATGAGCATTTACTGGTTTGATCACGTGACTTTAGTTTTCACACTCTTGATCACTTCATTGTGATGATTATGAAATGAAAGGACAAAATTCAATGATTGCTGGAGCCAATTGTCATCCCAAATTAATCATCGTAGAGGCAGGATGACATTGTTATCATTTTACGTGAACACCTGATTCCATTAGATGTGATAGGAAGTGTTTAGCGTTTAGCTTGAATTGCAAGGACACACAGCTGAAAGTCACGTGCTATCAGGACTATTTGTTTCTTTGTTCATGTCACTACGGGTATCACATTGTATTTAGCTTTATAGCGAGGAAAAATGAAACGACAAAACTGAATGATTATAGGAGCAGGTGGAAATTGCTATCACATCACGTGAACACTCATGATTTCATACGATATGATAGATAGCGTTCAATGTTTTGTTTGAATTGTTTGGGTATAGCTGAAAGTCATGTGACATTGCGAGCTTTTGCTGGTTTTCCTTATATGACTACAGGTGTCACATTTTCACTCACTTCGTAGTGACGATTGAGAAATGAAAGGAACAAAACTTAGTGATTGTTAAGGTGAGAGTGCATTGCTAACACAAGGTTCGAGTTTATGCAATTAGATGGAAAGTGTACAGTGTTCTGTTTGAATTGCTTGGGGACACTGCAGTAACGGTTGCAAGTCACGTGATAACTCGTGCAATAGCAGATCAGATCGTTCGACTCCACGTATTACATTTTCACACACTCCATCGTAATATCAACGTCATTGGTATGTAACAAAATGAAGAAGAAAGCGTAGGGACAAGTCACGTGATCACTAGCACTCGCTGGTACGTTCATGCGACTTAACCTCTCACATTTTTGTTCATTTCATTGCCATATCAATCTCATTTACAAAACAGAAAATTCACACGTCTTCCAGCCTTTACTATCGTCACGATCGTAAAAGCTGGAACTTCTTTGAATTGGCGTGGCGTGATTTAGTGTCCCTGAAGGTAGTCATGTGATATCACTAGCTCTTGCTGATCTCATGTGATTTCACGTTTTAACATTTTCTATTTCTCTACATACGTGAAAGCGTGTAAAATCACTTGAATTGACTTGTGACACAAGTGTGAAAATTATTTCAAATTTTGAGGCTTTCATGAGTTCATTTGACGTAAGAGCAATATCTGGATGACAATGCGTGCATGTATCACGTATACATGCCGTGTCAATGGAACTAGAAGGCAGTACAGTAAACGTTTACTCATTATTATAGTTAGTATCCAGACGGTATTCACGCCCGTTTTTTTCTAATTCTGACTCTTTTGGCGATCACTTCTCAATAAAAGGCGAGATCACCTGTTTTCCCAAATTTTTAGTTGATCATCCCCAACACAATGCTGCTACATTACGGTATCTTTTGAACATCTATCTATCTATCTATCTATCTATATATGTATGTATGTATGTATGTATGTATGTATCTATCTATCTATCTATCTATCTATCTATGTTACTTAAAGTAAGTATTCTCATTGTAATATTAATCTCAGATTTTTGCTTCAATCCATACACACCAACACAATGAAAGCCTTGGTCGTCTTAGTCGCTTGGACACAAAAAAGGAGCCTACATTTGACGCCCTCATATCGACTGCTTCGTGTTTGCTCTTCGACCGGAAGACGTGTCAGCCAATATTGACCCACACCAAGCACTTTTCCACTATTTGCTGATAGGCCTTTACCGACAACCCAACCCAGGGACGTGTTCATAACGAATTCCAAACCTCTGTCAACCTCACTTGAATAATATCGATGCGTATTCTTTGGTCGGAGATCAATGTCCCCACGACACACCCATGACACATTCATGTCTGTCCCTCCCGCCGTCTACGATTACGCCAATAATTTTGCCCGGCCTTGAATCAGAATTAAAGAAACCTGAAAACGTTTGATGATCTGTCGGATACGTCGCTGTCAAGAAATTCATGCATAAAACTATGATTATATAGTATACTTAAATCGGTGCGAGAGATCATGGAAGCAAATACAGTAAAACTCATTTTAACGGCATTATTCAGCGACACATTGTTCTTACATTCTCACAAGACTATTGTTGCAGATTAGTTTGCAGCAACAGCACCGAAAAATCACTCAAATAATTTTTTGTCTGTGCTTTCTTGTTTCTCGTTATTAATACACTTCATGTAGATTGCACTCGTTATAACGGTAAATTCGTTAAAACCGCACTCGTAAATGTCCGTCTATGTCGCTGTAACGGGAGTCTACTGTACATTCAGAATATTCAGGTGTGTTGTTTACAGATGCATACGCGTATATGTAAATGTTCGCTGTGTGAACACCGCAAGAGCTCTGAGTGTGGGTTGTATGATACCTCATAAACGGTGCTCTTTCGAACAGTACGGAATTTTAGAATGTATTAACCACACTCATCAAAATATACTTCTCTCACTCTCTCTCTCACTCTCTCTCTCTCTCTCTCTCTCTCTCTCTCTATATATATATATTGTCTTTGTTGGGTATAAAAAGCTGTAGCAGAATAACAAAGAAGTATTGAAGAATCTGTACGTTCTGCTTTGGGTCCCAGTCAATGTTGACCTCAGGTGTTGGGCTTAACAGAGCTTATCGATTCAGTAATCTTCTGATTTCGATGCATTCCACATGATAAAATATTTATCTACTCCCCATACGTTACCTGACCTGCCTCCCTTTTATTCATAGTTTTTCATATGGCATCATATATCTCGGCTTTATACTGCATCAATGCGCTTAATATATGTATATATATATAAATATAATATATATATATATATATATATATATATATATATATATGTGTGTGTGTGTGTGTGTGTGTGATTGAGTGTGTTTGTGTGCGTGCAACGACCTATCTTTATGAATTTACATTCCTATCATGTATATGTGCTAGGATATCCATACACGTTTTTCCAATATACGTCTACTGTTCCTGTTGAAAGAATTATTCAGAAAATTTTATGCTGACAATATATATGTATGTGTGTGTATGTATGTCTGTGTACGTATATTTGCTTTTCACTGGTATGTTTATCTGAATAATTTGATGTGTAAGAATATTTACATACTTATGAGTACTTTTACTCAAGTGCCCCATGGTAACTAAGTATGTATATGAATAAGTGTTTATAAGATATGATCCATGGAAGTTATGAATAAGTATCAATAAATCTACATAATCTATGATATAAACATGTTTCTCCGAACTTAATCTTTATTTGATCATGCAAACAAGTAAGCATAGACAGACCTGCATGATAAGCAGTCTAGTACATATGTATATTCATACCCCAAAACACACACACACACACACACACACATATATATATATATATACTTTTTTTTTTTTCTTCTCGAAACATATACCAAGTCTTTCTGGAAAGTGGCCAGTCATTTTAATTATCTTGTGTACCGATTCCGTGGCCTTGAAGTAAGTTGAAAACCAATTAAAGGAGGCGTTATTGAACGTGTGTAAACGTTCACTCTCAAACAGAGTTATTTGATGCGCAGAGAGAGAGAGAGAGAGAGAGAGAGAGAGAGAGAGAGAGAGAGAGAGAGAGAAGCCGTTGTGTGAGATGATGTACTGTGTGATCATCGTATTCACACTAATCAAATCTACCTTTTCATCACGTTTTTCTACAATAAATCACATCATTCAGTTCTGGCAGTCCCTGCACAGTTGAGATTTGGTTACAGTTGATTTCTGAGTTTTCGTCCTTGAAAAGGATGATGTTTCCAACCGTGGACGAGAATAATGAGAAAACAACGAGGCAGCTGATGACGCTCCCGGAAGAGGACTTTGTTGACTGTTTTGGGATTGCAAAAGATACTGAAATAAGTTACTGAGGTCCCATGAGGAGTACTTTGAAAGAGACAGAGCGACTAATGCCCTGGGTAAGCTATATTTACGTTATTAATAAATGGTTGGTTATTTTCCAGAGATACTATTAACTAGAAAAACGTTAATCGAAACTGCCATGAAAACGTCTAACATAGGTCTCTTCAGTTTTCAAGATGGTCTGGCTCACTGGCTATGCATGTATCACGTATACAGGTTGAAACAATGGAGCTGAGGACTGAAAATTTAAAAATTGACTCCTTTTTGTGTCTAGAAAAATGCTCATTAAAAAAAATTCCCCCTCGGTACTTTTTATGGGGATTCAATTTGCAATGTAAAAATGCTAGATTGTCCGGCAAAATTCACGCCATTTTTCTCGATTCAGAGTCTTTTTAGTAAACACCCTTTTCCCACCAGTTTCGATTGATCACTCTTACCCAGCATGCTCTCAAAATTTGGTGATCACGTGACAATTTGTATTGAGTGACTAATCAAACCTGTTCGTTATTTCATTATATATATATATATATATACATGTACATACACACACACACACACACACACACACACACACATATATATATATATATATGTATATACCCGCACACATGCATATATATCGACTATAATCAACTTTTGAAATATCATTATTGAGTGACTGATATATATATATATATATATATATATATATATATATATATATATATATATATATATATATATATATGTACCTATGAACACATGCATATGAAAACACACATATATACACACACATTTATATAAATATAGTATATATATATATATCTCCACTATAATCGACTCTTGGATACTTTATTATTGAATGACTAATATATATATATATATATATATATATATATATATATATATATATATATATATATATGTATATATATATATATATATACGCACACATATATATGAATAGACATATATACATACACACACAAAACTATGTATGTATGTATATATATATATATATATGTATATATATATACCCATACTTATATATTCATTTATACTTATGTACACACATATATTCATATACACACTTGTGTATATACACACATGTATGAATATTAATATGAATATGAATGTGTATATAACGCGATTGTTTACTTGGTCTGTTGTACACATCTTATAGCCGGGCCCCCAGGGCTGAGAATGTCTAGACACCTAATTTTCAAATGTTTGATAGTCTTCTGATTAGGCTTTGTCTTTTGCAAAAACATCTGAAGTATTCAAATCAAATAATAAACTTTGAAAAAGATCTGCGGTGCATTGTGAACTGTATCCTCCAAAGGCAATTACATTATCATATTACTTATTGAATGTCCATGCGTTAGTTAACAAAAAGAAAAAAAAAAGGTTTTTATTCAGGGTTGATGACGTCTTAGTCTACGGTTGATGTAGGGTTAACAAGGAATACTTTTGAAGCCCCCAGCGTTGCATGATGCAGGGCTTTTGGTTAATGCAGGATTGTATTAGGAATGATCGCGCTTACTTTCCCGGGACAATTGGCCTAACAGTTTAAAGCACTTGTCTATTTATTTGGCCCGATCATTGAAATTTGGTTAGAATATCTAGAGAACGAAAAAAAATTCTATATTTTTCCTTACTGGCGATTAGTTATTGATGTATAAAAATCCCTCACAAGCATCGTATATTGATGCTTATATACTTATTCATTTACTTGAATAAAAGTCTTAAACGGTGATACATTTAGGAACATCTTGTAGGACTGATCTCTTGGGAGTTCACCTACTATGAAAATACTTTATTGGAGAGACTCATTAATTTCAAAGTCCTCGACATCGTTTAACGCCGACGGTATGAAACTGCGACCGATTCCAGAAAGAATAGATCTTACCAAAAGCAATGACATTGAAAAGATTGTATAGTGCTGAGACGGTGTGTTTGCTTTGAAATTTGGCACTTTTTCCATTGAAGTTTGACCATGGAGACAAAGTTGTTACACATATACGGACTATTACATTATCTTACACATTATTATTACAGTAATACCCCGCTTAACGCTCTAGATACGTTCCTTAAATGCAGCAGTAGGCAAAACAGCGCTACACGGGGTCATTATAACATGGCATAAATAGTGTACCAGCAATCATTTAAAAACATATGATGCTGTTGTTGAGCTTCAACAAGATGGAAAGGATTAATGTTATGTATTTCATCTGGTAGCTACTTTCTGGTACTAATTAAGTATCAATGAGTGTCAATATATATTCCCACATGATAAATTCTTGCATATGTGAATGTGTATATTCTCAGACACGAGGCATATCAACCAATGTGAACTGTGTACACTTATTTCACAAACTGTCCATGATGCTGTCGTTTATATATATATATATATATATATATATATATATATATATATATATATATATATATAAATCTGTCAACATAGCTTTCTTCAACTTTAGAAATAGGTTTGACTGGCTATCTATACCAATGACGTAGATACCTGAATTTTTAAAAATTTACTTCTTAGTATGAGTACAAAAATGTTTTTGCTTGGTTTTACGAAAAGTATTCTCTGAGTCCATATTTAAGTATGTGAGTCGGGGGTCAATTTGCAATGAAAGTTTCGACTAAATTGGTCCGTCAGTTTTATTTTCAAAAAATTTTATTCATTGATAAGTCTTTTTTCCAACTCTATAATTGATCTCCACCAACACTGTATGCCACCAAAAGACGATGTTCAGGTGCCAGTTTCTATTTTGTGACTAACCAGACCTGTCATGATTCACTTTGGAAATTTAACCTTATTGAATTTATCAAGAAATATATTTGAAGAAGTGCGCTAGAGGGAATCCGTTTCAATCAAGATAGTGCGAGGCGGGTTTTGTTGTATTTGTACTAAAGCGAAAGAGTGCAATAAATGTTATGCGTTTATTCAAATTCAGCCAAAACGGGTGGTCCTTATACAAAAATGTATTGTAATGGACTATGTTAGATTTTAACAGACTGCCACAACGGTAACCACGATACGAAATGCTTGATTTGCACATTGATTCCTTCCTTCATACAATCTATAGCTTCCCTAAATCTGCAAATATTGATGGTTATAAATGACACTAAAAAATAGCTAAAATGACCATCATAGTATTAACTCTAACGAATAGTGTTATTTTGAAAATATGAAAATTCAGTTTAAGAAAAATTGGCCCGAAAAAGTTTGGTCTTATACAATGTTATTTGAAATAGACAAAATTTTCCAGACCAAGTCTCCTTATCATCCTGTAATCAGAATTCTTCTCGTAGTTCACTTTCCATCACAATCAGTCTTAAACAGGTGAGATTCACCATACACCTGAAGACAGACATCAGTTATCAATAAATTATCCTTTGTTGGAGCTGTCTGAGTTTCTGAATGTTTCTGCGATTTGATAGTATAAAGATAACAGAAAAATCCTTGCCGATATTGCGTCGATTACAAATGGTTGACATAAAACTAATGGGAAACATTCAAGAATTCGTCTATGTATCGTTGAAAGGAAACGATGTCAGATAATTGTATTCGTTCCAATATCTTTTCCCGCCAAATCGACGGCCATCTTGTTGGACAGCACTGCTTCCGGTTTCAGCATTGATGCGATTATGACATTTCACATTGTATTTCATTAAATCGTTAATCTGTTTTCTGTCTTCTGAATATTTGGCACATCAAGTCCTGATCGTTGTCTACTTGGACGAAGCCTTTAGAAAGAGAAGAAAGAATGAAAGTACATAAACATGTATACGTACACACACACACACACACACACACACACACACACACACACACACACACACACACACGCTGATCTGAGAGCATAAACGTATTTAAGCGTACACGTACGGAGACAGATATCGTTATATAACTATACTAACTGATATGAATAATTCTGGCTGAACGCGTATAGTCAATCCATTTATAGGTCTCTGTGCACAAATATATAGATAAAAAATGATGAAAGTTCTGTGATTATGTACCATTACTAGTTTATTGTTTGACGGTTGTATTTAAATAATTTTTCAACTACTTTGCACGGTTATACCTTCATTATTGCAGTACATTCGTCCCATAACTCTCTGTGCCGTTTGAAACTGCATCGTTCAAGGTGATTTTTAGTTTATCATGTTTTTTCCAGCTTATACTTAGTTAGATTATATAATAAAGCAAAACCCTTACCGTATTACGTCAAAACCACTCTAATCTAAAGTGCACAATTTGAGGTATCTTTTACTTGAAAAATATCAGAAACATAACTTCGTTCTGCATTTCTTTTTGTTTTCATTCAACCAAAATTAAGCTAGCTCTTCTACGAATTTGCAAATATCACATAAACTAATGTATTGTGGGACTACTTGATAATCAGCATTCAGTAGTTATTTCCTTTGATACATGTTACTGACAAAAATATATACAATAACATGGTGTAGTATATAAGCAGATTATTCCACGAATTATTCAGACTAATATCTTCGTATTGATAGCTTCGATCAATACATATTGATAGCTTCGATCATTACATTTCAATCAGTGCATTCTCTAAATTTCCTTTCATTATATGTGAAATGAATATGAAACTTTTTTCGTGATTATTTCAAGTGCGGCAAGAATATTTATCACTCGTATTTGCGATGTTCTAATTGAGTGCATTGATCAGGAAGACGGGCTTGTCGAAAAATGAATATTTGTAGCGCAAAATTAAAGAGATTTATTCATAAACGTACGTATATAGCGTGAATATATACAATGTATAAATATTTAAGTGTTACAAGAGCAAATATATATTGAAACCATATGAATATATATATCTACATAACTTTTTATGTCAATATTTTGGAAAAAATAGAGAATGCATGTGTCTGTTGAATATATCAGAGTGATTACATTAAAATTCGAACTATATGTAACACAAATATGTTAGATGAGCAAAGGTTACGACCAAAAATCGATTTTCACCATATATTCAGTCTCTAGTTTTCTAATAAAAGAGCCAGAAACTTTTGCACGCGCCTAATATGATATTTACAAATAAATAATACAATTATACAAACTTGAAGACAGATCCTAAATATTTTACGGATCTAAATCTCAGGGGATTATCTGCTTTAAATTTTTTTTAGGAAGATTCATAAAATATTCATTCATTGTACGTCTCATTATATATATATATATATATATATATATATATATATATATATATATATATATATATATATATATATATATATATATATTCACCAGACTTCACGACAGCAAGAGAGAGGGAAGGGGAGAGTCAGCAAGTAGGAGTCAAAGGCCGTAAGGGATTATACAAAGAAATATGTACAAAGAACTTATGGCATGCAAGGCGTCATGATGTCGAAATATGCAATTTTGAAACAAAGAAACGAATAGACATGAATAGAAAAGGAAAACTGTCGTATCTTGCTCTTGGTGCATTACCGATATTTGACAGATTTTTTTCTTCTTTTTCATTCTTTGTTTCTCGTTCTACTTTCACTTTCATTTTGAACCGTTGTTTAGATGGTTCAACGAGGTTCAACGTGGCACCATCCGGATATATCATGAAATATGAACAAAAGCATTGCAGAACTAAGAACGTCTATATGATATATATATATATATATATATATATATATATATATATATATATATATATATATATATATATATATATCAAATAGTGCAAATCATTATTATCAATTTTTAACTACTATTTACCTACATCTTAATTTTTCAATTGTTTTGTTCGCAATTCAAACCTCGTCATCGATCCACGCAGTAATGAACAGCATGAATCAGAAACAATAAGCTTTGACATAGAAGGGTGTGAGTTTTAGTCTCACGGAGGGATCATTCATTAATTGGAACAATATCTCAAGACTCTGAATTTTTCTTTACGATTAGTGAACAATATATTACGGGTGACTGATGGTGTATTTTATAAATAGACAGGTAAACTTCTTGGATATTCCTAAAAATGCTGGTGCCGGGAACATTTGCATCCGTCTCTATATATATTGACTAGAATCAAGGGAAAGGAAAAAGTTCTGGCTCTGGTCCATTTGTCTGACTAATAGGAATTCGAGTGGGAAGAGAGATCGAACGCAGAATGCCAAGTATCAAATTGTCTCAAAATATAATTGGAATAGCCCATTGAGGTGTTATTTCCGGCTGGAAAGTAGTTTTGTTTCGTTGTAGGTGTAAAAAGAATTCAACTTATTTGTTGATTCAAAGGAAAAAATAAATTGATTGAAGAAAGATGGTATACGGCGTGGAAAAATTAACTTTAGGATTAATGGAAACAAACTGTCAAATTCTTCGCTTCAATATGTTCGTAGAAATCAACCCAAAGAAGTTTTTGTGCAATTAGTATTCTTCAAGATCATATCATAAGTTGGTTTGCATGTAGTGTGAGATTAAAACTGACACAACAGATTCAATATTCACGTGGGTGAACACTCAATGGAAGTAACTCGAACAACGAGTTACGTCTCTTGTTATACTTACTGATCCCTCATCATTAAATACGTTTTACAGTAGCCTGTGTAAGTAAGCCCTCCTTCAAAGAACAAACTACGTGTATGACAAAAGCTATGTATTAAAATCATAGCCAAGTTAATATGACTGTTTCGTTTTTGATATCCCCAAAACTGTTACTTAGTAAACACCTAATGATCCCAAAAAGTGGGATATATAGTACCAAAATATCAATATATATATATATATATATATATATATATATATATATATATATATATATATATAAACCTAAAACAGTGGATAAAATTGCGTAAATTACATTAACAGATATTGGGGAATAAGTGACTGAAGTGATACAAAAATATTATCGAAAATGTGTTTTGTGTTTGAAGCTGTAAAGCTTTGTATATATATATATATATATAGCAGTGCTCTTTCAACTCTGGAATGGAGCACTCTGGTGGATTAGGAATTGTACGAAAGTAAATATAACATAGAAATTCAGTCTTACTGAACATTCAGTTCTGCATAGGGCAGGGATAAAATACCAGCCTCTGTGTCCAAAGCAAAAGTGTCGACCCTACCTCGTGGTACTTGATGGGATATTGGATAGTCTTTAGCCACACCGAAGAGTTGTAATACAAAGAAACTGCTGTCTGCTGATAACTCAATTATCAATCATTACATATATATATATATATATATATATATATATATATATATATATATATATATAACAATGTTTAGAAATAGATTAAATTCAGTTGTTGCTGATCGAAAATTTATTGATTAGACTGGAGAATCAGCATAGTGCACTTTGAAACACAGACCTGATTGCATTGACAACACCGGGGATAAAGTAAATGCACAACATTTTACACCGACACACACACACACACTCATATATATGTGTGTGTATTTATCCAACAGCTATATCTATATTTCTATATCTATCTAGCTATCTATGTCTCTATCTTTCTACATATACATATACGTTTATATATACTGGTATATGTATATACGCGCCTATATATTCATCTGACTCTCTCTTTATCTATTACATACATATTTACATGTATATGTATATAGGTGCATCAATATATATGTATGTGAGCTTAAAGATAGAAGCACATACACACATGCACACACACACACACACACACACACACATATATATATATATATATATATATATATATATATATATATATATATATACATAGAAGCATGCACAGAAGGTTTTTATGCACCTATTAACAGAAAGCTGTCAATATCCCCAGGCAAACGGGTACATCGATTATTCAGATGGAATAATTTTAGGAGAATGTGAAATGGAATGAAAAAAAAGGAAGGGCCAACGAATTCAAATAAAAATCCAGTGTTTAAGGAAATTGTGCAGACCAATAGAAAAAACAGATATGCAACTGTTTTTTTTTTCTTTTTGGGCAGAACAAATTCAAAACATTTACTCTTGAGTGACGATAAGACATCAGAGTGAAAGACTCGTAACAAGTTGATAAATAAAACATAAAGTGTCCTCCTCCCAACAAGACAGAAAAAAAGAAATAGCAAACAAAAATGACAGATCGATGCAAGTAAATTAGACACATGTGAAAAGATATATTGAAAGAATTGGTTCAAGCTCATATTGTATGTGTGTGTGTGTGTGTGTGTGTGTGTGTGTGTCTTGCTGCGCAACCGATTAACTGTGTAAAGTAATGTAGAGTAGTGCCCCCTTACGCTGGTTACAGCATCAGCCGCTGCTAGCTGGGCTTCAAGTATCAAATCACCGTAGCCTAACATAAGGCCCGACCGAACAACCAGCTAAGTGGGCTTCAGATTTTCCTCTCTTAGCTCGTCTTTGTGTCTTTCTGAGTGTATCATCGGCCACTATTGTTCACATTTTTTGCAGCTATAACCTTGAAAATAAGCATGATTACACAACTAAAGACAATCTGAAATATTTTTTTCCCATTTTAATATTCTTTTTTTTGGACTGGGTTATTTTGGACCAACTCTGCTCTCATCTTGTGTTAGTATTTTCGTTAGATAATTTTAGATAAAAGATCTTTTTTGTTGTTGATAAAATTAGATATCTCTTTTTAGATGATTAGTTACGATAGTACATGCACCTGAAGTGGTGTTACCTACTTCATCATACAACCTCACGAACAACCGTGAAAAAGTCTTAGGTTTAACCATAAAAACAAATACTTGGTGCAAAACTCCCTTTTAAATGAAAGGATAAAACGCTTCAATAATAATACTAATGATAATGATGATAATACTGATTATTATTAATTAGCTGAAATTCCTCAGATGCTGACAACTAAGATTTCTTTCTCTACATGATTTTCGTTGTCTATCCATGATTTTTCCTTGATTTTTTGCAGGGATTAGTTTCAGACCAAATTTATATCACATTTACATACCGTTCAATAAACTACATAACTCTCTCGTGCACGCTCCCTTCCTCCTCTCTTATTAAGCTATTTAACTTCTCTTACCCCTCTCTTTCCATCCGTCCATCAAGCTACCTAACAAGCTATTCTCCCCTCTTCTTACCCTTTTATCAAACTACCTAACCCAAATTTGTTATAAAAGATACACTTTCTAATAAAACAAATAATATTTTTATCTATTCCGTTATAATAAAAATAAGTAATACATCTTCATGGAAAGATTTCTCTGTTCTGCTAAACCAAATCTTCACCCAGATTTTTTTTTACAAAATTTCTGATTTCAAATATACAGAAATGAACCTAATCCCGAACTGTTCCAATGTATCGACTTCCATTTCACTTTTCAGCGGGAGGTAAGCAAATTCCAAACTCATTCATATTTTGGGGGGTCGGAGAAAGACTGATTCCGAATCATACATATATTAAGGGGTCTAATTTCAAATCTATAATTTCGAATATAAAGAAATGAATCCTTATCCTGAACCATATCAATTTATCTGATTCCCATTTGGCGTGCATTTTTTGTACATATTTTGTATATATTGATTTGTTTTATTTGATGAAGTATTATTAAGTATTATTCATATTTTTGCTACAGTTTACATCCATGTCAATTTTTATTGGTCTTCATCGCAACTCAACTCAGGCCGGCATTGATTGGATAAAATCATTGCAAAGAGTGCAATGAAGAATAATTTCCGAATGAAAATCAAACTCACGATATCCTGCCCAGAGGATGGCTCGGTTAACGACCGGCCACTCTGGCCACTGAGCTACAGGTATCAGTAGCGAGTGTGAGTACAAAACAAACACTGGAATGATCTCCTATTCTGATCTTGTCTGCACTGCATGTATCTATTTATTTGGTTATTTCATTATATAATATATTGTCAATTAATAATGATTTTTTGCTACGATTGACCTTCATCTCAATTTTTGTTTATTTTGTATATTTTGATTTGTTGTATTTGATGAAGTGTCATGAATCATTATCCATATTTTTGTTATCTTTTAATCTCCATCTCAATTTTTATTGCTTATTTCAAAACTAAACCCAAGCACTTGAACTCACCCTTTGACCAGATCTCTTCTCTGTCATGTTTCATATTTACCGATGGTTCAGCGACAATAATCCAATTTCTTTATTCATCTATTTATATAATTTATTAGATGGAGTATTGTCAATTATTATTCATAATTTTTTGCTACTAATTATCTTCATTTCGATTTTTACCGTTTCTTATCGTAAGTGAACTCAAGCCGGTTTCCCTTTGGCGCCGAATGAATAAATTAACAACGCAGACAGCAGTAAAAAAGAAATTTCCCGCTGAAACTCCATTCTTGAAGGAGCGGACTTGAATGATATCTGACGGCTCTTGCCACTTAGCTAGAGGAATCAGTTGCAAGCACAAGTCGAAATCAAATACTTAAGCTGATCCCCTATCATCATCTCTTCTGCACCATATTCCTCATTACCGGGTAATTTAGTATAGGTATTCAAATTCATGTATCTATTTATTCTATTAGAAAAAGTACTGTAAATCATTGGGGATTTACCTTCATCTCAATTTTTATTGCTTTTTATTGCAACTAAACTCCGACCGGCCTCCTTTCGACAACTACTCAGATTGCAATAAATAATGATTTCCGGGTGAAAATCGGAATAACAACACTCTACGGTGGAGGGTGGCTCGGTTAACGCCTGGCCGATCTTACCACTGAGTTTCAGCGACGCGAAATCAAACACTGGAACTCTTCTTCTATCTAGATCTCATCTACACCACATTCCAGATTGAATGTTGGGTCAGTATAAGTACTTCAATTTATTCATTCATTTTATTAGGAAAAGTATTGCAAGTCATTAACAAAAATTTGGTACTATTCACTTTCATCGGAATATTATACTAAACTCAGTCCAGTTTCCCTTAAGCTGTGAGTGGATAAATCATCATCGTGGATCGCAATAAAGAATAAGTTCCAGGAGAGAATCGAACTCACGACACTATACTGGATGGCTCGTCGGTTGATGCACAACCATTGAGCTATAGGAATTAGTTACCAACAGAAACATTTAAACTCATCCCCTGTCCTGTTCCCTACTACTCCATGTTCCAGTTTGACTGGCAGTTCAATATTGCTAATCTATTTCAAACTAGAATCAGGCTAATTTCCTTTCGGTACTGATTTACTGAAACCACAGTATGGATTGCAATGAAGAATACTTTCCTGGTGGAAATCGAACTCATGGCCCTTTATGCTGATGGATCACAAGTGGCTCAGTTAACAACCGACCTCTCTAGCCATTGAGCTACAGGAATCGGTAGCAAGTGGAAGTTCGAATCAATATTTGAATTCCTATCTTGATCTGTTCTACGTCATGTTCCTTATTTACTTGTAAAACATTGTTGGTAAACATTATTTATTTGTTTGATTTGATAAAGTATTTCATCATGAACTACTTTTTACTATTTTTCATCTTCACATCAGGCCGGTGAAGGGATGAATTATCATCACAGATCAGAATAAAGAATTGGTTTCGGGCTGAGATTTGAACCCATGATACCAAGCTGGGGGTTAGCTCAGGTATAGCCCATCTGACTTTGCCATTGAGTTACGGGAATCAGTGACAACTACGAGTCCAAATCGAAGACTTAAACTCATCCCCTTTTCCAATCTCTTTTGCGTCATGTTTTGTATTAACTGGTAGTTCTGTATCGATAATCCAATTCATTTATCTTATTAGATGGAATATTCTATTTGGCCATTGTTTAAATTCATCTTAATTTGTGCCACTTTTATTGCAATTAAACTCTTTCCTTTCAGCAGTTAGTAAATAGATTAACAGTACAGATTGTAATAAAGAATTATTCCCGCGCGAGAGTTGGAACTCAGAACCATCTATGCCTGAGGGGGCCACTGGTTATGCCCGGCCAATATTGCCACTGAGCTAAAGATATTAGGAGCAAGCGCAAGTCCAAACCAAAGACTGATGTCTTCTTTGCTATGTTTCTCATTACCTGGTAGTTCAGTATTCATATTCAAATTTATTTATTTTAGTAAATCATAGACAATTTTTGCTACTATTAATTTTCACATGGTTTCTGTTTGCTTTATATTGCAACAAAACCCAGATCAGGTTCCCGATCTCTTCTGCATAATGTTACTTATCAACTAGTTATTCAGTATCATTGATCTAATTAATTTACTTATCTCTCTTTTCGAAACGAAACAAATTATTAATAATCTTTCGTTACAATTCACCTTCATTCCCAATTTTGTTGTTGTCCATCATAACCTTTCCTTGTTCCGCCCTCCAAGACTCTATGAATCTTTCTCTCTTCCTACCCTCTTATTTAACTACCTTTCTTTTTCTATCCTCTTTCCATTTACTTACCTGTTCCTCCTGCCTCATTTATTCCTAAAACTTTTATCCTCTCTCTTTTCCCCTTTTCTATTCCCTCTGTGAAATATTTCTCTCTACCTACCCTCTTTTCCTACCCCCTTTTCAAACCACATAATCTTCTTCTTTCCCTTATCTCTTTCTACCCTTCAGTAAACTACCTAATGATTTTTCTCCCCTCCCTCTATCCCTTTCATCATACGATCTACCTCAAGTTTATCGCAAAAACAATTATATTCTAAAAGAAAATAAGTGATATTCCTATTTATTCAATACATAATGAAAAAAGAAATACCTTTTCATTGAAAAAAATAATCTGTTCTGCTAAACCGAATCTTTATCTAGATTTTTTTACTTTCTGATCTCAAATATGCAAAAACGAACCCAATCTCGTACTGTTCCAATATATCGACTCCTATTCCATTTTCCAGGGGGTGGGTAAGCAAATTCCAAACCCATCCATATTTTAGGGGTTCGGAGAGGGACTGATTCCGAATCATAAATTTATCTAGGGGTCTAATTTCAACCCCATGGATGTATTGGAGGTATAGTATCTAATCAAAACGACGTACATAGTGTATCCATTTTGAACCCTAACTCATATCTCAGGATAATCTTTTTCTAAACCTGATCCTTAAGCATGCCTATATTTGGATTAGGCATTGGAATAAGACTTGGGTTAAAAAGATTTCATTGTCAAGTAAGATTGACAATCGTGGACACGTTGTATTAAACACATAACCAGGGTTGCTAGATGTCTTTTACTGTGCAAAACAACATTTGTATGCTCTTGGGTCAAAATTAAGTGGCTTCAATACCAAAATATCCAAGTAACTTATAATCTATCGTAAGACTAAACTTGCAGGCAAAACAGTTTGATTTTCTATTTATTTCATAATTTATTTTATTAGATGGAGTGTTATAAATCATTTTTTTTTACTTTTCTGCTACTACTTTCCACCTTCTGAATTTTAATCGCTTTTTATTGCAACTGAACTAAAACCAGTCCCCCTTTCGGCAATGATGGAATAAATTAACAGCGTGGCTTGTAATTAAAAAAAGTTTCTGCAAAGAATTGAATTCACGATCTTTTATACCGGAAGGTGGCTTCGTTAATGCTCAACCATTATTTCCACTGAGCAACTGGTATATATGGTAAGCCCGATTCCTTATCAAGTACATAAACTCATCCCCTGTCCCGATCTTCTATACCTTCTTTGTTATTAGTTGGTTGTTTAGTGTCGCTAATCCAATTCATTTATTTATTAGATAAAGTATTGTAAAACATAAACATTTTTGGCAACGATTTGACGATGTCGTTTCCATCGCGTCAGAAGCATTGGACAAAAATTGCAAGTCATGTTGACTTTTCTAAATAGGAAAAGAAAAAGATTAGGTTTAAAGATGGACAGAACAATGACGAAGATGAAGTTCAACGATAGAGTCGATTAAAAGACCATGAAATAGGGGGTCTAGGCTCTATGATGAACTGATGAAATAATTCACTTAAACACGTATTTGTCAGAGAATGACCGATCGTCTGGAAATCATTTGATATGAATAGAAATATATTGAAGAGACACTTACTAATGTACGTAAAGTATACAACCAATGCACAATACCAATCATTTCTCACGGATGTGAAAAATGGAAATTAACAAAACGAACTGAGAACCAACTTAGAATCGGACAGAGAGCCATGGAAAGAGCAATACGAGGGACCACTCTAAGAGATAGGGGAAGATCGACATGTATCGGAAGGAGGACTACAGTGAATGATATTATACGAATGATGCAAAATGGAGATGGGCTGGACGCTTAGCTAGAAGAGGTGACAACATGTGTTGCAAAAGAATAACTAATTGGTGCCCATTGGATAGTAAACACAGTTTGAAAAGTCCTGATACAAGATGGGGGAATGAGATGGAAAGGTAATTTGCCGGTTGGACATGTCAAAGGTTTGCATAATTGTGGTCGTGATGGACGGAGGTGGGAAAAGACTTCATCCAGAAGTTGACTTATAGAGGCTGATGATGATGAAAATTGAAAAGGCACATTCCGATGGGAACCCTACAGCTCTGATCATCATCCTTCTCTTACTTTTCATATGCATCGTATGCATCGTATGCAAAAAAACCCCTACTGCTCAGATCATCATTCACTCATTTTTCATATGCATCGTATGCAAAAATCTCCATACCCCCTCAATAAACTATATAACTTCGTTTTTTGTTGCGTAATAGGTACATGTGAGGCACAAGGTAAAAAATTCAAGAGTGATATTGTACCACGAAAATACTTATGTAAAAGCACCTATGATAAAATGGTTGCGTGCGCATGTGTGTTATTCTGTTTCCATTCCTTACCCATGAAAAGATGAAAAGGATCTTGGGTCAAGAGCAACTGACCTCTCCCCAAGATAGCTGGCCAGTTAACGGAGCATTTAGGGATTGGTAATGACAGGGGTGATGAGAGATCAGGAGAGGTTGTGAACATGCATATGTGTCTGTACGTTATAAGTGATACACAGGTAGGTATATTCAGAAGCACATGTGTGTATATGGATAAACTCACGAATTTAGAGAGAGAAAGTTAGGAATAGTATGTATTTAGAGAGAGATAAGGATACGTTTTATAATAGCAAGTTGGGGTGAATAGCAGTTCAGATCGCTGGCCCTTGCGGCCATCAGGAGTGTTTACGTCTTCCAGAAAACAAGTTAACCGAATTTCGCTTATTGTTAGTGTGAAATCCCGAATGGAAAATGTAGCATTTAAGATGCGGGAATCTTTCAATGCCGTTTCATCTGTTTACACCATCGAGGGGAAGGACATGACAAAATAAAACATGGATTATTTCCATAATCATTGTCCCCGTTCTTAACATGGAACCACTTTACATTTCTCCATGGATGAAGCATTTTCCTTCTCACATATTCGTCATCATGTTTCCTGGCGACCTGATCAGAAAACACAACGGGCTTCTTCAAGTATAAAACGTAAAAATCGAAAAAACTCGCAACCGACATTTTGGGGCATGGCGACCGCTCCCCGTAAGAAATGATTCGGGCATGACGTCCCCTGCGATTGTCCCCACGCTTATCTAACGATTAAACTACCTTTCTCTATTTTTTGCTCTCTCCATTGAGAAAACGACGGAAGTTCCAAGCTGTTAAATATCTACAATGCATTCAACAGCTACTTTCATGTGTACAATCTTACTATATACATTTTTAGCACTTGATATTGCGGAGTTTATTCATCAATTTAAACCGTATTAAAACCACGACCTGAATTGTAAGTTGCGAAAAGAATCTAAAAGTAAAGAAAAAATCTACAATACATTTAAAAGCTTCATTCTGGTAAACAATGAGTAAAGTCCGCTTGACCAAATTTTCCTTTCCTGGGGTTCTTCTTATCTACCTTTCCCCCATCAGTAGTTCCCTTATCCGCGGTGTTCCTTTCAGTGGTCCCCTCTTATCCACAGTTCCTCTTTGTGTCCCACCCTCATCAAATGTTTTTCTCTCAGTGTTCACCCTTAATAATGGTTCCCCTCTCAGTTGTCTCCCTTATCCGCGATTTCTATCCCAGACGCGACCTTTTATCTGCGATTTACAGTTCAGTAATCCCTCTTTGTCCACGATTTCCCTTTCAGTGATACTTGGACACATCATGGATATCTCTTCTTGTTCTTTTGCTTTTAGATGAAAAAGTACTGGATAAAGTTTACAAAAACATCACCTGATGACACCTGATGAATTGGAAGAAAAATTCATCAATTTAACACGGAAGAAAATGTTGGATACCTGATATTCAGTATCAATGATTAAAGCTTTCTGTTGTATGGTAACTATAATGAAACTTGTACTATTTTTTCATATTTGGAAAAAAATATTGATTCATTTCCATAAAAAATGAGGAGTTTTTGTTGTATGTGAATTTTATTTTCATCAATTCATATTGTCCATAAAGCTATCAAATTACCATTACGGTTAAAAATTTAAATGAGTGACCATTCTCCATTAGATCATTTTTTTTCTCTCTTCCTTCTCACCTATCTTCAATCCCTCCTTATCTTTCTTTCTCCCTTTCTTCGATAACGCATCTTCACTTTGTTTCTTTCTTTCTCTCCATTTCGTAGAAGCAAACAACGACAAACGCCAATGATGCAGTCAGCGTTCCTCCCTTGTCCTCACTCTCACTCTTTAGTTTCTTTCATATTGGTTTCTCTTCCTATCTTCCACTTTTCGCGTTATATTCAAATCCATTCTCTGTCTCTTTCTGTTTCTCTTTGTCTACCATTACGTCTAATTGATTAAGAGATCGATGTAAGTTGTAGTTTCGGCTATTGATATATGAATAACAATAGATCATTTGAATATCCTCTCTGATAGCCTAGACTTACTGATGAAAAGATCTGCAAAGTTGTGTTTGCTGTTCCAAGGGACCACGAGGTGAAACTGGAAATATCAGGACTCTGCTGAAGAGAACTGAAGAAATTGTTGAACATGTTAGTAAGTATGGAACTTATAATCCTTGGTGCATTGGGAACAATCGCTATGACTCTTATGAGAAGATTGAGAGAAACAGAGACACATTCAGGAATTGGAATGGGACGAACAACAGCAGTATTGAAGTCAATATGAATTCTGAGGAGGGTGCTGGAGATTTGAAAAAAAAACAATTTTGTGACTCAATCTGCAGCTGTAGCCGCCAGATAACTCTGGTATTAATATGCAAATAAAGCCAAACATCGACTTGCGTCTGGGTTATGTTCTGACTGTCTGGAAAACCTGAACGAATTTGCCGTTATAACGGATGGATTTTATTTGAAGTGCATTGATAATAGGGAACCAAAAAGAACGAACAAAAATTGCCTTTTATTTCCCTTCGACAGTCCAATGCTCAATATACGGGTCAC
Organism: Thysanoteuthis rhombus; assembly: GCA_963457665.1. Taxonomy (NCBI): domain Eukaryota; kingdom Metazoa; phylum Mollusca; class Cephalopoda; order Oegopsida; family Thysanoteuthidae; genus Thysanoteuthis; species Thysanoteuthis major. The sequence continues at coordinate 31,461,158 of OY735206.1, forward strand.
GGTCGGCAAACAAAAAGAATGAATCTATACATTAATGTTTCCCAAAGTGAGTGCCGCAAAACCCCACAGTCCCTCGAGATGAAGAGTGTTTTAACAAAATTTGATGAAAATTAATTTCATAAATACGTTATTCATCATTTTCAAAATAAGTTAGGCAACGTGAATTTATGAATATATATGAATAAATTTTGTCTCTGAAGCAATGTCTGTTCCATTTAATGTCTTATTAAAATTAAGGAGACGGGTATTGTCCATAAAATATAGGTATGGGTTCTTCGATTTTCGGAAACCCGTATAAGGGTTCCGCAACCAAAAGAGTTTGGGAACAAGAGCTACTGAAAATAGTCTTGCAAGAATATGAAAACAAACGTGCTGTTATTAAACTGTGCCGTCAGAACGGATGACATTTCTGAAAGATTTTGCTTTACGATTAAAAAGGACACATGAATAAGCGAAGATATAAAAAAAAGGATAGAAAAACATGATCAGGGCGTTTCTAACCCTTCCCGAAATGATGACACAGCCACCTTTTGAGCTGAAAAATTCGTCTCCAGTTTTGGAAATTATGTATCCGTTGAACAGAATCAGATAAGATGTTTTGCCTTTGACAGTATTCTGTCCCAAGGTAATGAAAAAGATAAGAGCCTTGACAAAAACGAAATCAATATTGAATAAATCAATGAATAAATGAAGAAAAAATAGCAAAGAAGTAAAAAATGAATGAACAAATAGATAAAAATAAATAAAAATAAATAGATAAATGAACACCGATAAATGAAATAAGTTAAAAATGAAACTAAATATATAAGTCCGTAAAAGAATAGATTAGTAAAAAAAAACTTGAAAACGAAGATTTGAAAAACTTTGAAAAATAAAGTGAAAATAAACAAAAGTAACTACATGAACAAAAATCATATATCCACTACATGAAGAAAATAGTTAAGTAAAAATATATAAGAACAGGTCTAGTTAGTCACTCAACTGAAACTGTTAAGTAAACAATGTCTTTTAGCCGCATGCCGTATCGGGGTGATCAATTCAAAAATATGAAAAAGTGGTGATCAAAGAGTAAGTCAACTCTCACACTCTTTGATAGACAGTGATCGCTGAAAAGTCTGAATTTTCAAAAAATAAATGGGCACAAACTAGGGCCCAATTTGTCATGAACTCACATTGCAAAGTTTACCCACGACTGAAATCCTCTTTAGGAAGGATCCCCCAAAAGTAAAAGTAAATCTTAAATTTTCGGCCCTCTAGCCTCATCAGTGCAGCATATACACGTGATATATATATATATATATATATATATAGATATATAGATATAGATACATTGATAGATAGATAGATAGATGGATAGCCAGCCAGCCAGCCGTACCAACGTGAAAACTGGAGAAAATGAAAATGGTTGACTGTTTCATAAGAAAAAAACAATATATAAATAGATACAAACCAATGAATCAATCAAAAAATGAATTGATAATGGCCGCGAACACACGGCCCTTTTATCCTCTTCTCAGTCCATTTTCAATTTTTTGGCGACTTTCTCTCTCTGCATTTTCCGGTTGTGTTTTCTGATTCCGTATTTCGTTCAGTAATTAACTCTAAAAAGAAAAAAAAAAAAAAGGTAAATAAGTTTTTTCCTCTTCCTCCCGGAATTCGTTCTTTTTTTTCTCATCATCTCTCTTTATTCTCGTGGGAATTCCCTCTCATTTTCTCTTATTCTAAAACTACGTATCCCATTTTTAACTCTTTCATTAGTAGTTCATGCAAAATGGGATTTGTAAACTGTAGCCAAACAAGTCGACCAGAGATTGGCTTCAAAAATTGGAACTAATTTGTCAGTTTTTGCGTACGTCATCTGTCATCCATTATTGCGGTTACACACGGAAATAAAGTCAAAACCCAATGTTAGGAGTTTGACAAAAGAAAAGAGAAATTGTTCACTCAGCCAAGCGGTTATTCCACCACTGGCCTCGAAATCCAGACAGGAATGAAGAAAAATCCCCCTCGGCCTGATATTTAATCTACAACTGACTTCGAAAACGAAGGAAGAAAGAGAGTTATGCCCACTGGTGGATTCGATCACAAAATCTACTGGTTACAATCTGAACGCCTGTAATCACTGAACCACTGGAGTGTTGACAATTATTTTAAACTTATTAGTGTTTATAAATAATTTTATGCTTTGGTTATGAACTGATTTAATGATATATTCATTAGTTTTCGCTGAAAAGAAAAACAAAATATCCATTGGTTCCATTATTATCAGTTATTGCTACTATTTACCGTCATCCTAATCGTTGTTGCTTTTTATCGCAACTAAACAATTAAAGTGAAGGTAAATGATTAAGTTTGTTTCTTTGGGAATGCTTATTTCACGTTAGTTTACAAATGTAATTAAAAAAATGAAGAAAAAATAGTTTTACATTTCATTTTGCATTATTGATGTATCAAAAGTGAAGAAATTTATGTAGTTGTAGTCGTGGATGATATATTTATTTTTAGTAAAAACGTAAACAGAGACGTATTTATTGAATGAGCAACTATCCCACCTTCACGACTTTTGTTTGGAAATAGATCCCAACATGACGTCTTTCCATCTTTCTGTTTAAATTCAAGGCTGAAATAGCCAAATCTTAATTTTAAATGACTAATTACGATAATAAAGTCAACTCTCCAAGAGTTTGACAACATCTCGGTTAGCGCTCTAGATGCCTTCTAAAAATGTAGCACTAAATGAAACTGTGATATAGAAGGTCATTATAACATGGAATAAATAAAAATCATGCCACTAATCCTTGAAATATATCATGTCATTCTTGAGCCTCAATAAGGTGGAATAGATTAGTGTTGTGTATCATGCGGTAACTACTCTCCGAAGTCAGCAAAATATCACTAGGAGTCGCTATATATCGCTATATTGTTTATATGTACATATTTATTCCCATACACAAGGTGCATCAACCAGAGTGTAACCATTACGTGTTGATATAAAAAAAGATTATTGTGTATGTGTACGTATTTATGCTCATACGCACTGCACATCAACAAATGTAAATATATACTCTTTTCGGAGACTTTCCATTATGCTGTCTTTTATCATTATTTATATCGGAAATTTAACCTTACCAAATTTTAGCACAAGTTTTTTTTTTGAAACAGTGTATTATTGTACAATATATATATATATATATATATATATATATATATATATATATATACTCACACTTTTCTCTCTCAGTTTCATCATCATCAGTCTTTTAGCGTCCGTCGTTGGACATAGACCTTCCCCAGGATTTGCCACACTTCTCTATCATGGGCGTCACGGAGCCAGTACTTCCTGAACCTGTCTAGTTCATCTCTCCATCTAATATTTTGCCGGCCTCGGTTGCGCATATGGTCTCGGGGAATCCATGTTGTGAGTCGTGATGTCCATCGATTGTCAGCCATTCTTGCAACATGGCCAGCCCACCGCCATTTGAGATTTTTTATGGCTTCTATGATGTCTCTAACTCTTGTCTTTTCCCGGATGTGTTGTGCTGTTTTGTGGTCTCTCCATGTGAGGCCCAGCATTATTCTTTCATGTGCACGTTGCATGGTTCTCAGCTTACGGGTCTGTTTCTTGGTTAAGTTCCATGTTTCAGCTCCATAAGTGACTATTGGGAGGATGCATTGGTTATACACCCTTCTCTTTAGGATTAATGGGATCTTATTATTTTTGAAGGTTGAGCTAGCTCTGCCAAAGGCTTGCCATCCTAGTGTGATTCTTCGCTTGATTTCTTCTTCTTTTGAGGGTCTCATGGAGATTCGTTGCCCTAGGTAGATGTAGTGGTCTACTTTCTCGAGTTCTGTGTCCTCGATTTCGATCTTAGTGTTCTTATCTCCAATGTGGTTGTTGCACATGATCTTCGTCTTGCTGAAGTTCATGTGCAGGCCGACTTTCTTGCTCTCCTCATTTAGTTCATCTATCATTAGTTGGAGGTCGTGTAGGTCTGCAAAACAATGAGCAAGATACGCAAGACACGGGCAAACAACTAGAGGACTTCCCAAAAGTAACCCCGTGGGAGGTGAAGGAAGCCATTAAACAGACAAAGAAAGGAACTGCCCCTGGACCAGACAACATCACCATCGACCTACTCCGAAAAGCAGGTAAAACCATCAATAGGAAACTGGCCGTCCTCTTCAACCTGTGTCTAAAACACAGTAAAGTCCCAGACGATTGGAATACTGCTATAATAATGCTATTATATAAAAAAGGAAACCCGAAAGACCTCAACAACTATAGGCCTATAAGCCTACTCAACTGTGTATATAAACTTTTCACAAAGATCATCACCAACCGAATCACAAAAACACTCGATGAGAACCAGCCACGTGAACAGGCTGGCTTTAGAAGAAGCTACTCGACCATGGACCACCTGCACTCGATAAATCAACTGAAAGAAAAAGCAGCAGAATATAGACTACCACTTGCCGTAGCATTTATCGACTTCAAAAAGGCGTTCGACTCAGTAGAAATCCCTAAGGTCATGGAGGCCATCAGTCGGCAAGGTGTAGATCCAGTATATGTTGAAGTGTTGAAACATATATACAATCACGGCAGCTCATTTATCAGGCTACATAAAGACTCGGACCCCTTCCAGCTCCAGAAAGGAGTAAGACAAGGTGATACCAGCTCACCTAAACTCTTCACAGCCTGCCTCGAGATGATCTTCAGAAGGCTAGACTGGGAGAGTAAAGGAATTAAAATAGACGGCGAGTATCTGAGCAACCTCAGATTCGCAGACGACATAGCCCTTTTTGCAGAGAACCTACACGACCTCTCTCAGTTTAATGCTCTTTAATCACCAGAATTTCTCATTTTAATCTCAGGCCCATTCTCAGTTTTTCTCTGAAATTCTTTCATTTTTATCTTTTCTCTTTCATATAGCAATATTTTTTTTAATTTTTCTCCATTAAAATCCACCTTTATTCTTTTCTTTCCTTCTCTCACACTTGTAGATTTAGGTCAACTTTTTAAAAATCATTTTACTTTTGTGTTTACGCTTGAAAATTGTCTTCTTCCCACTAACCTCTTCTCTCTCTGATCTCGGTCTCTCCGTCTCCCTCGTTTTGCCTTTCTTTGACCTGCATTCATTTCCTCTTCTCATCTTTTCCCCTATCCTTTCTCTTTTCTTTTTTGATTTATGTATTTTCTCATCTCTTCTTTCATCCTCTTCATTTCTCTCTTCTTTCCGTCTTTACTGCTTTCTTGTTCTTTTCCCTCGCCCTCCACCGAATTCCCTATCTCATCTCTTTTCCTCTATATTTTATCTTTTCTCCTCTCTTCACCTTTTCTTTCTTCTCTCTTAACCGGGCTATATCCTTTTTTTTCTCGTCTTCTCACCCCTCCTTTTTCTTAGTTTTCTTTCTCTCTCAAGTCTGCGCTTAGGTTTTTCTCTATGCTCCAACCTCCCCTTTATATTTGTCCCTCACTTTATCGACTTCCCCCCCTCTTCGTTTTTAAGCCCCTGTTTTCGATTCCCCGTCTTTATTCTTCTAACTCTATTTAACTCCATCTCCCTCTTAAGTATTTCCTATCTCTCTCTCTCTCTCACTCTTCATCCACTTTATTCTCCCCTTTTTTCCTTTCACATTCTTGTCTCATTATTTTTCAATCATCTCCTCTTGGTTAGAATCCAGCTAAGCCAAATGCGTATTTGCCATTCGTTCCCTAAATATACCCTTTTGATGAGCATAACGCTCATTTTACTTTCATCTTCGTCGAGAGAGGGCGATCGGGAGCCAGATGATATATAATTATTTATCGCTGGTTTCTATGGAATAACAGTTAACCAACTCTGAGGCTTCCCCCTCCTCTTGTCTGCATAGATGTGTGCAGAATCACTGAGAATTGTAGGTTCTTGAAAAGTGACACCAAAACCAAATCCAAAAAAAACAAAAAAACAAAAACAAAAATTACTTTGCAATATGTAAGTCAAAAGCAAGAAAGTAACACCCAACCGTCAAATTCCTTTCAACATTATATATTGTTTATTCCATTTTCGTATTCTAGGCCAAGCAATGAAGGGAAGTCATTTCGAAAAAGAATTTCAATATAATATAAGGCAATTTATAATCATTCTGTCGGAGCATATATATCCGTTTTTTGATGACATAACTGTCATGAATAGAGCAAATGTAAATCATGAATAAGTAAAAATGAGACTTTGGGTGGGATACGGTTATTTGGGTCATTGCATTACCGTCAGTTGTTTAGCTCAATGTTAAGAGCAACGCTGCGTTGAAACGGGTATCAAGTATGGATACTGGATTGTCAATAGCCACACTGAAGAGTTGTAATTCAACGAAACAGATTTCGGTGGATGACGCAATTATTAATTATTATTGATATGGTTAATGCTCCTCTTTTTTTTTTTTTTTAGGGTTGAGCACTCTATTATAAGCTACCAGAGCAATGCTCTTCCAACTCGGGAATAAAGCTCTCTGTCAGATTGGGAATTAGGTCTGTGGAGGACACAATTATCAATTATTATTATGTATAAATACACATATGGTAAACACTTGAATCTTAAATCCCTCTCTCTCCCCCCTCTCTCTCTCTCTCTCTCTCTCTCTCTCTCTCTCTCTCTCTCTCTATATATATATATATATATATATATATATATGTTTGTGTGTATGCGTATATAGTAACCTCTGGATTAGAGGCCTCCAATATAACGGTTTTCGGATTCTTTTGGTATGGCTCAGATATTTTGAAATTTCGTTTTTAGATATTTGATGTTTTGGCTGTTAAGATATTGTAAGATTGTATAGCACCAATATCCAGATTAGGTTGTAAATGCAACATCAAAATCTTTTTCTAACTCGTTTTACCTTGGCTCAAAGACTGAAAATTGTGTAGGTTAATTAGTTGATAGAAGAGATATTAATTTTCATTTTAACAATTAAAAAAATATCAGTCTAATATAAATCATAAATTTCCCATTTTTTCCTCATTATTTTACATCTGCACCAAATGCAGCAGGATAGGTTGACATTTTTGGTTGAAATTCGTTTTTTCGAACCTTGTAGTTCTGGTAATAAAATTTTCTTCCAATTTTAGGTGCTTTCAATCCGATAGACCCTAAAATCTTTCAGAAATGAATTAGTTTTGGAAATAAAGACTTTTAAATGTCTTACGAAGTGTACGTCCAACTAAAAATTTTACTCTAAGATTAGACACTGCCCTCTGCGATTTTACGGAAGTTTGGCTTAGATTAATCATTTTCAGATTTTTCAAATAATCGTATTTAGACATGAATTAGGAATTCATCTTAGAAAATAAAACAAAGAAAAACGTTGAAATAAAAGCTTTAATCATTCAAAGCATCAGAATAAAAAACAAAAAACAAAAACAAAAAAACAAAACAAAACAAATCTTATATGTTTTCACTTTCCTGTCCTTAAATTTTGGGAGTTATCTTTTCATACTTTTATACAACATGCCGTAAATGAAGACTTGATATGCAATGTAATTTCTTGGAAAATCTGAGTATTTGGGGAATTTTTTGCCTCAATTTTGGTTTATTTTGTGGATGATTTTCTGGAAAAAAACTAGGTGTATTTTGTCTTTGTTTTTCTTTTTAATGTAAAAATTTTGAAAAATTTGGCTGTGTTCGATTTATTTTGATTTGAAGCTAATATTGGATCAAACTACTATTTGATCAAATGATCGCCATTCAGACCATATGTTGAACTCATGTCAGTTTTCGCAAGGTGACACCAATTGTTTAATCGATTTTTAATCGCAAATTTTAATCCTCATGTCGTTACGACTCGATTCCCAATCGCTGCAGAAAAGTCTTTCACATGACCATGAATAAACTTGAAAAAATTATAGAGTTATAATTTGATCGAAATTTTATTTAATTGAATTTATTCAAAACAAATATGACTATTTGAAAACCTTTTCTGTTACAAAAAAAGTGGTTAAGAAAGTCGAATATTCGAAAATAATTAAAAAAAAACCTTTTGTAGGTCGGTTTTGGTACTTTCAAATACCCCGCTCCGTTTCGTAAAACAATTTTTCATGAAACAAGCAGAACAATTTTCTCCCTCCAAACTCATTCGCTAAACAATATTTTAGATAATAAAGACTGAATTAATTTATTTCAAAACTACGAAGCAAGCAATAATACATTTCGATACAGAACTACCTATTGGCAAATTTTCGAATTTAACGTTTACTTTCATCGTAATTTCCATCATCAATATGGTATAGTTTAACACTCCAAAAATGAGTGAAAAATAATGAAAAAACATTAAGACTTTTTCGAACTTATCATAGAAAGTGAAAAAGGCATCATTCATCATCATCATATATATATATATATATATATATATATATTTATATATATATATATATATATGAAATGATCTCCCGTCGTTATACGGTTAATGTAAACAACGTAATCAGAAAAGGCAATTAAAGAAAATGCTCCATGCTGCAGGAATAGAACCTGCTAGACAGAATAGTTGATGTGCGATATGATGCAATTTATAATCATCCTGTCGGATCATATACATCCATTTATTAATAAATAACCGCTGCATTGAAGAAACAACAGTCAGCTTGCAAAATATTGAACCTTTTGTTCAAGTTTTGAAATGAAAATTGGATCCAGATTCGTTTTTTCAGTTCTCTTCGAAGAGAAGATTTTTTAACATCGACTGAGCAAGGGTGTTGAGGTTTACAATCGGGACCAGCATCCCTACATTGTACCCCAGCCCTAAATATATCTAAAATTAGTAAAATGAATAAACATTAGAGATTTAGAACGAGATGAATTAAACCGTACATTAAAACATGGAAAACATGGAAACAAACAAGATGAGAATTCGGGTTTGGAAGCAGTTATTTAGGTATTCGCAGGCGGTTGTTCAGTTTAATGGTAAGAGCAACGCTACGTTGAAGCAGCTACCCTATAAGTCGTAGGTTCGATCCCTGCAGCGGCCCAATTTTCTTTAATTATTTTTTCTATCTACGTTGCCTAGGCCAAATTGTACCTCCACCATGTGATAACTGGAGATAATTGTACTATATATATATATATATATATATATATATATATATATATATATATATATATGCTAACACTGTTGAGAAATTTTTGACTGGTTGGAAGTGGCTACATTTTGTATATAGTTAGTAGCCAGGCTAGGAATCACTGAGAAATCAAAGGAAGGTGAGAAAAAAGAAAATGGCAGAACGTTGCTTCAGGTAAGATAAGTGATGTAATCCATGGAGACGTTATGACTGCTTTTACTTATATGGATGGCTGCTACAAATCTTTCAATTGGCCATTTCAATTGCTAAAAGTGGTCAGAAATTCCACGGAAAAGGAAGCAAAAAACTATGAACATTCGAAATTGTATCTCATTAAAATCAACTGGAAAAGATACAGTATACAGGGTTGGAAATTCAGTGTTGGTTTTAGGAAGGATTTGTTACTTCCCTTGCAAAATATGGGGAAAAACAAACCGACACTCTGCCAAAAGAGGCTGGTCTCGTGACAGTTTCTATTGAGTGACTAACCAGATCTGTCTCTTTCTTTTTCTCTTCTATAATCACACTCTTTCTATTTATATATATATATATATATATATATATATATATATATATATATATATATATATATATATATATATATATATATATCTCGCATTCTGTACTCTTGTTTATTATGTATCAAATTTAAAAGTTGCTGTAATGATCACCAGTTGGATTAGAAGTTGACCCTACAGCAGCCTGTCTTGTCTTTCTTTCTTTCTCTCACTTTATGCTTCCTCAATCCGTCTTCCCCATTGTTACAAACTTTTCCTCAGTTGTCGCTGCTGATACATTTGTTCTATGAAATAAACGAGAAGCATCACGTGTGTTGTGGAATTCCAAAATACAAAAATCGATCGATCGATAGATGAAGTGACTGAGAACACACAGACACACACAGACATCCGCACACACACGCACACACACACACCGACACACACAGAGACACGTTCGCACTGAGAGAGAGAGAGAGAGACAGACATATATATATATATATATATATATAGATAGATAGATAGATAGATAGATGTATATATATATATATATATATATATATATATATATATATTGCACGCAGTCTGAAATTAAAACCAATGGAACGGATAGTGAATATTCAATATAAATGAAACAATGAGTGAGTCATATCTGTTGTTATACTTACTGATCCCTCATCATAAAAACGTTTTGGGGTAACCTATGTGAATAAACCTTGTTTCAGAAAATAAATATGTGGTAAAAAATAATATCAATGTACAATACTCATAAAACTTTTTTTAAAATGGCAAACTACATATATGGCATAAGATAAAAGAGAGAGATGGTGTTTGATCAACATTGCCGGGGTGCCACGTTAATACGACTGTTTTGTTTTAAAAATCCCTGAAATGGTTACATGGTAAACAACTGATGATCCCAACAAGTGACAATTGATACATTGTGATATAATTAAAAAAAAAAGTATAGGGGAATCAGGGAAAAGACTACTGAGGAAAATCACACAAATTTATTGAAAAAGTTGTTTTAATGTTCAGTGTTTAAAACTATAAAACTTTCTATACTCTCTCTCTCACTCTCTCTCTCTCTCTCTATATATATATGCATACACGCACTCGTGGTTATGGATATATATATTGGAAGATGGAGAGAGAGAGAGAGAGATAGAGAGAGAGAGACAGAGAGAGAATGTGACATGATAATACAGAGACATGCACACAGATACACGCACTCACGCACATACACTTTCACTTGAGTGCTAAAAAATTCCTCTTTACGGTTTTACCCTCACCTACTTGAAGGGACGGATGACGATATAACAGGTAAAGATGTGACAGATACGGGATGCCGACTGATTCATCGTTTGATCGCAGAAAGATTGCTCGGACTAAAAAGATAGAGACCCCTGCTAAAGGTTTTTCTCAGGCATCAGCAGCAAAGGTATATGAAGAATACGTGAACTCTGGACAGACACCGCCGGTTACTGAAAACTGGTGGCGCCCATGAGTGATTCAAGAACTGGACTGCCGGCGACTGACAAAGATGGTAACCACACAACAAAAAAAGGAAACATAGCATCTCCATTCAACGCTGGAACCATTCTGTCCACGAATACATTGCTTTCCGTAGGGTTTTTGTAGTCGTGTACAAGGAAGAGTACTATTATTGTCACCACGGAATTAGTGACTGCGCCCCAGCTGGGCCAGATAGCATCGCCATTGGACTGTAAGAGATTGGTGCCGTATCACCTGGTAACATTTTCATCTTTTTCGGGCTGACGCTCAAGTTCGTGTACAGAGGAGACCGTATGGGACAACGAGCCAAGATTATCAGGAGACTGCTTCACAAGCTATGGTGGTGTTTGCATTGCTGGTGTTCTCAAGGACCGCTCGTGAAACTGGTGTTTTTGACAAGTGTGGCACACGCAAATCTTGTTGCAGACCATTTATACACTTTCACATTTGCCAAGTATCCGGCTTATTCTAGCAATATAGCGTGTGTGGATGAAACAGAACAGGTTCCAACAACACTTGGTTGATTTTAACCTACTCTAGTTCCTACGCTCGCCAGATTTGAACCTCATTAACCATGCAGGGAACATGTTGAATACACCCTGAAATTTCCTTCAGCCACACCCAATACACAACACTCAGTGTTTGGACAGTTCTGGAACGTGCTGGGATAGAAATACCCTGTAAACTACATGCGAAATCGTGCAGCCGCCGTTATTCAGGCGATAAGAAGAGCCACACGTTTTTAGATATCTGCCTGTAATCTTCTGTACTTTACGCGTTTCAGAACAATGACCAAATAAGGAGTAGATATATAGATAGATAAGGATAGATAGAATGGAGGTAGTTGGGTGGGTAGATTAACTATCACTTACCCATTAGTATAAAATAATCCTGCTAATATCTCTAAAAAATCCTCCCCTCCTCGATAATGAATACGTGGTGTCAGTTCCCGTCGATTGGATGAAAGATTATGGAAAGGTATCATTTAATTCAAAGCATAAAGAAGAACGAAAAAACATTCAACACAGAGAATGAGCTGAACAAATATCAAGGCGAAATCTGGTGCGGTTTTGCAGCGTAGCTAACGAATGGTTGGCGGTGATTCACGAACGCAAACCGATACGCATTGCGAATATCTGTTCATGAGCTATCATAGTCGTAGACGAGGATTTTTTTCTGACTGGTGAGCTCTAGAATGTGTAGGCATATGAAAGAACATATGTGTGTATGCCTCCCTCTGTTGTGGGTCGAGGATTTGTGAAAGCATTACTTCAGTGACACATCTTCCCCACCCCCATTGCTGAAGCCATGGAATTTTCATCAGTTGTTAGTTTAGATCACCATGACATATGATGACAAACAATAAAGAAACAACAGACCAAGATTTATTGGTAGCCATCTGGACCCGAGCGAATTCCGCTGGTGTTGACAACAACGATTATCCATCATGTCATACCTCTGATCTTCTCTCGCCATTTGCATATATATATATATATATATATATATATATATATATATATATATATATATATATATATATATATATATATATATATCTTCCCCTCTATTTTCGTTGTCCGTCTTTTTTTTCTTTTATCTGAATGCTTATACGAATATGGATTAGTTTCATATCACCCTACTCCCTCGGTGAACAGCCTGTGTTGCTTTTTCCTTTTCCCTTCCTACCCTTTTATTTAACCATCTAAACTCTTTCTGTCATCACTCTTCCTAACCCCGCTTATCAAACTATTTGACCCTTCCTTTATGTTATTGCCGAAAGTATTAGAATCCTGGAATAAGAGTGTGATGACCCACAGTAGTACCTTGAATGAGTGTACCACAGTTTACCCAGGTATCTTACTACGTCAAACTTGGTAAATATGACTGAAAAATCAAAAACAGTTTTTCTCTTGTTAAACACTATCGACAATTCCTGTCGATTTAACTTATTCACCATTTTTCGTGTTTACGGACGAGTCATGCAAGCATCAGAAAGTGCATTCACCGGTATTCATAACACGTGACCAATACATTCATTAACACACTTCCATTCACAAATATTTCAACATTGGAATCAAACCTTTTCATAATGACTAATGCAAGTATACATGAATATATATATATATATATATATATATATATATATATATATATATATATATACATATATATATATATATATATATTTATATATATATATATATGTGTGTGTGTATATACTCACGTATATATATAGATATATACATACATACACACACACATATAAATATATATCTATATATCTATATATCTATATCTATCGATCTATCTATCTATCTCTCTCTCTCTCTCTCTCTCTCTCTATATATATATATATATATATATATATATATATATATATATATATATATATGGACATATGCTGGTCCGACAGAATGAATGATAAATTGCATCAAAGTCCGAATTGAATGATATATTAACCGTGTAACGACGAGAAATCATTTCAAATAAGTTGCTATATCATATAACGCAATTTATAATTCATATATATATATATATATATATATATATATATATATATATATATATATATATATATATATATATATATATATATATATATATATATATATTTATATTTGTGTGTGTAAAATTAAGGTCTTTGTGTTATAGTAGCAATATCATGTTGAATTTTCATATGATGAAGCATTTTCAATTATTATTAATATTTGACTAGTATTTCTTTCATTTTAATTTCTGTTGCTTTCCATTGCAACTATTCATCCTACAGCCATTGTACAGTCTTTATAAACAAAACGGGGAATTTTGAAGAAAGAAAAGCGAGAAGAAAGAGAAAATGAAGCAACAGAAGAGAAACAGAAAGACGAAATTCATTCAAAAATTGGCTGAGGATGAATGAAATTATTGTCATAGCAGGATCCGTTCAAAAGCTTCATCGTATCCTCAGAGACCCTGACCTTTTTTCTTCCACCCCACCCACTGAATTTTTCTCACGAATTCTACGCAATATTTCAACTCGAATCCCTTTTTTTCCCCTCAGTGGATCGTCGTGATTAGATTCTACAAGGGCGTAATTCCTTAGGTAATTGCTAATCATTGGTCTGTAATAGATCGCAGGTCCAAGCGAATCGAGGCGAGATGTGTGACGTAATTGAGTACAAGTGAAAATCGCGCATGCTCAACAAAACGCTTTCAGTGAGCCGCGAGCGAGATACGCTTGTATTCAACATGTGTTAATAATAACCAATGGATAATATGCGTTTATCTGATGGAGTGTTCCGAGTGAGGTCTTCGGACGGGTCATACCGAGGATTATGTATGATTACATCATAATCCACAATTATTCCTCCTCTCTTTATTATTATTATTATTATTATTATTATTATTATTTCGGAATCTCACACCAGTTGCCTGGTGGTAACCGCTGGAGTTTGAGTGACAGCAAGTCTCCTCAAGTCTCCAGCCCTCCTCTCCTATTACTCATAAGTCGCAGTAATTCTACGATTTACAGTTTCACACCGGTTGCCCAGTGGTTATCGCTGAAGGCTGAGTGACAATAAGTCTCCTCAGGTCCTCAGCTAACGTCTCCTCCCTCTTTCGCATATCATGACAGAGCTACTATTCGTTGCAGTGCTTATATCTCTAGCACCTTCCTCAGTATCCGTGCAGTTCCAAGTAGCGCTGTGGTCTGTACGGTCTCTATCCTCCCCCTAATCCCGATCTCCTCCAGTCTCTCCCTCAGCGTTTTGGGGACAGTTCCTAGTGCGCCCACTATGACCGGTACTACCCTGGTTTTCATGTTCCACATTTTCCTTAACTCCCTTGCTAAGTCCTGGTATTTTTCCCTTTTTTCACCCTCCTTCTTTTTTACTCTATGGTCTGCAGGTACAGCAACGTCTACTATTTGGCAGGCCCTCCTTTTTTTGTCTACTATTACTAAGTCCGGCCTTCTTGCCTGGATGAGGTGGTCAGTTTGGATGTCGAAGTCCCACAGTAGTTTGTGGTTTTCATTCTCCAAAACTGCCTCTGGCTTGTGCTGATACCACTTTTCCCCATGGTTGAATCCCATTTGTTTACTTAGTTCCCAGTGTATCATCGTTGCTACTCTATCGTGTCTATGCTTATACTCCTTCTGGGCGAGCTGACTACATTCACTAGTTATGTGGTTTACTGTCTCATCTCTTTCACCGCACATGCGGCATTTGCTGTTTGCCTGTGTTCTGTCGATTTTAGCTTTTATGTAGTTTGTCCTTATGCTTTTGTTTTGGGCTGCCATGATGAGCGATTCTGTTTCTCTCTTAAGGTTTCCCTTTCGTAACCACGTCCATGATTTCTCGTCTGCTATATCTTTTATCTGTCTTTTAAACTCGCCGTACAATTTTTTCCCTTCCCACTTTTCTTTTCTAGTTTGCTGTACCGTTCCATTGCTTTCTACTTTGTTTGTTGCACTATCCCTCGCGCTCTTTATGATTTCTTCACTATTTGTTTGCACATATTTATCTAGGACTACTTTAGCTCTCTGGACACAATCTTCTATGCTGATGAGCCCCCTACCACCTTCTTTTCTCTTAACGTATAGCCTATCTGTATCATCCCTAGGGTGTAATGCTTTATGCATCGTCATAAGTTTCCTTGTTCGCCTATCCATTGATTGGAGCTCTTCCTTTGTCCATCCTAGGAATGGTCCTGTATACCTAACTACTGACACAGCCCAGGTGTTCATTCCTTTTATTAGATTTCTGCTATTTAATTTGGTTTCTAATATTTTCCTTATCCTTCTAAGGTATTCCCTCTTAATTTTCTCCTTCATCTCTTCCCGTTTTATCGTGTCACATTCAAGGACACCTAGGTACTTGTATCGGTCTTGTGCAGTCAATGCCCTAATCTTGTTGTTGTCCGGAAGTTCAATTCCCTCAGTCATTGAAAGCCTTCCTTTGTGCATTACCATGATTGCGCATTTTTCTATCCCAAACTCCATTCCTATGTCATCACTATATTCCCTTACTTCGTTTAACAGAGTCTCAAGCTCTCCCCTGTTTTTCGCAAACAATTTAATATCGTCCATGTACATTAAGTGGTTGACCTTTCCTTTTGTTTTAGAGAAGTGGTATCCTTTGCTGTTTTTCAGGATTCTGTTAAGCGGTATCATTGTTAGAACAAATAATAGTGGGGACAACGAGTCTCCTTGGAAGATCCCCCTTTTTATCCCTACCTCGGCTAGTTTGTCCCCTGCGGCTGTCAAATCTACTTTCCAGTCTTCCATTGAATTACCAATGAATTTAACCACCGGTTCGCTAATTTTGAACATTCTAAGGCATTCGAGTATCCAGCTATGTGGAATCATATCGTATGCCTTTTTGTAATCTATCCATCCCATTGCGATATTCTTTCTCCTTTTCCTTACTTCTTTTAAGATCATCTGGTCTATGTAGAGTAAATCGTTTGCCCCTTTGGTTCCTATCCTACACCCTTTCTGTTCTTCTGGTAGTAGCCCCCTTCTATCCATTGACATGTATATTCTCTCTGCTATTTGCCCGGTCAGGATTTTCCACATAAGTGGTAGGCAAGTGATTGGTCTATAGTTGCTTGCTATGTTCCCCTTTTCTGGGTCTTTTTGGATGAGGGTGGTTCTGCCTTTAGTCATCCATTCTGGTGCTTTGCCTTCATTCAGACAATTTTGGAGTAGGTGAGTGAGTCTGCCGTGTAACGTGGTAAATTTTTTGAACCAATACCCATGGATCCCGTCGGGCCCCGGTGCTTTCCAGTTGGCTACTTTCCTAAGAGTATGTTTCAATGTGGTTTCATTCAGTACTATTGGTTCTCCCTTGTCTATATCTCCTAGTTCTTTTCTCATGTTTCCTAACCATTGCGGTGTTACGTTATGTCTTTTTGGGTGCCCCCATATGCTATTCCAATAGTTCTTGGCCTCTGTGGCATCTGGTTTCATGTCCTGCCTTCTTTCCCCATTTAAATCTCGGTAAAACTTTTTCTCATTGTTTTGGAATGTGCGGTTTTGTGTGTATTGGGCCGTTCTTAGTCTGTATCTTTTTAGTCTTGCCTCTTTGGCTAGTCTTTTCTGGTGTAACTCTTCGACTACAGTTGCGATGCCTTTTTGCGTTACCTTGTATTTGTTATAAAGTCTTACTCGTGGTCTGTCTGTGTGTGTTGTATTTCTAAGCAGTACTTCATCTCTCTGTAGTAGGGAGATCTGCCTTTGTAACCTTCTCTCCCAGTTGGGTTTCCCTTCCCTATTATTGCTCGGGTTCCTATCTTGTGTTGTAAAGCTTTGTGCTACCATTTTCGCCCCTGCGTAAATTAGGTTGTTAAGTTCTAGGAGGGTGTTTGTTTCTATGTGATGTAAGAGGCAGTTGACCTGCTCGGTCACTTCTCCGACTTTCTTTCTGTCTTTGTCTCTTAGGGAGGGGAGTGTTGTTTTCTCTCCTCGCATGATCTCTTTCAAAGCTTGTATTTTGGTGTTCTCTTCTTCCGTTGGTGCCTCGTCATCACCCTCTGATACATAGCTTACTGTGGGGGTCTCATGGGGAGTTATTCTAGTTTTGTTATTGGTACTAATTGTGCTGGGGGGGCATTCTTCAGATGTGTCACCTGAACCTCTCTCTACATTAATGCGAATCTCTAGTAGTTCAGTCTCAGACAGCCATTTCTTCTTTTGAATTTGCTTTACTTGGTCAGCAAGGCGTTGGTTCGATACTTCCACATCAGATTTTTCCCTCCATATTTGGAGCATACGCTCCCTATAAAATCGCACTGAAGGCTTGCTTTTAAAGTAACAATACATAACTAGCCTATTCTCCTCCCTTGTCCATCTCTTTCTCTTGTTTTTTATAGCAGTCACTCCGAGAGGACCGCGCCTTCCCTGGGTGTCGTTAGTGGTATATGAGTCTTGGCCAACAGTAGCTATGTGACGACTGTGTCCCTCCTGAAGGCCATTAAGGGTACACGAGCCGGAGTTTTGGCCAGCAGTCACAGGATGACGACCGGGTCCCTCCTGGTGGCTAACAAGGGAACACCTGCCGGTTACGACACACAAATCTTGAATTTGTGCCCCGTTTTTTGCGGTAAAATGGTTTGGTTGTACTGTCATGATAGGGGTTTTTGGTTCTTTGAGGTAGCGCCAGACCTTGGTGGGTTGGTTAAGACCGATGTGGTTCAGAAATAACCGAAGAGCCCCACCAGCTCTTTTTGGTTCTTTTAAGGTAGCACCAGACCTTGGTGGGTTCGTTGAGGGCAATGAGCTCAGTGGCATTCTCAGAGTTCCACCAGTTCTTACAACCCATGGTACGACCTTACATGGATAGGCCATTCTGCTGCACAGATATATCTATTTGGTGGTATGACCATCCCCTCCTAAATTCAGGCCTAAAAATTAGCACTAAGCTTCGTCTGGGTGAAATTAACAACCTTGGGGATCATACGTCTCCCTTAAATCTTCTAAGTCTTGACTTAGTATAAGTTTCGCAATCTGTGTTCTTCCCCCACGGTGGATTTCCCCCTGCTAGCTTATATCTACTGAGGGGTCCTAACGGTCAGTGGTGGACAGACTCCATTCATTCATACTCGGGGGAGGGGTAGCTAGGCATTACTTTCCCATAAGACACCTCTTATCTCGGTGGGGGGGGGTGGAGAGTTATTAGTTTTAAATTATAAATTATAAATTTAATTCCACTTACCCACGTGCAGTTCCAAGAAACAACAGACCACTCTCTCAACTTTTTTTTTTTTTTTTTTTTTTTTTTTTGTCTTTTTCATTAGGTAGAATTTGGCAGTGGGCATTATTATTATTATTATTATTATTTGCAATCTCACACCAGTTGCCTGGTGGTTACCGCTGGAGGTAGAGTGACAGCAAGTCTCCTAAAGTCTCCAGCCCTTTTCTCCTAGTTCTCATAGGCCACAGTAATACTGAGGTTTACAGTTTCACACCGGTTGCCCAGTGGTCATTGCTGAAGGCTGGGTGACAATAAGTCTCTTCAGGTCTTCAGCCAACATCTCTTCTTCTTCTTCTTCTTCTTCTTCTTCTTCTTCTTCTCCTTCTTCTTCTTCTTCTTCTTCTTCTCCTTCTTCTTCTTCTTCTTCTTCTTCTTCTTCTTCTTCTTATCATCATTATTAACACTAACACCACTACTATGATATATACATGATATCATTGTTATCATTTTACTACAGTCTAAATTTCCCAAATTCGGAACCAGTACAGAACTGACTTTTTGAATTTGCCGACCTTTAGAAAAAATTAGTCTACCGACGAAAATACAATAGATGTGAACTAAGTCCGTCGCAAAAAAACAAAACAAAACAAAAACTTGTGATTCCAAAACAAAACACCACGAGCGCCACAAAATACAGTGGCAGGACTGTGAAATAAGCCAACGCAAACACGAGTATTGGGAGTTTTGTCCGGAGATCTCTCAATACCTGATGGGTTTTTGAAATTACAGAGTTTAGATGGCTGAATTCGGGAAATCTTAACTCTACTACTATTAATATATTATTATTATTATTATTATTATTATTATTATTATTATTATTATTATTATTATTATTATTATTATTATTATTATTATTATTATTATAATACCAGTTGCTTGGTGGTCACCGCTGGGTACTGAGTGACAGCAAGTCTCCTCGAGTCTCCAGCCGTCCTCTCATATTGTCCTCACATATCATAGCAGCGCTCAGGTTTGTGCCGTCTCCACCATACCTTTTTCTTGGCTGTTAGGCCATTGCTACCAGGCGGGGGTCGCAGGTCTCATATTTCCAGTACTCCCCGGAGTATTCATGCAGTTCCCAGTAGTGCTGAGGTTTGTACAGTCTCAATTCCTCCAATCACGTTTTCAGTGTCTTTGGTACAGTTCCAACTGCACCGACTTCTTCTTCTTCTTCTTCTTCTTCTTCTTCTTCTTCTTCTTCTTCTTCTTCTTCTTCTAATAATAATAATAATAAATAATAATAATAATAATAATAATAATAATAATAATAATAATAATAGTAATAACAAAAATAATAATAATCATCATCATTATTATTATTATTATTATTGGGCGAAGCATAACCCATTAAGCACTACACGGGGGTCTGTACCATTCGCAGTTTCATCCAAAGAAGATGCCATAAAGATTGTCGAATTGAGCTAAAAAGAATGCCCTTATGCTGGTTAGGTCTCCAGCTGTTCCTGCATTGAAAAAAAAAAAAGATCCTCCACCATTTCAAGTGCAGAGAGGCTAAAATATTTGAGAGAGTAGAGATATTTGAAAATATTGCCTTTGAAATTTGACTCTGCATCTTTGATGGAACTGGAACTGTGACTATACGATGAAGTATGAGAATAATTTAAGTAATTGTACTGTGAGATATTCATAACCTCTATTTGTCTGTGTGCATGGTCCTTAATAGAAAGAGACAGCGATTCTTACTATAAAGGACCTTGCGCGCACACAAATACACTCACATATATTTAAGTATGCATGTATGTACGGAGTCTATATATAACACGAGGTGTTCAGGGAAATGTGTCTGTTATCTACACACATGTGCTGAATACGCGAGCTGCGATACTATCACAACGATATGGAGCCGAAGTTATAAGTGTCTACATATTATTATTATTACTACCAACATTATCACAATGTTCTTGTGATCATGAATGATATTTTTTGCTAACAATTCTACTACACTATTTTGTTGTTGTTATTACTACTAGAATACCTGTAAATTTGTTAACGGTATACTTCTCAAGCATTTTAGGTGAAATCCCACCTCATTTTATTTTCTCACTCTTTTCTCGGCGATTGATTTCAGCTAACAAAATGACAGCAACATGGATGCATGAATGTACACGATGAAATGACAAGCTGTACATTACAATCATAGCTGAACGAGAGGTGGTGTTTGATCAACACTGTTGAGTTGCCATGTTAACTGTTTTGTTTTTTAAATCCCCAAAACGGTTACATGGTAAACAACTGATGATCCCAACAAGAGAATTTACACAGTACAATAGTATCAAAGTATGTGTAAAATACAAGAAAATTATATGAATTACCTTAAAGGATATTGGGAAATAAGTGACTTAAGTGACACAAAAATGTTTTGAAAAGTTTTTGAATGATCAGTGTTTCAGGAAAGTATCCAAGAACTGTTATGCACAATATGTTGACACGATCTACATGGATAGGAAGAAATGCATACGTGTGTTTATGGGTGTGTGTGAGAGAAAGAGTATAAAGAAATAGAAAGGGCGTGGATATTATGTGTGTGAGTATGTACGCATTTATGAACGTATATAAATTTTACAGCTACATGAAAGAGCGAATAATAGGAAAGGCCGAAACTCAAGGTATTCATTGTTAAACCATTTTCAATGATTCATATATACGTGCTGAATATATGAGAAACACACACGCACACACATACGCAAGCACACGCGTGTATAATTCTTGTTTTGTCTTTTTCTCCTACAATATACGGCTTCATTTTGTTTACGTGGACTTTTGGACAATCATGTTCAGAAAAACATTCCCACACGTGTGATGATATTCGTTGTTGTTCACAACAGACCGTTTCTTCGGATTCAATGTCAGTTTCAAAGTCCGGTTTGTTATGGTGGACTGTGTCGAAGAAGCGCAGATTAAAAGGCGCTGACAAAGGAACCAATTAGAAGCCATATTGGCTGGAATTGGGCAAGATGGCCGACGGCTGGTCAAGGGGGAGCACGACTGTGTCAAGTGATGATGACAGAAATGTTAAGTCAATTAGTTCCTCTTTCATGTTTCTAACGCTGCCATCACACCTGGGCACGAGACTTTCGGAATGGGAGGGCAAAATCCGTGAGGGAGAAAGTGTGAAGAACAAACATACATATACATACCTATGTGTCTAGGAAAACAAATACATATAGAGGA
>OY735206.1:31485679-31520679 GCA_963457665.1 Thysanoteuthis rhombus
TGTTCTTCAGAAACGTTGGAACACCATCAATGAAGTTGCTGATGTTGCCAGCGTGTCGTATGGATCAGTTTCGAGAGAGAACATTCAGCACAAATTTGATGGAAACAGGGTGCTCATTACATGGTAACGCACCCGCTCACAGGGTGTTGACACGTGGGACTTACAGGGAACCTTCCAAGGGTGGCACAGCTATTTACATGTTTACAGATATTTACGTATACTTTGTTATAATGGTATGGTTAAATATCATCAACAACATATAAAAAAATTCTATTTTTGGATGTAATCTCACGAATTGCATGGATCATTATGAAGTATATATGTGCGCGTGTTTGTGTTCCTATGTAGTCGTTTTAGGAAAGTATAGCTAAGTTATATATATATGTATATATATAGGCATAGGTAAATCAATAAATAAATATCCTAATGTTGAAAAATCAATTAATATCACAGATATTCATTTTCCAACATAATGTTCAAGTCAATACACCTAATTCAGAGGTGTATAATGATTGCAGTGATCAAAAATTATGCAGTAACAGATTCAGATCAAAATTGACTTAATAACTACGTGCCAGGTCAAGAACTCATTGAGTAACCCTCGTAATTCAGTTCGGTTTAGTTATATGAACGGATTTGAGATGGGCTGCCATTTTTACAAGTCAACTCAAGATCTACGAAATTCTCACCGTTTTCCCGATTTAGTTTCGAGGAGTGCCAACAGATGCCATCATAATCATCTTGGATGTTGGAAGATTTCGTTATTTTTATTCCCAGCCTTATACAAAAGAAAGGGACGCTCTATTCTTAGGCCCTGCTCGTCTAGACAACTTTATTCTCTCTTAATGCTATTTTTCGTCGAAGTTCCTAGGACGTTACTGATTGGTCACAAGTTGTAACACATGTGCCCCATTTCGGTCGGTATGAATAGGTCATTTATACAACGTGTATTTTTAGGTAGATGGGAATCTAACAACAATGACTTCTGCTGAGCGTTCTTTCCGTATCCGCCATTGAAGTTGTTTCTATTTTTTTTTTATATTTCTCATATTCTCTTATTCTTATATGCACATCTTCTTTTCTGTCTCTCTCTCTCTGATATCTTTATTACCTTTATGTCATTATTATCTACTGTCGTGACCGCAAGGCACTCTCTCACTCACCAACCTACAGCATACTTATATTTCTTACTCTTTTGTCTTTCCAGATATGTGCATATGCATATAAAAAAGAAAGCTTTAGCATTCAAATATACAGGGAGATTATATATATATATATATATATATATATATATATATATATATATATATATATAAGAAATGGACATATTTGGTCCGACAGAATGAATTATAAATTGCGTTTTATCATATTGTTACACAGTAGATAAACCACTCGATTCAGACATCGTAACTAGAATAAACTATGAGTGATACATTTACCATGTAACGACAGGAAATCATTTCAAAAAAGTTTTTCATATGATATAACGCAATTTCAAATTCATATATATATATATATATATATATATATATATATATATATATATATATATATATATATATATATATAAACAATTCTAGAAAGATTTTCAGCTATTAGTACTATGTAAGTATTTCTCTGGTTAGGATCATCAGTTGTTTTCCACGGAACTTTTTGGGTATTAAAAACGAATCAGTTATATTATCATGACTCCCAACGACCTCACCGCCAGCTATGATTTTGATATTTAGCTTTGTTCTATTATTCTTAGGGTCGTGTCATTTTACATGTAATTTGTTATTTTATATAGGATGCTGTCATGATGTATTTATATGAATCAACCTACCCATCTCCCTCTCATACATATAAACAATTGTTAAAATGTGATTACTGTCGTCATTTCATTTTTGTTTGTGTCTTTTGAAAAAGTGCAAACAGATCGATTATTACGTTTTTTCAATTAGTCTATTTTGTTTGTTAACTTTGAAAATCAATTACAGCTTATTTTTTTTTTAATTAGGTCTCTACATCATGGAGTTCAATCCTGTAAGGAGTTCAGAGAATTTATTTCTGAAAGTTATTCTAAATATTGGTGGAGAAATATTTATTTAACTTGACATTTGTTGATTGACAATTTTTCCAATGAATTCAAGATATTGAATGAATGACTAGAAAACTCTTCAATAGACTGGCATTGTTCTTTTATGAAATATGGCATAAGGTCAGAAAATCAGGGAAAATTGGTGACGGAATCACATTGCAATGGATCTTATGAATGAAATATCTCATCAAAAAATGCTGGGAAAATTTAACATCAATCTAATATTATTGTTTACCACTGCTGTGAAGTGATTCGAGTTGAATGGCAAGTATGTGACTAAATCTAAATTTTAAGCCCCAAATCTTCCCG
This sequence comes from Thysanoteuthis rhombus, assembly GCA_963457665.1. Taxonomy (NCBI): domain Eukaryota; kingdom Metazoa; phylum Mollusca; class Cephalopoda; order Oegopsida; family Thysanoteuthidae; genus Thysanoteuthis; species Thysanoteuthis major. The sequence goes on from OY735206.1 coordinate 31,488,069, forward strand.
ACAACTTCTACCTAACATTCCCTAGTATTTCGCAAAAGCACCAAATATATTCCTCGATTGGCACCCTGGGGATCGCAATCACATCCAGAGAAGATCAGACAGAAGATTGAAAGATAAGATAGCAAGGTTTGTCGGTAAGACATGACAGATGTTAGCACAATCACGATCGATATAGAAAAAAAGGAACTGAGAAAGGCCTTGGTCTAGCAGTGGACCAATAATAGATGATGATGATGATGATGATGATGATGATGATGATGATGATGATGATATATCGGTTCATGTTACTTTTAGCGTCGTAAAATTGAAGGAAATTATAATCCTTCAATTTACGACGATATATATATATATATATATATATATATATATTGTTTCAGATGCGTAAGAAAAAACTGACATGCCTGCAATGCATTTTTAATAACATGTCATATACTTTGCGATCAGAGCGATTATTTATCGAAGCTGAGGGCAAACACCCTGGCTTACATTGCTTTAATTAAAGAACTTTTGTTTGCATTGCCTGTTGACGTGAACATTTGGCGCGTTGTAGATCTTGCTATAAGCTCTTTTAATTTAATAAGCACTGTCTTTAATCTGCAAATATGCATAAAGAAATCACTTTCTTATCTATCCAACGAGATTAAACATACTGAGGCAAAATGAATCAGTATAAGTATTTTGAAGCAACGCCCCACGCACCAGTGACCCTATCAACGATTGCCGGCAGATACACAGATTTGTTAAAACAAAGTTACGCTCCCTTGTTAAAATTACATATCGATGTTTGAAACCCACACTGAACACAATCGCAGCTAAAGTATAAATAATGTAGATGTTTACGATGAGCATAAATTTTGCCCGTAGGACAGGGAACATACTTATTAGAGATGTGAAACATGCAATCATATGTACATAAGTTAGTTAATGTTGCAATTACTATCGCAAAATAATGCCATTCTGTGCAACTCGGAGTGGGCAGCGAGGCATTTCCTCTTAATGTCTATATACAAATATATAAAACACGTGGGAGAGTAAAAAAAATATTATTATAGTCATAAAGACTGGATGAAAGTAGAGCTTGACAATCAGATAGGTATGGAGAGAGGGAGACAGAGAGAGGGATATATTTATGGAGAGAGTGGGTTAAAAATAAACAGACCTCTCTATCATGGGCGTCACAGAGCCAATATTTTCTGAACTTGTCTAGATCGTCTCGCCATCTTATATTCTACCGGCCTCAGTTACTTGAGTGATCTCTGGGGATCCACGTTGTGGGTCGTAATGTCCATCCATTGTCTGACATTTTTGCAACATGACCAGCCTATTGCCATTTGAGTTTTAAAATAGGTTCTACGATATCCTTCACTCAGGTCATTTCCTTAATATACTGAGCCGTCGTGTGATCTCTCCATGTGATGCTTAGCACGATTCCCTCATTCATACGTTGCATGGTTCTCAGTTTGAGGGTCAGTCTTTTGGTTAAGTTCCATGACTCAGCTCTACGAATGACTATCGGAAGGATGTATTGGCTTTATAGCCTTCTTTTTGAGACTAATGGGATATTCATGTTCTTAAAGGTTGAACTTGTTCAACCGAAAACTTGTCAACCTACATTGAGTCTTCGCTTGATTTCTTCTCCTTTTGATGATTTCATGACAAGGTATTGCCCCGGTTGGATGTAGCGGTCTACTTTCTTCAGCTCTGTCTTTTCGAATTCGATCTTTGTGTCCTTGTCCTCAGTTGTACATGAAATTTTCTTTCCTGAAATTCATCTGAAGACCAAATTTCTTTCTTTCTTCGTCCGCTTCATCTAGCATCAGTTGAGGGTCATGAAAGTTCTCCGTAAAAAAATGTCTATGTTATCTGTAAATATAAGGGGTCTAAGGTATTCGCTATCTATTCTGATCCCTTTATTTTCCCAGTCATGGTTTCGGAAGACCATCTCAAGGCAGATTGAAGAGATTATGAGCTGGCATTACCTTTTCTCATCTCCCTCTTGGATCTGAAAGGTCTCCGAGTCTTTATGTTGCATTATCAAGGAGCTGTGACTATATGTTGCAGTTCTCTGACATATACGGGATATACCTTGTAGTGATATCATCAATGACCTTGCGCATTTACACTTTCTTCTTGAAGTCAATGTATATGCTACTATGAGTTGCATTTTATAATCTGCTGCATTCTTTTTCAGTAGATTTATCCAATGGAGATAGTCAATGATCTAGTGGCTTCTAAAGCCTGCATATCCTTGTTATTGGGTTTCATCTAGAGTAGAGGTGATTTGGTTGGTGATAACTTTGGTGAAAAGTTTTGGTCTGTAGTTATTGTGATTTTCCGGTTTTCCTTCTTTATGAAACAGCATTATGATTGCAGTGTCCCAATCTTCTGTGACTTTACTTTGTTTAAAGCATAAGTTGAATGGAAAGAACAGTTTCTTAGTGATGAGCTTTTGATGTTATCTGGTTCAGCGGTATTTCCTTTCTTTCTTTGTTTCATATCTTATTTCACCACTCTTAGCATAACTGCTGGGAAATCTATAAACAGGTTGATCGCGTTGTTATGAACAAAAGTAGATATGGAGAAACTTAGACACAAGTAGACTGAGATAGGTATGAACAAACTGAGATGGAACGATAATTGGATATTTATGGACTGAGCCAGATATCAATAGACATAGATATAAACAATGATAAATAGACAGAATGACGGACACGTACACATACATACACGCACACACACATACACACACACACACACACATATATATATATATATGATTTTAAATTGCGTTATATTGAAACTCTTATTCGGAATGATCTCCTGTCATTGTACGGTTACTATATCATTCAATTTAAACAACGTAAAAAGAATAAACAATTAAAGAATAAGGTAGTTGCTTCAATGTAGTGTCGCTCTTACCATCGAGTTAAACACCCGCCTGTAATGAAAATTGAATATCTGCAGCGTCTGCATTTTCTCCAATTGTTTATACTATTCAAGTTGTTAAAGCGGAGTGATACATTAACCGTTTAATGATCAGAGATCTTGTCAAACAAGAGTGTCAGTATAATATAACTCAATTCATAATCATTTTGTCGAATCATACATCCATTTATTTGCTACATAATAAACATATATATATTTAAGATTTGGGAGAAAAAGTACTTAACATGTGTTTCTCGGTTGATCAATTTATCAAAAAAAATTATCCATCACTTTTGATAAACGGATGAGCCAGGAAACACGTGTCAAGTATTTTCTCTCCCAAGTCTTTAGTAAATATTGTTCCATCATGTATTATCAAAATATTGAGCTATAAAAATAATTGAATTTTAAAACTCCAACAGTATAACTTTTTTAACAGAATTCTTATAAAAATTATCTTTGAACAAAGTATATATATATATATATATATATATATATATATATATATATATATATATATATATATATATATACACACACACACACACAGAGAAATCCCTTTCTTCTTCATCATCCATTTTTACTTTACTGTTTGTCTCCCGATATTTTGTCTTGTTAGCATCTCATGAAAAAGATCAACTTTCTTTTGTTTCCAACAAACTTTTTTCTTTCCTAATCAATCTTCAAAGTTATTTTAATTCTTTTGAAGACAATTTCGCATGTCATGTCATTTTCGATTTTCCCTCTAAAAAAACAAAAAACAAAAACAAAAACAAAAACAACAAGGAGAAACAAAAAACAAAACAAACTATGTAAAAAACGAGAATCTTCCGTCTCATCTTTCTTATATTATTATTCATAATAATATTTTGAAATTCATAAAACTTCGTTTTTGGTAAGAGCAAACAATTTTTGCTCAAAGTTCAACGCAATAAATAAAACATAAAGCAAAAAAACAAAAAAACAAACAAAAACAGATATTATCAAAATAAATACTCAAAAATGATAGACCCCCCCCCTCGAAAAAAACAAAAACAAAACACCAAAAATCAACCAAATTTCCACCCCGTACACCATTCTCGCTCACTCGTAGCCTTATTAGAAAAATAATCTCCTGGTATGCAAAAATAAAAGATTATAACAACCAACCTTATATTCTACAGATCAATCTACCTCACATTTTTAGTTCACCTCAGACGATTCTCCCATTGTTAATGTTACTTTCTTGAGAAAAAAAAGAAGTTTTTTGTCTCTCGAATCTATTCGTTTATTTGTTTGTATGATTTTCGTTGCTCATACTTGTCTTTATTTATTCATTAATTTATTTGTTTGTTTGAATTTTTTATGACGTCTTTTGTTGTTTTGTTCGTAATCGCAGAGGAGAGGATTGGCGTATGACGTCGTTCCGCGCATGCGCGTGAAGAACAAAAGCATGCAAACGCATACGAAAAACATCTGTGCCCTTCAAAAGAAAGACGGACAAAAAGTTGTACTGTGAACAACAGATCAGTGCACAGTCAAATGTGACTGGCGTAATCCCTGGGCGCCATATTGTCACTAATCCTATTCGGAGACTAAGATGTCGCATGGTATGGAAAAACACGTACGATAAGGAAAAAAAAAAAAAAAAAATAAAAACGGCGAACGAAAAACAGACGACATCGCGCGAGAGCGTAAGCAAGAACGCACACAGATAAGGAAAGGTGAAAACACACACACACAAACGCATATGTTCTAGTGACATACTTACCTTAATCCATCTATCTATCTGTGCATACCTGCTTGAGACCTTTAACAAAACACTACATGATACATGCATAAATTGATACACATAACGATGTGCGAAAATACACTTACATATTCAAATACACACTCGCTCAAAATTATTCATACACCCTTATTTTTTACTCAGTCACTTGTGATGCATACAACAAAATAACAGACGTGTTTATGAAGGCATATGTCCACACCAACAGTCTCAACGAGTGAACAAAAGGAAAAGCCTGTCCATCAGAAAATTTTAGAACAAGGATGAAAGTAACGCCGACAAACATGCTTTTGGATAATCCATGATCGATTAACAAGAGATGTGATCAATTGTAAATATTCTGACGTTTTTTTTCTGTTTTTAGATCATTGTGAATGGAAATGTCTTTTACCTTTTGTTATAAGAGTGCACACACGATCTCCTAACCAGAAATAAACCAAGCGAAGAAGATGAAAATAGAAGTACAGACAGATTACCGATTACTCTTTGCACTTTTATCTATGCTTTGTAATTATGTCTTCAATCTCACGGTATCCTTCATCAGTTATATATCTATATACGTATAAAATTACTCAGGTAGCATAAACAGCCATTTCTTATACAAAACATTTTTCCGATGAATTGAGTTATAATAGGAAGAGACAGAAAAATGGTTCTACTTCTACACATCTGCTCAAAATCACACACACACACACATGGACAGACGGACAGACACAGACCAACAGACAGACACACATGCACGCACATACAGTGATCCGCAGTTTTGGGTACCCCTCGATGTACCTTAGAAATAAACAATTCTCGAACTTTACTTAATAATGGTCCCAAAAAACCCACGGATAGTGATACCGGCAATCCAGATATGCCATAATGAGTTGTGGAAAATTTCAACTAAATCGGGAGAGAATATGAATCGTATGCTGAGGTTTATCTACAGTAAAAAAAAAAATGTATCTTCAATCCGTCACTTGATTTTCATTACAGAATATTGTTATAATTGGAATATTTGATTATAAATTAGCTACACAATGAAAGATGAACATATCTATAATAAAAAAAAATATATCAAATTTGCTTAAATATTTTAGAAATGGTAACAAAAACTATTAGTACTACCACCAGCGTGCAACATCATAATTACTGGTTTACTATATAATTTTTTATGTAAACAAATATGAATCTGAAATTGTTGGCCATAACCTCACAGGATTCAAGTCATGTATACTTCCGTCTTTTGGGAACAGATGAACACTTCGGTTGATATTTTAGCCATACGTGAGGATGTATCGATGGAAGAAAATTAAATATGATTTTTGATAATTTTTGATCATTGACATTTGGATGGGTGATTCTTCTTATTTTCTTTTTTGTTATAGTCGACCTCAAAGGTCATCATCTTGTCTCAAACATGTGGAACTGAAATTCTATTATTAATCAACGCTTGCAACAACTGATCTGTTTAATCATTTTTGTTGGTTTTTGGTCATTCATGTGTTCCCTGTGTGATCACGGGAGATCATTTCAAGTAGAGTTTCGAACAACTAAAACGCATTCATAGTTACTCTGTCGAATTATATACCCATTCTCTAATAATATAATTGTCCACGTTGAAAAACGACACTGCTGGCATGGAAAGTAAATGATCAAGATGGGAAGGTCGGGATAAAATCGGTCTTCGGGATTATCTGAGCCTTTGCTCTTCCGCTGGTCTGTTTAGCTCAATGGAAATAGCAACACTACGTTAAAACAGCAATCTATCGGGCACACGTCTGACTCCAGCAGCAGCCAAATCTTCTTTAATTGTTTATTCTATCTACGTTGTCTAGGCCAAGTGACTCATGTTTTTTATACTTCATGCAATAAAAAATGTGCAAATTTGTCAGTTTTTCAATTGAAAAAAAAAGTTGATTTCAAATTACCCCTGTCCTGATTGCAAAAACAAAGTTTTAAGGGGATAATTGATATTTTTTTGTATACCTTTTAGACGTAATCAACCAGGAAGTAATACTTATTAGACAGGAACAAAAAAAAATTGTTGAAAAAAGTCGCATAGTGTTATCTACTCTCTCGTACGATAGTTTCCTGCAGTAACCCCTGAGCAAAAGCTACAGTTGAATATTTTTTTAGCTCAAGGTTGTGAGTATTTTGGTGGACCAAAGAGAGAACGAACTCAATGCCCCCAGAATCCCCCGCCAAAAAAAAAAAAAAAAATGTTACGGGTTGGGAACGCAAGTTGCTTTGCCTCGACCATGGAAGTAAATAATAATGAAGGTGGACAAGCCTCAGACGATTCCAGATGAATCGAATAAGCAGAGCGGAATATTGATAACAAAGAACTGAACCAAAAATAATTATCTATTAAGATAAGAAATGACAGAGAAAAAATGTCTGATTGAAAATCAAAATATCCTTGTGTTTATGAAAAGATGACTGTGATGATGACGATGATGATGATATTGATGATGATAACCCAGACATGTGTGTGTAAGAGAGAGAGACAGAGAGAGAGAGAATCGTTGGACCAAGTTCGAATCCCGTTTGAAACTCTTTTTCTCTCTCTCTCTTTATATATATACGAGCGCGTGAGTAAAGTCATCCTCTCATGAAATTGGTTGTAAAACGGTGGTTATATCTTTTTTGTTGCATTGACAAGAATGAAATCAGTGTGTAAGCTATCTCTTTCTATCGAGCACACACAAACTCACACATTTCTTTTGACCGACTTGAAAAAATTACTTTGTTGACGAAATGGTTCTTAACCTAAATTATTTAATTTCGACATATATTTAAGATCTGATATGATAAGTATTATTTTGAAATAAACTAACAAATTTATATGTGATAAATTAGAGTATTTTAAAGTTCTACTACGTAACACTTAAGAAATCAATGTGTGTGCGTGTGTACACTGTGATTACTCGACAACTGTCCATTGCACAGAATCGGTAAGTATATTAGTCAGTATATAAGGCAGCACAGTGTCGAATTTAACGTTTAAGGGATTGGCGGGTTCTCGAGAAATATAATGGGAAATAGAAATAAATTAAAATATTACAGATTATAGATCTGAAAACAGAAAAAAAAGAAAAAAAACACATTTGTCCGTTGATTGCTATGACTGCGTGAGACTGATCAATTGCAACAAAAATTGTAAACGTGTAACTCTTTCTCTATCTATCTATCAATCAATGTATCGATTTATCTAATCATAACTCTCTCTCTCTCTCTCTCTCTCTCTCTCTCTATATATATATATATATATATATATATATATATATATATATATATATATGTATATATATATATATATATACGTCATAACACATACCAACATGTGGATATATTTGATCGAGAGGGATACACCCATCTATACGTGCGCACACGCGTGTGTGTGTGTGCATGTGTGTAGTATCTTACATTTTCATATTTCAGACACTACGTATTTAAATCTGTCTGTTCATGTACCCTGTTACTAAAAAGGTAGCAGTAATAAAAACAAAAGAACGAAGGCCTCTTCCATTTTGGGAATGAGCAAGTTTCAGGGCATATTTTATGTATGAACAGTTTCTGTCAGTTTTTTTTCTCTCATAGCGAAGTATTTATGTTTTTTTTTATAAGATTACAAATGCCAAGTTTTACTTCTCATGAGTTGCTTAGACGTGCCCCCTAACAATCGTACCACGAAAATCGATTGTCTCCCCTTTTTGTTGGCCCGCAGAAGAATTCATGTCCGTGCAGAAAAAAGATGTATAGAAGAGAAAAGATGAATCTACTTTTTTGGGAAGAATACGTCTTCGTATCGTTTTGCTTCAATGCAGATAAATTACCTAAGTGTAACCTCAGATATATGGATAGACGACCTTGACTACGATAGACTATATAAGTGGCTGACTTTAACGAAGATAAATGTTATACCTGGATATCTGGGAAGTATTATACTTAACTACCGTGATTTCCGGATAGACATCTCTTCATATCTATACCAGAGTTGCCGAGTATGGTTTCTTATTTATAGCTGAAAATGCCTTTGAAAGTGGCTAAAATCGGCAAATGTTTTACAGCTAAAAATATTATATATATTCATAAAATCCCAATTATAAAAAAAACAACAATCCACTAAGAATTCAGAACAAATTATTAATAGAAACCAGTAGTACGTATGGAAATTACATGGTTTAGAAATATCCTTCTCGGTGAAAAAGATCTAATTATCTTATCAATGTCACTTTATCCACGCCTTCTTATCTATCATTATTTTCAATGATATAATCATTTATTTTTCTTTTATTCCCTCTCGTTTTCTTTCATTTTTTTGTTCACTATCAATCTTCTTTACCTTACTCTTCTTCTTCCGCTTCTTTTTATCTTTCATTTTTCGTTTCTTTCACTAAAAATTGTTTTCTCAACTCAACCCTTCCTTACTATCTCCTTAGTTCGCTTCAATTTTCAAATACTTTTAAATTCAGCATTTTACTCTCGAAGGAAATCATCTTTTGTCTGTTCCATGCCAATTTTTTTTACAGTGGGTCGGAACTGCCAGATTGAGGGCAGCGTTTTACTCTCCAGCAAAGTAATAATTTATTTGTACTTTGTCCATTTTGTTTCTACTGTAGGCGAGTGTTGTAAGTGTAGGGTGAGGGCGATGTATAGCAGTAACTGTTTTCGTGTTTCCATCTCCCTCTCTCTTTCTTACAACCTTGTCTTTAGCATGACATAATAGATAGAGATGGTAAGTGTTACGCGTAATATTAAACATATTGTACATTTACTTATATCAGACTTACCAATTATTGGCCAAGTCCTCGGCTCTTGCTGATTTGTATAGGCTAACTTGAAATAATTAGCAAGAAGAAATAAATAGGTATCCAATTGGTCAAACTTGACCAATTCATATCAATAAATTATGGTTAGAGGATGTAAAATGAAACAATTGTTGATATATGCATTAATTAGAGAATCTATGTCTGCAGATAGATTTAAAATATTGATTTTTCAAATATGTAATCGTCTATGAACCCCGTGATACCAAAGGTAGGATTTTAAAACACATACGTCAAAAATAATTAATTCTAATGATATATATTAGAACAGAAAAATTCTGATCACAGGGGGAAAGAGAAAAATAGTAATTGCACTTATCTTAGATTGTTACTTATGACATGTCTTTGAAAATAACATGATCAATGATATAAACAACAAAGAATATTTCATCAAAATATGATCAATTTGAAGAAATAGCTTTTTTCACCACCACCACCACCACCATCATCATCATCATCATCATCATCAGTCTTTTAACGTCTGTCATTGCACATAAGCCTTCCCCAGGATTCACCACACTTCTCTATTATGGGCGTCACGGAGCCAGTACTTTCTGAATTCGTCTAGCTCGTCTCTCCATCTAATGTTCAGCCGGCCTCGGTTCCGCATATGATCTCGGGTGATCAATGTCGTGAGTCGTGATGTCCATCGGTTGTCCGCCATTCGTGCAACATGGCAAGCCCACTGTCATTTGAGATTTTTAATACCCCACATCAAATATCTTCTAATGATAATAAGCTATCAGTGTACAGTTCTTCAGGTTTAGTGGTTACAAATTCAGTAAAGAGACAAAGTATGGCTTTTCTATTATTCAACGTTTTATTACGTGTATAAAGATCAAAATGCTTGATAATCTGATAATCTGTTGGAGAAATGTCAAGCGAATAATGGATATGCAGCAAGACTTCATTTCTCAATTCTGTAAGCTTAGACACTATCAGCTTAGTAGTGTTGGGGTCCTGAACTGTGATTTAACCTTATTTGTCAAAATTCTAAACCTTCCCTATTGCCTTATAATAGAGTCGTGAGGTCCCCAGAAAGTGCCCAAGTGTAATTTTTCACCATTAGGAAAAAGTTTGGGTCACATTTAAAGCTTTCAATTGGTACCTCTGTTACTAGACTAAACATTATAGAACCTCATTGAACATTTCGTACTGCTCATTCCAATTGCTTTGTTGATTTTATCTGTAACTTCAGTAGCATTTTGCAATAATTTGAAATATCAATTGATAATTTTTCTGACTTCTATTGGCTGACAAAATTGCTGTGGAAAATATTTCTGTTCACATTGAATCTGCAAAACATTCAATTACATTGTATATACGAGCAAAATGAAAACAGAAAAAAACTGTTGTCCAGCGATAGCAATGGTGTGAAACTGTAATAACATTCTCTCTTGTTTTCTTTTCATCTATCTCTCTCTCTCTCACTATCTCTCTCTCTCTCTCTCTCTCTATATATATATATATATATATATATATAGATATATATATATATATATATATATATATATATATATATATATATATATATATTTAGTGATAGATAGAGGGATAGATGGATATAGTTTCCTTCGGCTCTATCTGCCATTAGGCAGATGCATTCTCCTTATACGTACGACCCATTATAGTCACCTGCACGCACACATACACACGTGTATACCCACACATTCACACACACAGACACACGCACGCGTGCACAAAACACATATACACGAAAATACTGAGCTGAACAGGTTTTCCGAAAGTAGTTTTGGTGTCTTTCTAGAAATGATATAAAAGGAAAAATCTATCGGTAAAATCTAAGCCACACACACACACGCATATATATATATATATATATATATATATATATATATATATATATATATATATATATATATATATATATATATATATATATATATATATTTACACATATATACATATATATATATATGTATATATATATGTGTGTGTGCGTGTGTGTGTGTCAAGATAACATCGGCTTGGTTATTGGGATCATTGCGTTCTCTTAGAGTCTTTCGTACTGTAAATGTAAGAATTGCATTCATAAGAATTATAATGTTAGAAGGATTGAGAAGGCATGCAGAGGAGATCTCAGGAGTCAGAGAAGAAAAAAACTACACGGAAGATCGGGAAGTAAAATGGGGAAAAAAAAGAGGGAGCAAATTGATGAGATGGAATTCACTTAGAAGAAGACGCTGTTTGAGAACTTCAAAGACATTGTTTAGTAGGAATGAATGATAGGAATTGAGGAAAGAAAGAAGAAACATATCAAAGAATGAAAATTGGAAAAAAGATGTAATAGAGGAATAATTAAAAAGAATAGGTGGGGGGATAGAAGGATGGAAAGAGAAGAAGAGGAAGAAGAAACCATTGTAAAAAGGTTAAAAGGGAAGGAAAAAAGAAAGGAAGGGAAGAAAAAATAGAAAATGAAAGAGAGAGAGGAGGAAGAGAGAAAAAGAAAAAAAAGAAAAAAAACTGACTGTTGAGACGAGGAAGAAGAAGTTAGGCAAAGAAAAGTTCAAAACATACATTGAGCAAACGAGACCCAATGCAGAAAAAAATAAAAAAATAAAAAAATGAAAAAAGAATAATCAAGAAATGATTTGAAAGAATAAACAATGAAAGAAAATGATACAAACATTCAATGGAAAGAAAGTGGGGGAAAGAGTCGAGGACATGAAATGAAATGAAGAAAAAAGATTAAGATGAGAGAGGGAGCGAGATAGAAAAGGAAGCCATGTGAGTGCTTCAATAAAAGATTGTGACAGTGCAAATGAAGAAAGAAAAGGATGTAAGGATATACAATCGAGGCAGGGTTTGAAAAAAAAAAAGAAATGACAGAAATATCAGAAGGTAAAAATAGATTAATAGACCCATTAAAAGAAGCCCACGAGAACGAATATCTAAAGATGTCTTTTGTGCACACCATTTCTCAATTGCGTAGTGATATATATATATATATATATATATATATATATATATATATATATATATATATATATATATATATATATATATATATATATATGTATATATATTTATAATCAACAAATGAATATATGATCCGACAATGATTATGAATTGCGTTATATCATATTGGAATTCTTATTTGAAATGATCTTCCGTTATTACACGGTAGGTCGTAAGTTCGATTCCTGCAGCAGCCCCATTTCTTTTATTTTTCATTCTATTCACGCTTTCTAGGCCAAATGATGCATTCATGTGATGACAGGAAATCATTTCAAATAATAGTTTCAATATAGTGCAATTTATGGTCATGTATATGTCATTGTTTTGATTATCACTCCCTTATTCAGGGTCGAACACTCTTTAAGGAAGGTAACCTGTTCATTATAAGTTTTACAGCAATGCTCCTCCTACTCTGGAATAGAGCACTAGTGGATGGAGAGTTATGCGTAAGTAAATATATTGCTTAAATTCAGCGTTACTGGCCGTAGAGTAGGGGTAAAATGCCAGCGTCTGATTCTGATCCTACTTCGTGGTACTGTATGGAATAATGGATATTCTGTAGCCTCACTGAAGAGTTGTGAAACAACGAAAAAGCTGTCTGTGGATGATTCAATTATTCAATAATTATATATATATATACACTCACTCATACACACAAGTTTGTATTTAGGAAAAATAAAAGGAAAAAAGGAAAAGGCACTCATACAAATTGTTATCTGTACTTTTTATTATTGCGTGTATAAATCTACTTTTATATATATATATATATATATATATATATATATATATATATACATAAATATTTGCATTTATGTATGTATGAATGTACGTATATATATATATATATATATATATATATATATTCACACATATGTATATGCACATACACTCATATGTGTGTGTGTGTGTGTGTGTGTGTGTGTGCCTATTTATAGAATTCATTACCGTACATGAACTCCAAACGTGTCTGGAAGTCACGCTATGATAATGAAGATCCAATGCACACTGGATACTCCTGTTCAATTTTGAACAGTACATCTATATGTATATCTATATGCTCTTACAGTTGGGTTGAACAGCCGACGGCCCAAATAACTGCTTCCTGACCCGAATTCCCATTTCGTTTATTCTCTGTCTCTTCACTCTTTTCAACGCAACATGGTAAGAGCATCGCTACGTTGAAGAGGTCACCTTATCGGTGGCAGGCTCGATTCCTGCAGTAGCCTCATTGCTTATTCTGTTCATGTTGTCTAGGGCGAGTGATACATAAACCGTGTAACGAAGGGAGATCATTTCGAACCAGATTCTATATAATACAATGCAATCTATCTATCTATATATATATATATATATATATTAGAATATGGATTCGCTACACTAACTAGCTCATGTTACTGCCCTTTTCAGGCCTCTTCAGGTTTCTGCCTTCTTCAGGCCTCATCAGGTTTCTGCCTTCTTCAGGCCTCATCAGGTCTGACGAAGCCCGAAGAGGATAGAAACATAAGCTACTTTGTCTAGCGAATCCACAATCTACTATTTATTCATTTCCAGCTCTACTCTAAAACAACTAAATTTCAAGAGTAAAAAGTTGAATGTATCGAGCACTCTATGAAATAAATCCATTACATTTCAGAAGTGGCTTCATATCATGGATATGCTATTATGTTATGTTATACTGCTAGCCTGTTTTGTACCACATATATAAAAGTATAGAGAGAGACTGAAATAGATGGATAGATTGATATCAAGAGAAACACAGAAAGAGGGAGGAGAGAAAAGAAAAAAATACATTATGGTAGAGAGCAAACTTGGAATAGTTAAGAACAGATTGAAATTAATATATGACAAGACTGATGAATATGAGCTGAGAGGGGAGGTGTGAGTGGTGGAACGGTTAATCAGCGGGCCGAATTCAAACTCTGGCTAAGGCAGTATGCGTTCATTTTGCACTTTTGTTTTTGGGAAAAGGCTCCAACCCACCTCTTGGCAGGGTAATGCATATTGCACATATGTTTTTCATCTCCAATGAGGAAAGGAGTCTTATGTCCAACAACAGTCCTCAAAGGCTTAAACAAATGAATTGACGGATTGACGTATTGATCAATATTATACTTGCATTCTATTGATCGATGGGAAAAACAGGAAAATACCACCTGTATCCCTTGCAGAGAGAGAGAGACAGACAGAGAGAGACAGAGAGACAGAGAGAGACAGAGACAGAGAGAGACAGAGATATGCTGGCCACTGATAAAAACATAAAATACCTACAACGTGCCATGTATATTTGTATGAGAGAGTGAGTTAATATATCTGTAAGTCTATTTCTTGATAAAGGTTATCAAGTTTAGCTTAGTCTGACTCAAGGCCAAAAGCGGGGGTGCTCGATCGAAATCGAACCCGCTACAGCAGTAATAGTCAGCGAGTCAAGCTTGCAAACGACCACCCATATATGCACGTAGGCCTAGACACCAATAAAATCTCACGCACACATACAAAAGCGCGCACACACTTTGATTAATTCCCTTATTTCCCCCTCTATTTCTTTTCATATCCTCTCTTTCACCCATCTTTACCTCCTCCTTTTTCTAAGTCTCGTCCTCTCTCTTTAGTCGCCTTCTCTCTATTTCAGTCTATTTTTTTTTTACTTCGTGTCTACTTTATTCTGTTGATTTTCAAATCTCTGCTTTTTTTTCGCGCCCTTCTACACTTCTGTCTTTCTTCATGCTCCCTTCCCCCTCTCTCTCTTTTTACTATTCATCCTCTCTCGATTTCACTCCCCCTCGGTCTCTGTCCCCCATCATCCTCATCTTCTTCCACTTCCCATCCTCCTCCGTCCTTTTAGCCCTTGTCACTCTTCATTCTGAGCATCAACCCTCAGAATACGTCAGGGGTGACAGAATAGTTCGCTTCACCGACTACTTTATTTAGATAAATCATTTTTGTGATTCTATGAAGCAGAATACAATACTACTACTACTACTACTACTACTACTACTACTACTGTTGCTGATACTGCTGCTGCTGCTGTTGTCATATTTTCATGACTGTTATTATAAAAAAAATGATGGGCTAGAGAATGAAAAAAAGACTATAGACGGATATGAATCAAAGCATCTTGTGAATCTGAAACCATTTTCCTATTTACCAGCATGTCCATCTATCTATCTATGGTGGGATTGGAAGAGAGTTTTTTACCATAAGCTCATTGATTCGAACAGACACTCAGTGGCGTAACAAGGGATCTCATCGCCCGGGGGCAGTAGCGTGATATCATCCTGGGGGGGGGGGGGACATAATTATCAATTATTATTGACCGGACAGAATTTTGCACCCCTCCATATCTGTCACCGGGTAAAGGAGGGGGGGATGACATCTCTTTTTTGCCTCTGCAGGTACTGCTTCCGGTTGGGCCAACTGAAGACAACTATCAAGGAAAAGCACCCGGAATTAGTGAAGCGAAACGGCGTGATACCCCATTGAGATGGTGAAACAGGCAAAAAGTGTTACAGCTGTCGAATTCAGCTGAATTGTACCCTTCCTTTTTTACTGGGGAATCTCCTAATGAAATGAATTTCCATTCTCTGGGAGGTAGCAAAAGACTGCTAGAGGAGTTCTTGCAAAAAATTTTAAAAAAAAAGTAAAAAAATAAAATAAATTGAATAAATAAATAAAATGAAAAATGAAAAAGCTATCATCATCATCATCATCATCATCATCATCATCATCATCATCATCATCATCATCATCATCATCATCATCATCATCATCATCATCATCATCATCAGTCTTTTTATGTCCGTCATTGGACATAAGCCTTCCCCAGGATTCGCCACATTTCCCTATCACGGGCGTCGCGGGGCCAGTATTTTCTGAATTCGTCTAGTTCATCTCTCCATCTTGTATTCTGTTGGCCTCGGTTTCGCATGTAATCTCTTGGGATCCATGTTGTGAGTCGTGATGTCCATCAGTTTTCTGTCGTTCTTGCAATATGGCCCGCCCATTTCCATTTAAGTTTTCTAATAGATCCTATGATGTTTCTGATTCCCATTTTCTTCCTGGTGTACTGTGCTGTCTTGTGATCTCTCCATATGAGGTTGAGAGGATGTAAGTATGAAGTTGTTTGAAAGATGACGGATGATGATGTTGTGAAACAGCGAATATATTGTTCAATAAAATTAGCGTCGAAAATATAGAAGAGAAATTCACTTTTTACTTAATCATTCTATCACCACCCAATAGAAGACAAAAACAAATAAGGAAGACATCGGAATATGATCAGTGAGATAAAGGAAGATTCATTGCATTGAAATTTTATTAGAATAGAAATTTAGTTGTTCTCGTTGTATTGTGAACGGAAGTTTGAAGAGATGAAAGTTTTGAGGGATGGCCCCATAGTTCCATCTAAGCTGTGAGCGTGTGTATGTACACACGTTTTGAAGCCAGCACACAAAGGAGATTAATGTGTGCACAAGAGGTTAACAATGCTCTCTGAATGGAAAGGCGCTATATTAATCTGTTTCGATTGTATCAAATATAGAAACTGAACGGAATCAAAAACCAAATGAAGTAGAATGAAATCTGAAGTAAATACGTTACTTTCTAAGAGGCAACCATGATTGTATTATATATAAACATATCATTACAGTTTGATTATGGACCATATAGATTATGCCAACATTATCTTGAAACGCTTTTAGATATCTACAATAATTTAGTGTTCACGTATTTTTGTCACGGGAAAGCATTTGCACAAAATAAGATTTTGGCGCTCATTGACTCACGGCCGTCCGTACTTACAACCGAAATACGTAGATATAAAAAAAAATGTAGATATGTGTATAAGAGCTGGTAAAGTACAAGATATTATATGAATTACTATTGTACAATTAGAAAAAAATATATACATACATTGTAAATACCATAAAGACGTATCAATCATTGTTATATATTTTCAATTTTACGAAACGATATTTTACTTCTGAAACATTCAATGATAAAGTGGGATGTCTCAAGTTTTGAATTCCAAGACGAGAAATGCTGTTTATTATACAAATTCTTGGCTGAAACATCGATTTTCTGATCATTTTTCTTAGATAAACTTGAAATTTTTTCTTTTATCTTTCATTATTAGAATCCAGTCACTTATTTATTTTTCTATTTCATTTAAAAAATGTTGAAAAAAAAGCGTAAAGGTAACAATGTAATATTTTTTCTTCCATAGAAAAGCATCGCACACAAACGTCTCAGAAATAAAAAAAAAGTGCCACATTTACGATAGGTCGTAAGTCGGGGACTACCTGTACTAAGGGTGAATAGATTGGTGACAATGGAAGAGTATGAGAAATGAGAAGGGGATATAGAGTACGAGACCTGTAAAGAGAAGAACGGGTAGTATGACAGAGGATTCCCGTATCAAGCCAAAGGGAAGCGAAAAGAGGAAGGAATGTGCAGCATAACAAACAAAGAAAAAAACTGCAAAGAAAGAAAATTAGATGAAGACCAGCGATAAAGAAGATTAGTGAGAGGGCCATAAGAAAAGAAAGTCTAAAAAGAAATGAAGAAGATGAGGTAATAGCAAGAATAGTTCGAAGTGTAGTAGAACTCAAGACAGTTAAAAGGAAGGTTTGGAGAGTACGAAAACTTCAATGAATTAACAAGTAACATTTAAATAACAGGCAGTCACCCCTCTCAACTATCTATCTATCTGTCTATCTATCTGTCTGTGTATCTAATCACCGTAGCCAAACAAATGACTCGGGCGTCCAATCAGTCAAGTGGGCAACAGATTCTCCGCTCTTGCTCGTCTGCATGTGTGTGTGTGTGTGTGTCCGGGTGCTCCAGGTGAAAATACGCCTGAGTACAGTTTTTAAGTACATCTATTAAAATTTCACCTTAAAATCATCCTTTATTGGTCATTTTGGACCAACTAGCCCAAATTTTCTAATGGTATTTGTTTGAATAATTTTTGATGAGAGATCTATTCCTGGAGTTAGTTTTAGAATTTTTTAGGTAATTAGTTATGGTACGTGAACAAGCTACGGTGATTCATTCACTTGAAGTATGAATACGTGTCTATCTTTTACAAACTATCAGTTGATCAGTAATGTAACTGTTTTCAACCCAAATTTTCATCTCATTCATTCTCGATCTGTTCGTCTTATTTTGGCCTTTGTAACTATTTAGATCGATGGTAAGAGTATTGCTTCGTTGAAGCGGCTACCCTATTGGTGGCATGTTCGATTCTTGCAGCTAGCTCGTTGTCTAAATTGAATGATAAATTAACTGTGCAATGATGGGAGATAATTTTGAATGTTTGTATATAATATGGCACAATATATAATTCATATATGTATGTATGCATTCTATGTACAGATCCCACCAATGGAGATTGAAGGCTGAACATTTACTCCTTTTCATGTCTTGAAAATGTTTTTTGTTTTTTGAAAATTTCCTCTAAATAAGTTTTAATGTGTTTTGGGGTCGGTTTGCAATCCAAATGTATGCTATATTGACCACTTAGATTGTGTCAGGTAGGATTCTCACCTGTTTTTTTTTTGTTGTTGAAAAACTGGACTTTTCCGGCGAGGGAAGTAACTTATTCATTCATCAATTTTTTCTATAAATTCTTAATTGATCACCCCCTAACTCGGCATGCTGGCAAAGTACATTGGTTATGTGTCGGTTTCTACTGAATGACTAAGCAGACCTATCTATCTATCTATACTCGAAACGGAAGAACAAGGAAGGTAGAATTGAGACAGAAGATTGAGAAAAGGAAAGAAAATCAGAATTTGAGATATGAAGGAGGATTTTGAAGTCGGGTATGTTGTGACTTAGTGGAAGCAAGGCGTGGAGACGCTCGTGTCTTCCTGTAGGGTGAGAAGATAAAGACGCTGTGCCAAAAAAGTATGGCATCTAGAAGCTATGACCACTGATTGTGTATCATATCCGGGCTAGATACAATTCAACAAAAAAAAAAGCGAAAAAATATTCTCCCTTGGGATTTCAAACGTCTTTTTTTGCCATTTTGGGAAAAAAAGATATAACAAAAAACAAAAGGAAATTATTTCTCATTTTTTTCTTCTTTCTCAATCCCATCCTTGCTCTACAGGGTGCCCATAAAGTCTCTAACTATTTTTGTTGGAAAATGAAATCTAAAATGTAAAGAGATTTCATTGACATCTTGTATTTCACTTTCCGTCTCTCAATATTACTTGGCACGTTTTTGCCTTTTTGTTATCATTTTTCCCGTCTCTCTCTCTCTCTCACCTGGAAAGAGCTAAGAGCGTTTTTCTTATTATGGATTATCACATTATACGCATGCGCGCAATGGCCCCTTGCTTTTCATTTTTTCCTGCTAGTCAAGACGCCATTCTTGACGCTGAAGTGAATTCTATGATTCTGGAATATCTCGTTTGTTAATAACTTGCGGCCTTTATAGACTTCGGAGGCATTTAGATTATGTGATTTTTTTCATCATACCTCCCAATCTTCAAATTATAAAGGAGGGCCATAACATAAGACCTGCTGCTGAGGCTGCCTTAAGCCAACATAAAATATTCAGCTACAGTGAACCTTTAACTTAATAAGGCCAAACATACGTCCAAAATACCCATTTCATATCCCTTACAATAATTCGTGAAACCCCTTTATTTCACTGTTTATCTGAGCAATACAATGAAGAAGAACCGGGGGAGTTATGAAACGGGAGGAATAGGATCGTTCCCATTGGAGAACTAAGGGTTATCCTGGAGAACCCAAAGAAGTGAATGGAGGAAATAGGTATTCAAGGAAGAGTGTCCAACTCACGATAGTGCTATGGTTGGTGAGGTTTCTAGGGATATTCGTAATTAAGGGAAAAATGTTTTTATTTACTTTGAATTTTTCTTGATGAATCATTGTCATCTGTTGTTATAATTTTATATTTACTTTTGTTTCGACTTTTAGTCATTTTTTCTCATAAATGGACTTGAGTTGTCACTTCACGGCAACGAGTAATTAGAACTGAAGAATAAGCTTCCAGTGAGATTCGAACTCTCATCCTATTTGACAAAGGAAAGCCTTGTTTATGCCCAGCTACTTTGATGTGGAAGCTGCGCTGTCAAAACACCTGGGCGTAAATTGCTTCTCACCCTGCAAAGGAAAAGATGGAGGTAAACAGTAGTCAAAATTCATAAAACAGTTTATAATATTTCATTTAATGATAAAAACAAGCTTGGCTGCGCGTGGGTAAAAAATCTAAAAGATAAACAAAACAGAATTCATTTCTCCATACAATATTATTCCAAAACCACGTATCTCATTTCAGCTCCTAAATTAGTAGTTCATGTAATGGAACAAGACGACCTTAGATGACAGAGTGGATTCGTCATCAGTTTTTGCGTATGCAACTTATATTCGTGCTGTCATGACGTCACAGGTTTTTAGTGAGGTCATTGTCAACGTCGTGTCAAATGAAAATAGTGCGAGTTTGACAACACGATTTTTTACTCATTCGGATTGCCAACATCACCACTCTTGCACTTTGAGACCATTATGAAGTAAACTTATAAATTTTGTTTATTTATGGGGTTGATCACTGGTAAGCACAACCGCAGAAAGCAAAACCACGAATAGATAAGAGCGGTCTCTGTATTATTATTAGTAGTATTATTATTATTTTGGAATCTCACACCAGTTGCCTGGTGGTAACCGCTGGAGTTTGAGTGACAGCAAGTCTCCTCAAGTCTCCAGCCCTCCTCTCCTAATACTCATAGGTCGCAGTAATTCTGCGATTTACAGTTTCACACCGGTTGCCCAGTGGTTATCGCTGAAGGCTGAGTGACAATAAGTCTCCTCAGGTCTTCAGCTAACGTCTCCTCTCTCTTTCGCATATCATGACAGAGCTACAATTCGTTGCAGTACTTATATCTCTAGCACCTTCCTCAGTATCCGTGCAGTTCCCAGTAGTGCTGTGGTCTGTACGGTCTCAATCCTTCCCCTAATCCTGATCTCCTCCAGTCTCTCCCTCAGCGTTTTGGGGACAGTTCCTAGTGCGCCCACTATGACCGGTACTACCCTGGTTTTCATGTTCCACATCTTCCTTAACTCTCTGGTATTTTTCCCTTTTCTCACCCTCCTCCTTTTTTACTCTATGGTCTGCAGGTACAGCAACGTCTACCATTTGGCAGGCCTTCCTTTTTTTGTCTACTATTACTAAGTCCGGTCTTCTTGCCAGGATGAGGTGGTCAGTTTGGATGTCAAAGTCCCACAGTAGTTTGTGGTTGTCATTCTCCAAAACTGCCTCTGGCTTGTGCTGATACCACTTTTCCACATGGTTGAATCCCATTTGTTTGCTTAGTTCCCAGTGTATCATCGTTGCTACTCTATCGTGTCTATGCTTATACTCCTTCTGGGCAAGTTTACTACATTCACTAGTTATGTGGTTTACTGTCTTATCTCTTTCACCGCACATGCGGCATTTGCTGTTTGTCTGTGTTCTGTCGATTTTTGCTTTTATGAAGTTTGTCCTTATGCTTTTGTTTTGGGCTGCCATGATGAGCGATTCCGTTTCTCTCTTTAAGTTCCCTTTTCGTAACCACGTCCATGATTTCTCGTCTGCTACATCTTGTATCTGTCTTTTGAACTCGCCGAACAATTTTTTCTCTTCCCATCTTTCTTTTCTTGTTTGCGGTACTTTTTCATTGTTTTCTACTTTGTTGTTTGTTGCACTATCTCTCGCGCTCTTTATGATTTCTTCACTATTTGTTTGCACATATCTTTCTAGTACTGGACACAATCTTCTATACTGATGAGCCCCGTGCCACCTTCTTTTCTCTTAACGTATAGTCTATCTGTATCATCTCTAGGGTGTAATGCTTTATGCATTGTCATAAGTTTCCTTGTTCGCCTATCCATTGATTGGAGCTCTTCCTTTGTCCATCCTAGGAAAGGTCCTGTATACCTAACTACTGACACAACCCAGGTGTTCATTCCTTTTATTAGATTTCTGCTGTTTAATTTGGTTTCTAATATTTTCCTTATCCTTCTGAGGTATTCTCTCTTTATTTTCTCCTTCATCTCTTCCCGTTTTATCGTGTCACATTCAAGGACGCCTAGGTACTTGTATCGGTCTTGTGCGGTCAATGCCCTAATCTTGCTGTTGTCCGAGGGTTCAATTCCCCCAGTCATTGAAAGCCTTCCTTTGTGCATCACCATGATTGCACATTTTTCTTTTCCAAACTCCATTCTGATGTCCTCACTATATTCTTTTACTTCGTTGAACAGAGTCTCAAGCTCTCCCCTGTTTTTTGCGAACAATTTTATATCGTCCATGTACATAAGTGGTTGACCTTTCCTTTTGTTTTAGAGAAGTGGTATCCTTTGCTGTTCTTCAGGATTCTATTGAGCGGTATCATTGTTAGAATAAATAATAGTGGAGACAACGAGTTTCCTTAGAAGATTCCCCTTTTTATCCCTACCTCTGCTAGTTTGTCCCCTGCGGCTGTCACTTTCCCGTCTTCCATCGAATTACCAATGAATTTAACCACTGGTTCGCTAATTTTGAACATTCTAAGGCATTCGAGTATCCAGCTATGTGGAATAATATCGTACGTTTTTTTTTGTAATCTATCCATTCCATTGCAATATTCTTTCTCCTTTTCCTCACTTCTCTTAAGATTAACTGGTCTATGTGGAGTAAATCATTTGACCCTTTGGTTCTTATCCTACACCCTTTCTGTTCTTCTGGTAGTAGTCCCCTTCTATCCATTGACATGTATATTCTCTCTGCTATTTGCCCGGTCAGGATTTTCCACATAAGTGGTAGGCACGTGATTGGTCTATAGTTGCTTGCTATGCTCCCCTTTTCTGGGTCTTTTTGGATGAGGGTGGTTCTGTCTTTGGTCATCCATTCTGGTGCCTTGCCTTCGTTTAGACAATTCTGGAGTAGGTAGGTGAGTCTGCCGTGTAACGTGGTGAATTTCTTGAACCAATACCCATGGATCCCATCGGGACCCGGTGCTTTCCAGTTGGGTACTTTCCTAAGAGTATGTTTCAATGTGGTTTCATTAAGTAATATTGGTTCTCCCTTGTCTACATTTTCTAGTTCTTTTCTCATGTTTCCTAACCATTGCGGAGTTACATTATGTCTTTTAGGGTGCCCCCATATGCTATTTCAATAGTTTTTGGCCTCTGTTGCATCTGGTTTCATGTCCTGCCTTCTTTCTCCGTTTAAATCTTGGTAAAACTTATTATTATTATTATTATCATTATTATTATTATTATTATTATTTGTAATCTCACACCAGTTGCCTGGTGGTGACCGCTGGAGGTTGAGTGACAGCAAGTTTCAAGTCTCCAGTCCTTCTCTTCTCTGGGCCACGGTAATACTGCAGTTTACAGTTTCACACCGGTTGCCTAGCGGTCATTGCTGAAAGCTGAGTGACAATAAGTCTCCCCATGTCCTCAGCCAACATCTCTTCTCTCTTTCGCCTATCATGCCAGTGCTGTGGTTGACATTTCCGTTTTCATTTCCCTTCCTCTGTTAGGCCACCATTAACAATTAGTGTTGCAGTCTTTATATTTCTAGCACTTTCCTCAGTATCTGTGCAGTTCCTAGCAGTGCTGTGGTATGTACAGTCTCGATCCTTCCCTTAATCCTGATCTCCTCCAGTATTAAATATAAATCCCTTGAAATAATCACTTGATTCTCATTCAATGTTTCTTATTTTATGACCTTTTTTTTTGCAAACTCTTTTCTTCTTCACACTCAGATGTTTTTGCTTCTGCGCGTCTCCTCTAGGCTTCATTCCCACTTCTTTCATTTGTTAAAAACCGTCAACCAAAACTGTCACCAAAACTAATTCCTTAGGTTTCTTCCTTCTTAAGTGTTTATGTCTCTCTGACTGGCTGTTTGGCTGACTGGCTATATATCTATCACTAGAAGGTTGAACATTTCAACATATACTGCTTATTATATCTATAAAAAGGCTACTTTTTTCCTTTTAAATCCCCCATATTAAAATTTTAGCAGTGGATTCAATTTGCAATGTAAGTATATGCTACATTGATCTCTCAGTTTGTGTCAAGGGGCATCTTTTTTTCAATTTTCTAATTCAGACATTTTCCATTAATTATCATCGACCTAATCATCAGCCTTTTAGCGCCTGTCGTTGGATTCACCAGACCTCTCTATCATGGCTGACGCAGTGCCAATATTTTCTGAAACTATCAAGTTCATCTTGTCATCTCTTATTTTGCCAGCCACAGTTTCGCTTATGATCTCTGGGGATCCACGTTGTGAGTCCTGATGTCTATCGCTTGTCAGACATTCTTGCAACATGTGTAGCCCATTGTCAGTCGAGTTTTATAATGGACCCTTTGATAACCCTGATTACTGTTTCTTTCTCCAATATACTACGCGGTCTTGTGATTTCTCCGTGTTATGAACTGCATGATTCTCTCTTGTGCATATTGTTTGGTTCTCAGTTTGAGGGTCAATCTTTCGGTTAGGTTCCGTAAGGAGAGATAAGTAACTTTTTCATTAATCACCCCTTTTTCCCATTTTTAAATTGATCAACCCCAACACAGCATGCCGCCAAAGCATTTTGGTTACAATTCGGTTTTTATTGAGTGACTAACCAGACCTGTGGTTCTTTCTCCATCACAATATCCATCACTGCTTTAATTACTATCATTTTTTCTCTAGGTACGTCCACGGCTTCCACGCCTATTACAATCACTGTACCTAGTGCTACGACTTCTCCTTTACCTGCTTCTCATCTAATCCCGTTTCTTCGCCTCGTTCTTTGCAAAGTAAGCATTGAATATGAAGCTGACATTCTGAAGGAGCAATCAATTCCTGAAGATCACAGAAAACCAGAAGCGACATGCATCGAGTTAAGTCTCAGCGCAAACTTCTGCTCAACTCTCAAGGAGCAAAACTGCTCGCCATAAATCTTTTGATCAAAAGCAGACACTGTACACACGCATGTGTCAATATGCATGACCGTGTGCAAAACAGGCGTGTGCATGCATAAATTGCTACGTACACAAGAATATACATATTTGCATGCCCTCACGTGAGCACCTCGGTGGCTCCAACATACATACATACATACATACTAACACACACTGACGCATACACAAACTCTTTCTCTCTGTTTCTCTCTGTGCCTCACATCTGCATGCACAAACACATATATATTTACGTTCCCCTTTTCAAAAGTTCGCTCTGCGCCACTTTCACGAAAAAAAGCGAAAATCGAACATAAAGTTCAGAGTATGTTTTGCAGCAAGCCATTATGAATACTGGGGGGCACTGTCGCCCCTTTTTAATACACCCCAGTCCCCCGTACTTCCCGCTAACACAACCTCCGACGACACAGTTTATCATACCATCATCAGACTTTCCTTACCCGTTTAAAAATAATGGTATTTGCTTCTTCAGTTTAAACCATTTTGGCTAACAAAATGTTTTCATAGGTATGCCTTACCCTGCTTTGCAGGGAAACCTGTATATCTATATTTGTAAATGTTCTACTTTATTTTTAGTTATTGTGGTAAATCTCTTATGGCACTTACTTTATAAATCAAACTCCATCATAGTTATGTATAATTAAGAAAAAAACATTGATATAAACCAAGTAACTAATTTATATCAATAGAACGCCAACACACTCACATGGACACTATCAACATCCAGAAGATTTCTTCATGAAACCAGTCGGGGAATTAAACCAATAAAGCTGAATAGAAAGAAATTGCAAGTGTGGCTTATTTCTCTTTTCTCTCATTTTACATATTTTGTATGAACATGCTTTTACAACATGTATGCGTTTATCTTAAATCAAAAATACCATTGGTAGAGCGATTATAAACTAAGTAAAGATATTCTCATCAGTTCATTATAGATTGTACATTTTGTTTCACTTTGAAAAATATTAATTTGGAAATTTTATACAAGAGGAGCATAATATGTAATGGATCAATAATATCACTCATATGTAACCTAAAATAAATATTCTATACCTATACAGTAATGCTAATAATTATCATTCGAAATGTTTGAACAAGCACAAAAAATATGTATTCTTGTCTATGCCCACAACGTTTCCGTATATGTATTAATATTTAAGGATATTAAACTAACTAGTTTAGAGACTAGTTTGGATGGCAAGTTTGGATAACATTGTTTGTTAGTCTTTCAATCTACTGGATTGATTTTGAACAAAATTTTAGTAATAGTTAAAACAATACTCGGTTTCATCCATGTAACCACATAATTCAATTATCCATCAAGGTCAACACTATATTGATCAGTGAGTAAGCATAAGAACTATCATTAATTTTTGTTGTTATGTTACAGCTTGCCAGACCAAAAGTCGACGGAAGATATATGAACGCATGAAACATGTGGAATATGCTGCGCTGAATCTTTTATTCACCATTTGACAGATGGTTGTTTAGGATGAGTTTGTTTTCATCTGATATGTCAGGCAAGATGGATACGATTGTCTCGGTATCAAGAGTCCTATATCTTGCCGTTTGAGAAAAATCTTTTGATCCTTTCTCATCCAATGGTGAATTCTTAATTTACTATTGTAACAACAAAGCAGCTGGAATCGATCCATGAGCCATTTGGTTTGTAAACACGTGCCTTAACTATTGGATGATATCGGCTGTTTTAGATCGATAGATATATCCGTATGTGTGTCTCTCAATCCATTCGTAGCTAGGTGTCTCGGTCTTTTTCATATCTATCCATCTCGCTTCGTTTCGATCGATATATCTCTGCCTCTCTATCTCACAATCTCTTCCTATCTATGTAAGCTAATTCGTATCTATCTATCTATCTATGTCAGTTCTTTCTCACCAATTTATCTATAAGTCTGTTTAATGGTTGTAATAGTCGGATATTTACTTTCGACCCAAGTTGTTACACTTTGAGTGAAAGAAAAGATATCAAACGTTAATTTTGTTCTAACTTAAGCATAGTTGTGTGCATTCATATACTTTTAAAATCTGTGATGCTTACGCGATTTTTTCTGTACTGATATCTGTGTATGAAGGTATGCAGGTGTGCATGTGTGAAAGAGGGAGAGAGAGAAGATACATGTGATACAGTTTACTCCCGTCATCAAGGCACCCTCGAATTTAACGAATTTGCCTTCATAACGGGCGGATTTTGCCTATTTACTCTTTGTTCTATCTTCCCAATTATTTCAAGCTTATAAGTTGATAAAACCTCTCAGATTCCTGTGTTTCCTCAGGAGGCATTATTTTAAGGGTTTACCAATTTTAGTTTGAGAAATAATGCACTTCAATCAACATGTTGTGTATTTTAATCTCAGGCATTGGACTTGTGAAACTATAACAACAGAGACAGACAATTCAAAATCTGCCTTATTATTAAACAAATTTTTGGCAGCATTTTGTCATGAGAAAGAACTTTTGCCATTCATAGAACTGCCGACTTACGCTGCAGTTGGAAACAAATGTGCCTTTAGAACGCGTGTGTCATTAAATATTGCCCATTGAACGAATGCTGCTACAACGAGAGTTTACTGGATATGATACGCTTTGGTGGGTAAATTGCGAACGACATTTTTATTTCGTAATACTCTTGTAAACAAATATAGCTAAGCCCTAACATATTTTATCGTATTAGGCATAATGCAATATACTAAACCTACAGACGTTTGCCGAATTCTTTACCGTTTGACGATCTACCGGGACTTATACGATTATTGACGCCACAGAAGATCTCGAAGAGTAACCAGGTGGGTTCTTAATCACTTTTGAATATAGATTTTTGATCTTCTTACAAGCATTGGTTTTTCAATATTTCCCGGGTAGATCACTCCACAAAGCTCGAGTCCCATGGCCTGTCCGTCACATAGGCGACCCACCAAGCCATCGACCGCCGCCAACATCTCCTCCATAACACCTCGCGATACACGTAAAAGATTAAAAGAAAAAAAAAAACCTTAGAAAAAAAAAAAAAAAAAGAAAAAGATCACTCCACTCTGTTCAACTGCTAAGCCAGTATGAGCATCAAGAAGAGTCGATTGTAAATTAAATCATCGGGTGATGTAGACTTTGGGAATGGGTCGGTAGGTTACTTGGCGCGGGAGAGTTTAACTAAGGACAAGCCGTGATGATCAGTTCGTTTCCCCATTCATTTCTAGTTTTTAGTTTGATAAATGTGTGAAAAAGATGTCATGTTAATGAAATTTGGCATGGCTGTCAGTTGAAAGAAATTATATGGACTGAGAGTAGAGAGTTGAGTAAAGAAAAATGTAATTCACATTAATCGTATTCATTTCCCAAGTTGTCTTGATGACGCAAAAATGACATTTGAAAGAAAAAGTGTACTCAGCTTTCGTAGCAGAGTGGTCATAGCAGCAGAGCGTGAACTGATCTTCCTTTCGGTAAGAAGGGAATGAGTTCGATGCTCTGAAAGATTATTCTTTATTTTTGATCGTGCTGTTTGTTTGCTGCCGTGAAAATGAAGACCTGAGGTGAAAGCTGCTGTGAAAAAAAAAACCTAAAATCAAAATGAAGGTAAAAAGTGGTCAAAATTAATCAAATATTGTGTTACAATACCTCGTCTTATAATTAGAATTGATTATAAAAATTGTACTCAGTGTACTTTCCAAATTAACGGGAGGTCTACGTATTCAAATAGCTTTTAGAAATATCCTAAAAAACTAGACCTCCATCTGTCGATGTCTCTCGCGATATCTACTGAACCTCGTTCAGTACTACGTTAGGCTAAATGAAGTTGAAATTATAGAGGCTGCATTGTGCAAATCTTCCAAACAAGAGGGTATACCTGCCTTGAAAATCTACTTGCAAAATCATAGCTTTTACTCAGTATTGAATGCTAACCCCTCTCATCGGTGGCACATACTCAACTATCTTAGTCAAGGTGCGGGTATATCTACTTTTCCCTCCCTCTCTCTATCAGTCACATTCTGATATGATATCGGTAAGACTGGTGACCGAGTCAATTGTTTGTTTATTTCCACCTCCTCAGGCCCGGGTAAAACACCAGGATTTTGAACGCTGATTTTCAAGGCAGGTAAACTATCAAATATGGAATATTGGAACAACAGGAACTTCAAGTAGAAGAAAAAAATTACGGTACAGGTATTCCCTTATTTTAGGAATTTCCCGTAATACCATTTTTCCGCTTTTACGAAGAAAGAGCGAAAAGCGAAAAGAGTGTTCAACTTTTATTTTGCAGTGGCTCTTTTTAAGCTCAACGCACACTCGTTCTCTTTTACATCCTTGCACCTACCACCACCTCAGCACTCGATAATCAAGCCCAACATACCATCATTTTCACATTTATGGTCTGGGAACGCTGAATGAGTTTTCCTCATAAATTATTCGTAATTGCGTCTTTGTGTTACGCCATTTTGTTCTAGTTTTGGATAGCGAGGAAAACCTGTATATATATATATCCGTGTTTTTTATGGAATGGTTCGGGATAGATCTTTTTTGGCTTTTAACTGGACACTTCTGAGACGGACATTAGCGAGAAGCAAGTTTTGGCTATTGGAACAGATCTCGGATTTTGAGAAAATTACCTGAAATACTTGTATAATGATCAACTCCCTGAGACCAAAATTCCAACGTTTAATTAGGATATCGAACATTACACGAGGTATACTTTTGAAACAGTAACAATTTTGGTTCTAATCTCTCAAAAGCAATCGGCTTCAAAAGGTCGAACATTACACGAGTATACATGGTAATTTTCTAACATTTCCCTACTTATACAGTATCTTCGTTTAGATTATCAATATTGGTTCGTGTACCATTTTCGATGACACACCAGAAAACTCTTGACTCTCCTGGATTCATATGAAATTTTAAAAATTCGAAATTTCGAGCTTGTGCGATTGGAAACACATTTATTTGACAGTTTTAACTTAAAAGTGCAGAGGATTAAGAGGTGAATGGGTGTATCTGGGTGGGAGTAGAAAGAAAGAAATCTTCTCGCTGATCCGACGGGTTGGGTTCGATATCATCAGCAATCCATACATGAAATATCCTTACTGAAGAAATAAATCCTTACTCGGTCACACAACCCGAAAGTAAATAATCATTACTGGGGTCATGAAAAGGATTAAGTGTCCCTCTAAGCGCAGATACCCCGATACTAACCAGGGCTTGGATTTGATCTAAGGCTACTCCACGCACGTTCAATACACAGGAAGTGGCCTATAGAGACACCCCGACACTCATATAAAGAGAAGAGTTGCATAGACATCAGTAAAGGTACACGCTTATCGATTTACATAATGTACAGGAGCTAACATGATGTATCCAACTGAAAATACGCACACATCAACTTCCAATGAAATTCACTCATATATATATGTATATATATATATATATATATATATATATATATATATATATATATATATATGTATGTATGTTATATGGATCGCATGAAGTGATTTCTACCTTAGAGCAAGTGTTTCTATCGCTTGGGCGCAAGGTAAATTTCCCCCAAACGTATACACACATACACTCACATACGCGAAGGCATAAGCAACACACATACACATACGCATACACACAAACACACGAAGCATACAAAACGCATTACAGACAATGCCTCCCTAACACAAAACAAACGCCCACAAACGCATCAAAGCACACACACGCCGACAAACACAGATGTACGCATTTATCTCGATTGATCGCACATGCACATACACTTACACACACACACACACACACACACACACACAAACATTCATATCTATTCATGTACGTATTCCACGAATACAAACAATCGCTCAGTCTGAATCACATCAAATATGAAGCATACAAGGAGGAAGTTCATTAACTTAAGGTCCATGTAAATGTGTAGGTTAACTAGCCTAATTTATATAAATAATTATATACTCACATTTTGTTTTATTTGGTTATAGCAATCATAGAAACGAAAAACATATTACCCAATGATCTCACACTTATTTTACGTATTTTCAAATAATTTCGTATTTCGTTGCTATAAATAAATAAAGCAAACCAACAAAGTCAAAACCAGGGTTAAAAGGTGAAAAACGACGTCTGGATTCGGTACATTATCTCTTCTATCCGGCAGTTTCTTTTGTATTGTAAAGTTTGATTCCATGGAGGATAGAGACTTTAAAGAGCAAAATAAACGCAGAATTCTTTGACGCAGAATCGAGAATTTGACTTCCCATTGGGCGGCTGACATTGATTATAATGGTGATTACATTATTGATAAGTACTGACGTTTTAATCTTAAAAAAAAAAATGTAATTACTTTCTCAACACGAAAATGCGTAATTCCTCTCCGAATATATATATATATATATATATATATATGTGTGTGTGTGTGTGTGCTTGTGTGTTTGTGTGTGGAGATTCTTACTAGTATATGCATAAATAGATAAAATACATATATTATACATATATTTATATATAAATAGTATATCTGTACATAAACACATAAAGAATAGATACAAAACAGAGCTATATAAATATAAACAAACAAGTATATATATTCACCAGAATAATCTTTTAATAACCGTAATATATATATGTAGCAGATGAGCAGATGATCTGACAGTTGCACGAGGATGAAAGTCGAGTCACCATTTAGCACTGAATTTTCTGTTTATACATACATAAATACATATATATATATATATATATATATATATATATATATATATATATATATATATATATGTAAAGTATTTTAAATGCTGGCTCTTATCTGGAATCAAACACTGAACTCGGGCACATGTGGTTATGTATGTGTGTCATGTATAGATAACCGTACACACACACACACACATGCATACACACACGCGTATATACGTAAATACAAATAGAGATCAGCAACCAAACAAGGAAATTAAAAAGAAAAAAAAGCAACGTGAATTGAATAAGTCAAAGGTTTTCCACACAGAAAGTTAGACACACACACGATAACGTCTTAAATAGGGATCCAAATAACTTCAATAATTCGTCTGATGAAGCCCAACAGGGCAGAAACATAAATGTGTTTCCGTAGCTGATCCATTACTTCATCATATGTGTGTGTGTGCGTCTGCGTGAGAGTATGCGTGCGTGAGTACAT